>CM068362.1:6425721-6708221 GCA_034769755.1 Odontamblyopus lacepedii
AAAATAATGATTTTGGTAGAAGTTCTAACTTTGGTGGAAGAAATACACAATTTTGGTGGAAGAAGTACTAATTTTGGAAGAATAAATGCTCAATTTTGGTGGAAGAAGTACTAATTTTGGTACTTAAGTAAAAGTACAAATACCAGAGCTCACGCGAAAGTAAAAGTATCACATGAAAAAAACTACTTAAAGCTGCATTGTGTAACTTTTCTGGTAAAGGCTCCGTCATATGCTTCTCTCCATGGAAAAGTTACTGCTCTGTCTGGAATGTAAGGTACAGATGGATACTTAAAGTTGCACTATGGAACTTTTTTGGTTGGAGGTCCGTTATCTGCTTGTTTCTATGGATACGTCATTGCTCTGCCTGGAATGTTCCGCAGTATGACATTAAACAGCTCTACTTTACATTTATTCAATTCCAGGTGGATTTATAGCTCAAAATACCTAGAAAAACAGGCGTTCTGACTGTGAGTGGAGTCGCCTCTCCACAGAACTGACGTGTAACTTGGTCTGGTTTGGTCTCCGTGAAAATAGAAAGGTTTAATACCGTACTGCGAAACATTTTAGACAAAGCAATAACATCTCCAAGCATTTGAAAAAGCATTTGACACACAGTGCACCTATTGAGTCCAGTACTTCACTACTTTTACGTTTACGTTCCACCGCTGCACAGAAGAAGCATCAGCATCGACATGAGCATGTGAGACGTGACAGCGCCCTGACTGACAGATAATGTGAGAGCTGATAATGAAGTGTGAAAGTGACGCAGGTACACTGTGTTCAGAGGAAAAAAACACCAGGAATAAAAGAAATGACTCAAATGTACGGGCCGTGCTTTCGGCGGATACGTTTGAATGCACACGCGAAATTGGATCGTTATCTCATTTCTGGAGTTATTTGATTATAAAAAAAGAAATGTAAATGGTTGAATCTGATGTGAGTTATCAGACAAAGACAAAAATGAAAGAAAATTGTTAAAGGTTCTAAAAAAAACATGTTATAATGTTACTGCCTCAAAAACAGACCTGGAGTTGTGTTTTGTTTCATTCACGTTTGACTGGTCCTTTATTATTTGTCGACATCTCCAAAGCTCAAACTGCTCTGTTCCACCTTGTGATGTAATGTGGTGGTAGTTTCCAAGTTAACATCTTCCATTTAACTATGAACCCCTCTGTGAGTGGAGCCCACAGGAGGGTGGACGTCATGGTCCTTGATGTTAGTTCATAGGGGAGCTGCATGTTTTGAGTTGATGGGGGAAACCGGAGCCTGGAGGAAACCCGGGCGACCTCGGGGTCGAACCCGCAACCTTCCCGCTGTGAGGCATGAACGTTAGCCACTCAGCCAATGATAACTGGCTTGTGGCAGTCAAGCGTTCATAGCGACGTTGCTTTTTGATCCTTTGATGTCGGCTCCTGTCATTGTGAAGCAGAATTCACCAAGCGTTGGATTGTTCACCCACTAATAGGGAACGTGAGGTGGGTTTAGACCGTCGTGAGACAGGTTAGTTTTACCCTACTGATGATGTGTTGTTGCAGTAGTAATCCTGCTCAGTACGAGAGGAAGGTTCAGACATTTGGTGCATGTGCTTGGCTGAGGAGCCCATGGTGCGAAGCTACTATCTGTGGGATTATGACTGAAAGCCTCTAAGTCAGAATCCCACCTAGACGTAACGATACCGTAGCGCCGCGGATCTTCGAGTGGTCCAGGATAGCCGGCCCGCGCTCGCGCTAAATCACTTGCAAAGGACCTGATTCTGGGTCAGGGTTTCATACGTAGCAGAGCAGCAGTGGAAAATCAACAGAGGGAAGTGTAAGGCTGCTTATAAAGTTGTTTTCTAACGTTTCCAGACACTAATGAGTGAACCAGGCAGAGTGTTTTGTTTGTTACACTCGTGGGTTAAAGTGGTGTTAAGCAAATTGGTGTTTTACGTGGAAGTGAAGAACTTGCCCCCATCACTGCACTAGTTTGTTGCCTTGACAGACTCACTGCCACAGTGAGATCTCCGCCGAGGAAACACTGATCTGTGCCGTTTTTTGGCTTCTGACAGAATTGCACCACCTCTAGTAACGGACTTTAGCTTCAAACGTGCCCGAGTTCCACTGAACATTGTGCACTAATAAATGAATAATGGTTTATGTTTTATAGGCGTCTAATTGTATCTCATCTAAGGCTCGACGTGACTCTTTTATTTACTCAGTTTCTTGTGACCGCTGAAACCGGCCGCTCTCTGGCATTTACGTTTTGTGCTACATAAATCCACTGCATTATTACTTATTCATTTTGCAATAATTAAGTCCATTTCTTTCCCTGGCAAAGGTAAAAACACACTCACACTCACACACATTGCTCCTAAAGTGATGTTACGTTGACTTTTTGTGCCTATAGTTAAAACACTCATTAATTTGAAGAGGCCGGAGCTGCTGCTGTTTCCTTTGTTAAAGGTGGAGTATAAATAAACCTGGCTGTGCTTTCGTCGCTCATTTGCATGATTGTAAAGTGAAGTTCACACTGACCACAGGAGGGGAGCTCAAACTGCACTAATGAGAGCAGCACAGGGGCCTTTACCAACAATAACTCAGCGACATGTGCAAAACAAGACAAAACAAGACCCACTTTATGCTATTTTCCGATCTATTATGTGTCATTATGTTGTTTCCTCATCACAAACGTACCCGAGTGTTTCGCTTCATTCACACGTTTCGCACAAACACTTTGAGTTCTTTTCTTCTTCTCTCATACAGGGTTTAAAAACTCCACACACCTTCACTACAATCATTTCAGCGCCGGAGGTTCCAATTTTTCTTAAACAAAAGGTAAAAGAAGTTGTTAAAAATACCGCTTCATGACATCACAAGGTGGAACAGAGCATTTTGAGCTTTGGAGATGTGGACAGACAATAATAATAAAGGATTATTCAAACATTACTCATGTAACAAAGATAATTCATAATTTATATTTAAAAAAAGAAGATAATTCATGATTAAAACTACTACTACTACTACTACTACTACTACCACTACTACTACTACTACTACTACTACTAATAATAATAATAATAATAATAATAATAACAATAATAATAATATTAAAAAGGGAAAAAGGAAAGAAGGGAGAAGAAAAAAAATAAAATAAAAAAATGAGGCTTTAAGATTGTAGTAAAAAGTAAAAGATGATGATATTACACATTATTATTATTATTATTATTATTATTATTATTATTATTATTAATGATAATGATAATATATTTCCCTTTTTTAAAAAATAAAAAAGGGAAAAAGGAAAGAAAGGGGGAAGAAAAATAAATAAATTAGGCTTTATGATTGTAGTAAAGTATATTGACTAAAAATGTCTATTAAAAATGGGGGGGAAAGGAAAGAAAGGGAAATTAAATTATAAATAAACCATAGAAGTTTGGTTATGCTGCACTTCCACATTACTTTTAATTTTAATGGCTTAAATGTGTGTGTCTGTTTGGGGTGGGGAGCTTTGTTGTTTTCTGTTTGTTTTAGGTATTTTAAAAAAAAAAAATTGTGCCTTGTTTTCATGTTATATATATTATATTTTCATTTCTCATGTGTGAATGAAACAAAACACAACTTCAGGTCTGTTTTTGAGGAGGAAACAACAATATAACATGTTTTAAAGCTCACAGGAGTCAGTTTACTGTAATCTCAGACCTTTAAACAGATCCATTTGCTTCGTTTTGAGGACTGTCATAGTTTTAAGTGTATAAAATGTGCCCGTTACTCACTGCCACGTTGTAGATGGCCATGCCCACGGCGCGGTGGTCGTTGATCTTCTCGGTGGAGATGGACTTGGTCTCATAAGCCAAGAAGATCCCGAGCAGCAGGAGCAGACCTTTGTACCCATACACCACGCCTGAGGACAAACACGTGAAAGGGCGTTTAACAGAAGAGCGTTAGAGCTGCATCATGGAGCTTTCACATGGGAGAGTCCAGAACCTGCTCGTCTCCATGGAGATGTGATTGTTTTTGCCTGGAATGCTTCACAATATGGCATTAAGCGTGTCCATCTCACATTTATTTAATCAGGAGAGTTTAATTGAAGAAGAAACATTGAAAAACATGCATTCTTAAAGAGCTTGTTTCTCACAGATCCGACTTGTAACTTTACCTGCTGGTCTCCATGTACACAGATAAGTTTAATGCTGTAGTGTGGAACATTCCAGAGAAAACGATGTCATTTCTAAAGTGCCAGGAAAGTGACAGAGCTGTTGTTCCACCTCTGCACTGCAAAGAAGCTTGGCCAAAATGTAAGATCTAAACACTTAAATCTATCAGGAAATGACTTAAAAGCAGAGAAACGATCTGTCCGTGCAGGAAGATAAGTTCTCTTCAAATAAACAACCTCTAGACTAGAATGAAGCGTCTCAGAACTAGTAAGTCGATAATAAATCTGAAAACACGCTGATTAACCTGATATAAATTTTAAAATCTTGGGCCGATCAGAAAAATCTGCAGTGTGGTTTTTGACACGTCCCTCAGGGCTGTTTTAATTAAGTGGGATTAAACATCTAGGGGCAGGTCTGGAGGTATAAGAAACAGTGTGATTGGTCTCACAGGTGTCCATGCTTCAAACACCGCCCCTGCAGCCTGGTGTTTGTATCAGGGCAGTCCTGTGTGATGTCATGTAGTACTTGGAATAACTACGAGTCTACGATTTTGACCATAAAGCTGTAAATATACCACCACCATGTTGCTTTAAAAGAACGTGGAGCAGTGGATAATATTATTAAAACACAATAAACACAGTTCAGCAGCAAAAAGTTGATAATAGTGTTTGTTCAGAGTCGCCACAGTGAAAAAGGTGACGTTGACGGTTATTCAACACCAGATGCCCTACCGTGATTACAGTGTAGACAAACTGCTCAGGGGCACAACGACAGAATGCGCCCTGTGAGTCTGAACCACTCACCCCGCGGTTCGTGCATGAAAACCTAACCCACTGCACCACTGCCGCCTGCTCTGACCATCCAGTCCCTTTTACTGACTGAAACCAACTATACAGCAGGAAAAACTTAATCATTTATATCTCATTTCTCTCAAATACAGAAGAAATCTCCTTTTCCAAAACTCTTGTAACATTCAGAACAGAATCTATAACTTTTTTTGAAATGAGATAAGTAATAGTTTGGTGCTTCGCTTGTTCATTCTGAGAAAATCCATGCTGTTTCTCACTCCTTTATGTCGCTTTTTCAGATTTTTTATCCAAGCAGCAATGTTTGTATGGACCATGCTTGTCTCTGATTGGTTAATCCTCCTGTCAATCACTCCCTCTGGACTCACGTAGACAGGAAACAGCTCCAGATCCGCTCGTCTTTGTAAAGTTTTGTCAGTGCGTGTGGTTCTGGCTCGAACTCACCCAGCCACGTGTTCATCTTCTCGGAGCTGCAGTGCTCCAGGAGGGGCTGGATCAGCACGTCCAGGTCTCCTTTAGGGTCCTCCCTCGTGAACTTCTGCACGAAACAAACCAAACCAGTGTCTTAGCAGGCAGAAAGTTGGAAAGTTAGAAAGTGCACCTTGAATTTTTTTGGGTAAACTCTTCTTGCAGCGTAAATTTCACATAAATTCAAAGCTAGAACATCAATATTATTTTTAAACAATATATATCGAGTGATGAGACAGTCAGGGTTTGGATTTGGGCGACATATATTACATTTTTCACACTGACAGCCCATAGACCAAATGTATGAATCATATATATGAATCAAAAATTAAAAAACAAATCATTATCCGTTTTTTCATTTTGGATTTAGAGACAAATAATAAAGCACATGTGTCAAACATGCGGCCCGGGGGCCAGATCTGGCCCTCCAAGACCTTTAATCTGGCCCTCGGCTGATTTTTCTATTAAAATACTTAAAATTTTCTGATTTTTCTGTTAATTTTCTGCACCGTTTAGCATAGCAGCGTCTCCGGCGTTTCTGTATGTTGCGACTCCCACCAGAGCAGCACAAATGAAGACTTTCCTCTTTCTAAACGCTCTTAAAGGACGATCGTTTTGACTGTCGACCGTGACCCTCATCAGCAAAATGTCAAAAAATGAGAAAAGCAGATGCTGAGTTCAGGATTTCCCAAGAAAAATAGTCTAATTCTTATTTGTTGACAGAGGTGAATGGGAAATCTGTGCTCAGTGTGTTTGGAACAAGTGGCGTTGCTCGAGGAATATAATCTTAAACACCACTACGAGACACGGAGAAAAATACAATAATTTGAAGAGAGAACTGAGTTTTCTGATCCGGCCCTTTTGGGATCAAAGTAGGTTGCATACGGCCCCCGGACCAAAATGAGTTTGACACCCCTGTAATAAAGGATTGTTCTCTATTGGGTTGTTTTTATTACTATAACATCTATATATACTATAACTCTCTTTCTATAACTCGCCTGTGGTTCTTGGTCTTTGATTAATACAATAAATTTCCCCAAAAACCTGCTACTTATACATGTTTTTTTCCTCTTCATTGTGCATTTTTGGCTGATGAAAAATACGGCATCCGGCTAAAATGTGCAGTATTGATACTTTGCAGCTGATATCATCAACATTTCCTGGGGATGTGATGCTAACTGTAGGCACTGCTCTGTCTGAAGCTCTGTTACTCAAGTTAGACTTTAATCTGAGCTTTATTTTAGCACAATCTGACCAGAAAGAAAGAGGTGACTTAGTTGGAACTACAAAAGGTGAGCTGATTTGTGCTGTTAACCCTCACAGACCTTCGGCAGCTCCCAGCTTCCACGCGCGACTTCTCATTCCCGTATCTCCTGAACTATTGAAGAAATCCTTCCTGAAAGCAGAGACGTTGCACTTTCTACCCATACAGGGTTATTACGGTAAATTTCTGCAGCACCCGCCACAGAGCCTGTAGTATCGAGTGCAGAGTGGTGGAGATTTGGAGAGAGCGGCGGGAGTTTACAAGAGGTTTTTCAGTGCTTTTTCTTTTTTTGTGTGTGTGTTTTTCTGCTCTTTCAAATGTTGTTACACATTAATACACATATAGTAATATTGAACAACGGCCAGATATTGAAATCTGAACTCATCCTGGTAAATCGGGGCAAAAGCACTTACTCCTGGGACATTTTCTGAAATTTTTTAACCCTGGAGAACCCACGGGGTCAAATTTGACCACTATTAATTGCTGCTACTAAAAATGAACCAAATTGAAAAAAATGTCAAATTTAACCTTAAAAGCCCAAAGACTACCACAATGTCTAGTGTGATTTCCTCTCTCTAGTAGAAAAGATTTTGGATAAGCAAAGACCAATGGTGTTAGTTTTTTATTAGTCGTTTATGGCCTTGTGTTCTTGTTTCAGTTGGCCAAAGTGTGTTTAAACATTAGAAATACAGTTCTAACATGCAAAAATAACTATTGTTAGATGTTCTGGTGTAAATTATTGATTGTTTTCCTAAATTTAAAACAGTTTGCATTGACAGTGTATCTTATAGTCGTTCTTTAAAATTATACACCTAAAGCCCAATGGGTCAGATTTGACCCAAATCCTAAATCAGGGAATAAAGGGTTAAAATTTAAAAAGTAGATATTTTGGTGTTCAGTGAACTTATAGCAATCATTTAAGGCATAGTTCATTATTTTCTGAAGAAGAAAAGGGTTCTTGGGTTCTCCAGGGTTAAGTCAAAGGAACATTTAAAAAATCCAGGCGGGATTTTGATGCATGGAAATAATAGAGCTAAAAGGATTAAACACGTCACTCTCACCTTTATGTTGAAAATCAAACATCTAAAGAGGACCGTGAGAGCTCGTGTTGATCAAACGTGTTTTTTTTTTAGATATAAAAGTATAAATGTGAGTGAGTTTGAACGTCCTCAGGCAGCTGCAGGCGTCGTACCTCCACCGTTATGTGCAGCGGGTCCACGATCTGCCAGATCATCAGAGACAAAACATCGATGCCCAGAAGAACGCCCACGGTCGCATACAACTTCCACGGCTCCAGGTGCTGCAGAGGAGAGGAGAGGAGAGAGGGAGGAGAGCAGAGAGGATAAAGGAGAGTAGAAAGGGGGAGAGAAGGAGATGGAGAGAAGAGAGAGGGGGAGGTGGGGGAGGGAAGGAGAGAAAGGAAAAAGGGAGAGGAAATAAAGAGAAAGGAGAAAGGGAGAGGGAGAGAGATAGGGCATAAGAGAGAGGAGAAAGAGGGGTGAGAAGAAAGAAGAGAAAGGAGAAAAGGAGAGGAGTGGGTGAGAGAGAAAGAGAGAGAGCGGGAGGGAGAGAGAGAGGAGAGGAGAAGGGAGAGGGAAGGAGAGAAAGAGAGGAGTAAGAGGGAGGGGAGAGAAGAGAGGAGAGAAAGGAAAAAGGGAGAGGAAAGAAAGAGAAAGGAGAAAGGGAGAGGGAGAGAGATAGGGCATAAGAGAGAGGAGAAAGAGGGGTGAGAAGAAAGAAGAGAAAGGAGAAAAGGAGAGGAGTGGGAGAGAGAGAAAGAGAGAGAGCGGGAGGGAGAGGAGAAGGGAGAGGGAAGGAGAGAAAGAGAGGAGGAGGAAGAGGAGAAAGGGAGAAAAGAGAGGAGAGAAAGGAAAAAGGGAGAGGAGAAGGAAAGAAAAGAAAGGGGAAAAACAGAAGGAGAGGAAGGATAAAAGGAGAGGGAGGGAGAAGAGAAGGGGACAAAGGAGAGGAACAGCGGTTACATCTCAGTGTATCGACAAAATAATTACTCTAGTTTAAAGGACCCATATTACACTATCTATGTCCCACCTGGTGATGTCATGTGGTGATACAGGAAGTGCTCCACTGTGTTTTTAAACTCCGCACTTCACTAGAATCATTTGGATGATTTCAGATCTGGAATTACCCATTTTTACTGAACTAAAAGGTAAAAGGAGCTGTTGAAACTTGAACTCCAGGTCTGTTTTTGAGGAGGTAACGACATTATAACACGGCTTAAGACTCACAGAAATCAATTTTAAGTATAATACAGAACCTTTAAAATCTCTCTCCCATTTACGCTGGCAGATTATCCATATATATTTCCACTACACATCTCTGTATTTGTATTTCAGTCGATTATTTTGTCCCATTCGTCAAACGCTGTTGTGACACCGCGATCGCCGGCAGGAAAAACCTCCTTCCGGGCTCCGTAAATCTGAGCGTTTGATTCCCTGAAGGAGGATTTATGGAGCTGCAAACAGAACGAGCGGAGCACAGGACTCTGATCCATCACTAACACGGGCCAATTCAATCAGACCACGGGCACCGGGCCATGACAGCGCCGAGAGTACGCTACACTGACCATAAACTCCCATACACAGACTCCCATGCACAGGCTCCCATAGACTTCCATATATAGACACCCATACACAGACTCCCTTAAGGCCTATTCATACTTCATAAGACATAAGAACTTCAGCAGTTCAGCAGCTCTGATTGGTTATGTTTTATGTGGGCGTGGTTTATCTGCTAGAGCCAACGGGCCCCGCAAAAACAGGAGAAAAATACTTGACGCACGTCCGGAGCGTCAGCTATGCCGTTGCTCTGCCTGGAATGTTCCACAGTATGACATTAAACAGCTCTACCTTACATTTGTTCAAGTACAAAGTGGTTTTATAGCTCAAAAATACCTAGAAACCCCTGAAGATAGAAAAGTTTAATTTAATTCCACACGGACAAAACAATCTCCGTGGAAAAAAAGCATCTGATGAACCCTTCACCAGAAAAGTTACACAATGCACTTTGAAACCACAATAAAACCCATTCGAAGAGCTTCATCCCAGGCCTCAAACTACACTCCGAATACTCGTGAAATCTGCACCGTGACAGACAGAAGTGTTAATATGACCATAGGCTGTTGTGGAGCTAAGTGGAGTCGCACACTGAGGCTTTGGGAGACGTGCAGATGCAGATTTACATGAGTCACACGCAGCTTCGGAATAATCTCACATGAAAAGAGCTCTCCTCGTGTGAAGGCTCATTTCCAGGATTAGCCAAGATGGTGTTTTCCTTAAGCTGAAATACTTGACTTTTTCTTAGATCGGCAGAGTATTGGCAGCTCGCGCGGGTTTCCGAGAAGACCAAATATGTTTCTGTGACAGTCGAAATGGAAGATTTTGCCTGAGCCTTTTTTCCCCCATGAATTTGAGTAAAATCTGTCAGAAATATTGTATAAGCAGCTCAAAATACTGTCTACATTTAATAAGAAAGCATTTTACTCTCCGATAATCGTCTACTACATCTATAGAACTTTTTATTCAAAGATTTATTGAAAAAACAATCTTGGCGATTGAAAAGTCCAATCAAATCCATTTTATTTATACAGCACATGTTATAAACATGACAGTTTCCAAAGAGCTGCACAGACAAATTAATAAAACAAAAGACAGTAAATCATAAATAAAAACAATCAATAAAAAGTGCTGAAATGCATAAAGCTAAAAATGATTTTAAAAGTGAATTAAGTCAAATAAAAATGTAAATAAAAGACACAGAGGACCACACAACTCAAAAAGCCAGAGGGTAAAAGTGGGTTTTAAGACAAGACAAAACTTAAAACACCCCACTGGGGGGGCTGTTCGGACGTGGAGGGGCAGAGCGTTCTAGAGTTTGGGGCTGGTCACAGAAAAGGCCCCGTCCCCCCCGGTTTTAAGTCTCGTCTTTGGCTCCACGAGTCTGAGTTGGCCCTCGGACCTCAGATACCCCTTTTCCACCAGGGCAGTTCCAGTGCTGGTTCGGAGTCAGTGGTAAATCTTGAACCAGTTCTTTATTTTTCCACACAAATAAACCAGCTCTGGCCCTGAAGAACCGGTTCCAACTCAGCACCAACTAAAGGCTGGTCCGGAAACAAGAACCGGTGACGTAGGGTGCTCGGGGCGGGGTTATAGTGACGCATTTCCATAAGAAGTCATGTGTGATGGTACGTGACGCCTTTGCATTTGAATTCAGACGCCCCCAACACATGTCTTGGACGCCGTCTTTTCCCTGCAGTGCTCTGGCCCGCGGAGCAACAATTTCTTTTTGGGAATGCATCGTTTGCTGATGGCAATGACGAAGAGCTGTATGTCTTCGTCTTTGGATTGACAAGAACGTTTGTTAAATGAGTATCAACAGAATAGACAGCGATAGTCCTCCAGTGTTGTTATTATTGAAGCTGACCGCTGTTAGGTTGCTAGGACAACAATAGCTTGTGCAGGGACGTAGCGACGTAGCACTTCTCTGGCTATAGCTAAAAACAGGGTGTACATATTGGTTATGACTTGTATGATATTAAGAAAGAAGACTTTTCTTATAATTTGGAGTATTTGCCTGACTTTGAGGCAATGGACATAATAAAATATCTGGTAACAACTCCTTTGTGAGTGTACATTTGTCTTTCTCCCGATTCGAGCAGTTGCAGCAACCATAAACACAGAATTTAGAATCAGTGGAGGTAAACGGGGTTCTGTTCCTCTGTCTTTACTTCCTGATCCCATCTGCTTTTGGTGACGTCCATGTGATGTCTGAAACCAGCAAAAGAGAAATTTGCCCTCAGCATTTGACCCATTCATCAACGTCACTGGGGCATCTCCAGTTAAGAATAATATCTGTGCTCCTAATCAAAGATTTGTTGATTACAGAACGGCTGGGCAATAAGGGAAAAAAAAGAATCACATGTTTTGCTTTGTTTTTCGTATTGATCAATCTCGATTTTCGATTCGATCTTCTTCCATCTTATTAAAACCATGAGGACTTCAAACATAAAGGGCAGGGTGTCAGGGTCACAGCAGTTTTTATTTTGTGTTGACAGGACCAATTAATTCCAGAGAAATTAGAATTTATTTCTGACTTTCTGTAACTTGGATTATAAAGATGAGAAGCACCAGAGGAGAAAAGGTGAAGAGCTGAGTCACAGAGGGAGGAGGAGTGGGGCAGACGGCACAAAGACAGAGGGAAGGAGACACTGGACTTTAGTCAAATTGTGCAGATTTAAGGCCAAAATTATGAAGACGTGGGGAGACATAAAGGATCAGGACGCTTTTTCCTAAACAAGAGCATAAATCCTCGTCAGCACTAGCGTGGGGCGGTAATATGGTAATACAGTATCCCGAGGTATCAAAAAGCAACAACGGTATCAGTTTCATTACCGTCATTAAAAAATCTGCAGCGCATAAGGACCTAATATAATATTAGGAGCATTTTGGCTTCAGGGGAGAAACAGCAAATGTTGTTGGAGCTACGACCCTGCGTCAAGCCAGAGATCCACCACAGTCACTTCGGACACGGGGCACAGCGCCGACTTTCTCCCCTCCGCTCCCTCTCCTCTTCAAACGCCATTATGCTCGGAGATTTCCATCCACACGCAGCGAGGAAGAAGAAAAAAACCTGACTGACGCTTCGTGTGAGATGTTGAACCGAAAAGTTTGCGATGGACACGTTTTATTAAAGCCGAGAGTCGAGAGGGGACGAGGCGCTGAAGAGGAGAAAGTTCCCGCTTGAGGGCGAAGTCAGACTTTCACGGAGGAGACGGTAACTTCTCCGAGTGCCGAGAGCGCGGGTCTGTCAGATACAACATGCTGCAGTGGGAAATATCACACGCCGTGAACTGTCGCCTTTTATTTTTAATTCTGGAATCTGCCTCTTCTGCTCTTTTCTTGTCTTGGCGTGTCCCAGATCATTAAATGGAGGGAGATACGCGCTGGTGAAGTTTGGTTTGATCAGAACTTGTGGCTCATCTTCAAATATAAAGCTGCTCTTCTGTTTCTGAATGGTTTAGGTGCAGCTACAAAATAATTCTTAATTAGTTACGATAACATATTGAGAAGGTTTAACAGTATCAAAATTGGGATACCGCCCAACCCTAGTCAGCACTATGGTAAACAGTCACTTTTTATACAGCTTTTCTACTTTTCCACCTTCATGACACTCAAAGCGCTTTACAACAGGGAACCATTCGCACATTCATACACCAGTGCACGCAGACACTAGGGGGCGAGAGGAAGTTAAGGTGACTTGAATTAAGAAGGTTTTATCATGATTTGAGTCAATTTCACTTGACAAGTAAAATGATCTGCCAGTGGAACAAGACTTTTCGTACTTAAAATATGAAAATACATCTTGCTACACAGAAAAATAACTTTTTGCACTTAAAATAAGAAACAAAATCAAATGTTGCTTGAATTAAGAGAAAACACTTATTCCACTGGCAGATTATTGGACCTGTCAAGATGAATCTACTCAAATAAAGTCAAATGTTCTTAATTTAAGTCATTTTAACTTACCGAGGTATTGTTTGATTTCCAGGGTGTGGATCCTTGGATTTGACCTCTCAACCGATGATGTTTATGTGGAGAGCAGGATTCGAACCGCCAACCTTTGGATCAGTGGATAAAAGCTCTACAGTATAATGAGCTACTCTGCTCTACAAAGGCAAAAGACCTCAACTCACCGGGGTGTGAAACCACAAAAATGACTTCAAAGTTTTTATTTTGTCCAAAAGTTTAATAGGTAGGGCTCCCAAATTTGACAACTAGTATTTCTCCATTATAGGAACTAGTCAACTGTCAAATTTTGGGAGCCATACCTATTAAACTTTTGGACAAAACAAAAACTTTGAAGTCATTTTTCTCAGTTTCACTTTAAATTACTAAACTGCACTATGCACAGCCACTTGATTGGTTGTTGTCCTGTCGATTAAATTGTGCTCGTCTTGTCATCGAGATCGACCAACGTTGATGTCGCGATCTATCAATTTTACAATTTTTGGCACAGCCCTAGATCACAGATAATGTTTTATTTATGTTTTTTACCTGTTAAACAAATGACTCAAGGTGGCCCCCTGGTACTTGGGACTAAAAAGGTCTGGGATCATTGATTTTAGTCAAATTCAAATTCCAGTTCCTTTTTTATTATAATCTAACTCCATGGACTTGATCCAACCACGCCCGCTCATCCATCTTCCACATCCACCACCCTTCGACACCCTTCTGTACCTCACAACAGGACAATCTATTCTAAACCGTCCCCACCGCGATGTCCTCTACGCCGTCACGAGGAACCGGAACCATCCGCTTCCGCCGGGAACAATCCGAACGGGGCGTGACAAATCGCTGCTCCGTCTTGCCCGAAGGCACCACACCGGCAGCGGCTCTGCGTCGGTGAAAAAAGTCAATGCCACAATTGGGAGTTTGCAGCATTTGACTTCATTTACACGACCTTGGAACATACAGCGCGACAGAGCTCATTATAGAGCTCGGTCCGGAGGCGAGCGCTGAGAGATGGCGGTGTTTAGAGGCTGGTGGAGATGCACGCCGGAGCCATGCCTCTTCGTAATTGGACCATTTGTACAAAGGACAGGGTTGCTTGTCTGAAAATGCCATCGACCAGCTCCGGTGTTAATCTGTTTAGTGGGGTCACTACGCAAAATCCATCTAGATTATAAAACCATGCGCGATCCGAGAGGTGCAGAAGAGAATGTTAAATTTATTGTATTACACAAAATGGATTTCTTTTTTATTTTGGGCTTTAAGCCACGTTTGAATCTCGTTACCTCATCGAAAACAAACCTGGAGTTGTGTTTTGTTTCGTTCACACGTCTGAGTAATCCTTTATTATTAGTCTGGCTGCATCTCCAAAGATCAAAATGCTCTGTTCCACATTGTGATGTCATATAGTGGTAGTTTTCAAGCTAATTTTTACTCAAAACTAAGCAAATGCATCTGTTTAAATGCGCAATATTACAAAATATGGATTCTTGTGAGATTTAATACATGTTAACACATTGTTAACTCCTCAAAAACAGTCCTGGAGTTGTGTTTCATTCACACATGTTTGAGTAATCCTGCATTATTAGGTGGAGCTCAAAATGCTCTGTTCCACCTTGTGATGTCACAGAATGGTAGTTTTCAGGTTAAAGGTGCATTAAACTGTTTTTTGAGCCAATTTTTCACTCGTCCAACTGTTTTTGGGATCAAGTTTTGCCTTAATCGTGTGTCGTTCTTCGTGTCGTACACATGGGGTAACGAGAACCGATTAATACCTCAAGACTGCTCCTGATCGGCAATCGTAGGTCGCAAGAACATCAAACCTGTTTAAAATCCAGTCGCCTCTCGTGAGGGTTTCACTGTTGAAGTAGTTTGTGTAGTGTGAAAACATGAATCCTGAGCTGTGAACTTTTAAACCCTGAGATTTGGTCGTACAGTTTGAGCTGGGGCTGAGTGAAATATCGCACAGTGTACACCCGGCTTTACGTAAATTCTCTGGTGGACTGTCCGTCAAATGCTTTTCTCCATGAAGATATTGGTGCTTTGTCTGGAATGTTCCACAGTATGGCATTAAACCTTTCTATTTTCATGGAGACCAAACTGGACCAAGTTACAGGTCAAATCTGTGGAGAGGCAACTGCACTCACAGTCAGAATTAATGTTTTTCTAGGTATTTTTGAGCTATAAAACCACTTGTAGTTGAATAAATGTAAAGTAGAGCTGTTTAATGTCACACTGTGTAACATTCCAGGCAAAGCAATGGCATATCCATAGAAACAAGCAACCAAAACGTTACACAATGCACCTTTAACAGCTCCTTTTACCTTTAGTTCAGTATAGATGGGCAAATGATTCTAGTGAAGGTGTATGGAGTTTAAAAGCACTTTTCCTGTATTGTCGCATGACGTCACAAGGTGGAACAGGCTGTTTTCTGTTTGAACACAGCATAAATGTACAGGGTTTGTGTGCTCGAGTGAATGAGACAAAACACAACTCCAGGTGTGTTTGTGATGGGAAAACAATATAATATAGTGTAATATTGGTGATATTATGAGTATGAGTCAGTGTTTCTGTATAATTTACACATAAGTAAAAGTAAAAGTACACGTTACCTTTCTGCGGTCCTTCTTCTCGTCCTTCTTGGTGAAGACAGTGTGGACCCACCAGATCTTGGTGAACATGCTCCCGTAGGCCAGACTGAAGCCCAGGCCCAGCAGCCACAGCCGGAACTGCCAAAGAACACAGAGACCGGGGGTTAGAACGAGAGGCGTGGAACTGTAAAGAACCCTGAGAGACGAGGAACTTTAACGAGAGACTTTAAAGAACCAAGAAAGTCTCAATAATCTGCCATTATACTTTATTATTAAACTACACCAAACCAAATTATAGGCCATATCTGTGGAAATGCAAGCCCATAACAGTAAGATTACATGTCTTTTAATGAATTCTTGAGCACTAAAAACTGTAATAAAAATATTGACAATAAAGATGCGTTAAATCCACCAGAAAACCTGCAAAGTCGGGTTGGGCGGTATCTGAATTTTGATACCAGGGGTGTACGGTATCACCATGACTAATTCAGAATTATTTTGTACCATTCAGAAACAGAAGAGCAGCTTTATATTTGAAGATGAGGCACAAGTTCTGATCAAACCAAACTCTGTCAGCGCGTTCGATCGCATCAGCACACGAGCTGTTTTTATCAGCACTTATACTGTATGCAAATGAGCCATGCAGTTTTAAGTTTCCTTTCTGTAAAACGTAAACAAATGCGCCAAAGCTGCATTAAACACATTATTACTCAAAGTCTATAATGAGCGGATCAGCGGAAATGTAGAGCGGTGGAGAGGACCAATCACAGCCCTTATTGTCTGCGTCGTTTTGTGGCGTAGTTAGAAAGTTTGGGAGGTGCACGGCGGTCGGACGCTCGACACAAACACGTTTCGATGCAGAACCATAAATCGGGCTTTACCGTCTCCTCCGTGAAAGTCTGACTTCGCCCTCAAGCGGGAACTTTCTCCTCTTCAGCGCCTCGTCCCCTCTCGACTCTCGGCTTCAATAAAACGTCTCCAGCACAAACTTTTGGGCTCAACGTCACACAGGAAGCGTCAGTCAGGTTTTTTTCTTCTTCCTTGCTGCGTGTGGATGGAAATCTCCGAGCGTAACGATGTTTGAAGAGAAGAGAGAGCGGAGGGGAGAAAGTCCAGCTGTGGTTTTAGCTCCTTACGCAGATTTTTTTAATGACGGTAATGATAAACTGATACTGCTGCTACTTTTTTGATACCGCGGGATACTGTATAACCGTATTATCGCCCAACCCTACTCCACAGTGCACCTTTAAACATGAAACTACAATGAACCCAGAACAGGACTGAACGATTTGGGAAGCGGCATTTTAATGATTATATTTGCAATTTATATTTTAATAATGAGATTCTGTTCAAAGTTCACAGAGAAACATGGAGCCGTAATGACCCGGGATCACCAAGACGTTGAGCCGAAGCGTTTGGGAGAAATATGTAATTACAACATTTCTGACAAGCTCGGCAATTATAATTACATTTGCAATTTCTGTTTTAATAATCGAATTGTGCTGAAAGGTCACAGAGACATGGAAGCATAATGGGCACGGTAATGAACACAGATTACAAACATGAAAGGGTGAGAAATGTTGGAAAAATACATAAAATAAAATTAATATTGTGATTTATGTTTTTAATTTTTTTTCTATTTTAAAACGGTCAAAGTGAGACAGGAGATTTTGTTGTTTGTGGAGGAAATTATGGCTCTTCAAAAACTGCAGCGTTTGCGATTTTCTAATTGCGTCCGTTTAAATTGCGTTTTTGATTTGACTGTGATTAATTTTACTGCCCAACGTGGAACCATAAAGTCCCTCACTCATACATCACGGGGAAGAACAGACGGATTCTCTCTCTCTGCATGTGCGTCTCTCTCTCTCTCTGCCTCTCTCTTCTATCTTTCTCTCTCTGTGTCTGTTCTTTTCTGTGTCTGTTCTATCTGTCTTTGTTTGTCTCTCTCTCTCAGTTTGATTGGACGTCTCTGTGTCTCTCTGTCTCTCTGTTTCTCCCTCTGTGTGTTGGTGTCTCTCTCTCTCTGTCTCTTTGTTTCTCTCTCCACCTCTCTTCTGTCTCTCTCTCTCTATCTGCATATCTCTCTATCTTTATTTGTCTCTCTCACAGTTTGTGGAGGAGTCTCTCGCTGTCTCTCTCTTCTATCTCTCTCTTCTGTCTCTCTCTCTTTCTCTGCATGTCTCTCTCTGTCTTTGTCTCTTCATCTCTCGCTCAGGTTGTGTGGACGTCTCTCTCTGTGTGTCTCTCTCTGTCTCTCTTTCTCCATATGTGTGTCTCCCTCTCTCTCTGTCTCCATGTGTGTCTCTTTCTCTCTGCCTCTCTCTTCTATTTCTTTCTCTCCCTCTGTGTCTGTGTCACTCTCTGCGTGTCTGTTTTTCTCTCTCCGCCTCGCTCTCTGTCTGTCTATCTCTCTGTCTCTCTGTCTGTCTGTCTCTCTCTGTCTGTCTCTCTCTCTGTCTCTCTGTCTGTCTGTCTCTCTGTCTGTCTCTCTCTCTCTGTCTGTCTCTCTCTGTCTGTCTCTCTCTCTGTCTGTCTGTCTCTGTCTGTCTTCTGTTTGTTTCTCTCTCTGTCTCTGTCTGTCTCTCTCTCTGTCTGTCTGTCTTCTGTTTGTTTCTCTCTCTCTCTGTCTCTCTGTCTGTTTCTCTCTCTGTCTGTCTCTCTCTCTCTCTGTCTGTCTTCTGTCTGTCTCTCTCTCTCTCTGTCTCTCTGTCTGTCTCTCTCTCTGTCTCTCTGTCTGTCTGTCTTCTGTCTCTCTCTCTCTCAGTCTGTCTCTCTCTCTCTGTGTGTCTCTCATTCTCTCTCTCTCTCTCTCTCTCTGTGTCTCTGTTTCTCTGTCTGTCTTCTGTTTGTCTCTCTCAGTCTGTCTGTCTCTGTCTCTCTTTCTCTCTCAGTCTGTCTCTCTTTCTCTCAGCCTGTCTCTCTCTCAGTCTCTCTTTCTCTGTGTCTCTCAGTCTGTTTTTCTGCCTCTCTCTGTCTGTGTTCTGTCTCCCTCTCTCCGTCTCTGTCCCTCTTTCTCTCTCTGTCCCTGTGTGTATCTCTCTCCCACTCACTCTCTCTCTTCTGTCTCTCTCTATCTGCGCATCTCTCTCTGTCTCTGTTTGTCTCTCTCTCTGTGTGTGTGGGTGTCTCTCTCTGTCTCCCTTTCTCTTCTTTTCTCTGTGTTCTCTCTCTTTCTCTCTCCATCTGTCTCTCTTTATCTCTTTCTCAGTATGTGTATGTCTCTCTCTGTCTGTCGCTGTGTGTCTCTCTCTCTCAGTGTGGGTATCTATTTATCTCTCTCTTTTCTAATTTCTTTGGAGTCACCCTCACACTCTCTCTGTCTCTTTATTTCTCTTTCTCCGCCCTCGCTCTCTCTGATAGTCCATGTAATTTCGCCGGGGTCACCTTCCCCTCCTCTTTTTCTCTCTCTTTCTCTCTGTCTCGGTGGTGTGTGGGACATCTGAGCGTCGGAGGATAAATCAGGAGAGGAGACGTGTTCCTAATCACAGCTTTGACATTTGATTAAAAAGTCTGCACAGAATTAACGCCGCAATAAAATAATAACGGGGATTAAATCATTCCGGTGATTGGGGCCCGAGAAATGAAAGCTTTTCACTCCGATAAATCCGACTGTGGTAAAGTTTGAACCCAAAGTTATTACAAGTGGACTCCAAGGTGCCTTTGGGCAACGCACTCCTGTTTCGGCCTCGTCACAGTTTTTTCCCATTTTAAAATCGTCAGAATGAGGCAGGAGATGTGGTTGTTTGTGGAGGAAATTACGGTGCTTAAGGTAAAATTACAGCATTTGTGATTTTCTAATTACGTCCACTTTTTAACTTTTTGATTGGATTGTGATTAATTTTACTGCCCAACGTGGAACCATAATGACCCTCACTCATACGCCAGGGAAAAACAGACGGATTCTCTCTCTCTGCCCCCCTCTCTCTGTCTCCCTTTCTCTTATTCTGTTTGTCTCTTTCTCTGCATCTGTTTCTCTTCAGACTCTCTGTCTTTCCCTTTCTCTCTCTTTCTGCCTCTCTCTTCTATCTCTCTCTGTCTGTGTGTCTCTCTCTGTCTGTCTTCTGTCTCTCTCTCTCTGTGTGTATCTATCTCTCTCTCTGTCTTGCTCTTCTCTCTCACTCTCTCTGTCTCTCTCTTCTGTCTCATTCTGTCTATCTGTGTCTCTGTCTTTGCTTGTCTCTCCCTCAGTCTGTGTGTGTGTCTCTGTGTCTCTCCCTCTCTCTCTGTATGTCCCTTTCGCTCTCTCTCTCTCTCTCTCTCTGTCTTGCTCTTCTCTCTCACTCCCTCTGTCTCTCTCTTCTGTCTTGCTCTCTCTCTGCATGTCTCTCTCTCTTCGTGTATGTCCCTTCCTCTCTCTTCCCCTCTCTTCTGTCTCTATTTCTCTATCTGCATGTCTCTCTCTTTCTTCACCTCTCTTCTGTCTCTCTCTCTCTCACTCTCTCTCTACATGTTGCTCTCTCTATCTGGGTGTCTCTGTCTCTCTGTCTGTCCCTTTCTCTCTCTCTTCCCCTCTTTTCTGTCTCTCTCTCTGCATGTCTCTCTCTGTGTCTGTCCCTTTCTCTCTTCTGTCTCTCTCTCTCTGTGTGTGTCTCTCTCTCTCTGTGCAAATCCCTTTCTCTCTCTATGCGCCTCTCTCTTCTGTCTCTGCCTCTCTATCTGCGTGTCTCTCTCTGTATTTATTTGTCTCTCTCTCAATTTGTGTGGGCATCTCTCTTGTCTCTCTCTCTCTCTGTCTTTCTCTTTCTCTCGCGCTTCCCCTCTCTTCTGTCTCTCTCTCTCTTTGAGTGTCTCTCGCTCTCTGTGTCTCCCCCTCTCTCTCTGTCTGTCCCTTTCTCCCTCTTTCTCTTCCTCTCTCTTCTGTCTCTCTCTCTGCGTCTCTCTCCTGTCTTTATTTGTCTCTCTCTCAATTTGTGTGGGCGTCTCTCTCTTTGTCTCTGTGTCTGTGTGTGTCTTTCTCTCTCTCTGTTTGTATGCATGTCTCTCCCTCTCTCTCTGTCCCTTTCTCTCTCTCTTTATCTTCCCCTTTCTTCTGTCTGTCTCTCTCTCTCTTTGCATGTCTCTCTCTCTGTGTCTGTCCTGTTCTCTCTGTCTTCCATCTCTCTCTCTCTCTACCTGCGTGTCTTTGTTTGTCTCTATCTCAGTTTGTGTGGGCATCTCTCTCTTTGTCTCTGCGTCTGTGTGTGTCTTTCTCTCTCTCTGTTTGTATGCATGTCTCTCCCTCTCTCTCTGTCCCTTTCTCTCTCTCTTTATCTTCCCCTTTCTTCTGTCTGTCTCTCTCTCTCTCTTTGCATGTCTCTCTCTCTGTGTCTGTCCTGTTCTCTCTGTCTTCCATCTCTCTCTCTACCTGCGTGTCTTTGTTGTAGGTGTTTCTGGTGTTTCTCTCCCTCTTTCTGTGTATCTCTCTACCTCGCTCTCAGCCTGTCTCTTTCTCTCTATCTCTCTGTCTCTTTGTGTCTCTCTCTTTCTCTCACTGTTTTTCTCTCTCTGTCTCTCTCTTTCTCTCACTGTTTTTGTCTCTCTGCTTCTCTCTTTCTCTCTCAGACTAATGAAAAGTGTCACTCCATCACGTGTGAATGAAGAAAACATGACTCCAGCTCTGTTTTTTCTGCGCTAACACCTTTCGAACACACTTAGCGCTCACGAGAGTCCATTTCACTTAACACCGCAGCATTGAAGGAAGCGTTTTCTGAGCGTGTAAATTGGATTTGGCTGCGGCGCTCGTACGTCACAGCTCCTGACCACAGAGCAGAGAAGAATGGAGCTGTGCTGGATCGCTTCACCTGGTCTGACCGCCGCATCGAGCGCCTTTGTGTGGAGGGCCAATCTCACGCTCCGTCCTCCCCTCGCTAATGAACGAGAGCCCCAAACTCCGAAGAATCGCCTGGACAATGGAGCTGACCCGAGGAGCCCTTTACACTCTACACGCCGGGCAACGCTTTTTCAGATACGGGTTATACCAAGTTATTGCTATAGTTCACCTACTTTATTATACTGTCCAATCCAATCCACTTTTTTATATAACACATTTCATAAACAGTTTCCAAAATGCTGCATAAATACACACTAATTATAGCAATAATAATATAATGATTTTTGTACTTTTCACTGAACAAATTAGGAATGTTAGAATAGTGATAAGACAAAATATAAAGTGAAAATGATTATGTGGTGTGTAAAATCAAAATGTAGCTACAGCTTTATTTCTCTAAAACCAAAACAAATGTGCGCAAAGCTGCATTAAACATATTCTTGCTCAATGTTTATTTGAGTCCTGCTCATAGGAAATTAAAATCAAAGCTTAAATTATCCATCTGCACTGAACCAAAAATCGACCTCTTCCCCAGACGTTTCTACCAAGTAATTGTGGATATCGCCAAAGTGGATGTTCGACCACGTAATTGGCGATTCAGACCTGAAATTTGCTTTCGTCCACACTTTGTTGGGGATGAAAAGGGTGATTTGGCTCCTTCAATGCTCATGACCAATTTCTGGTCAAATCGTCTTCAGTCCTCTGCAGTTAGAGTGAATAAGTAACCGGGATCTGTTCCTTTACGCGCTTTCTCACTACATTCGCCGTGTTTCTTGCCGTCGGCCAAAATATTTCCCGGTTTTTGTCAACAATGAAACTCTCCTATAGTCTTGTATGAAAAATAAAGTCTGACTGATTGATTAATTTACATCGTGGTGCATCTGACTCACTGGGGCCGTTAGTCCAACCTGAAAAGTAAAATGTCCTGACCGTAATTGATCCTAAAGAGGCTGTTACAGACACGGCTTTGACCCAAGAGTCCCATTTTTAACTGCTAACACGACTACACTACTGCACTAAAATAAGGTCAGGGTTAGGTACTACACACTCTTCTTTACACGGCTAATCAGTAGAAAAAAGTGACTGTGGAGTTGAGTGGCCCTTCATCTTGAAAATGACCACTTCATCGGTTTGAAAATGCTATATTCGTCGAAGGGTTTGTGAAGTTGTAGTGTACTGTTTTGTATCCTGCTTTTGTATATTTGTAGAAAATGAGTGGAGCTCGTACAGTCAGTCGTGGAGGGTTTGATAATAAATTACTCAAACGTCCGTGGGGAACATCTAAAACCTCTTCACGTAATGTTTTCGACGAAGGAGCGATGGTAGAAAGCTCTAAGAAGTAGATTTTGCATAATTCTCCCTCTGTGATTTAATTGCAGAGGGGTAACTGTGAGTGAATGTCTCTCCCCCACAGCCTCATGTCTCCAGTCGGTGATTTGATTTGTTCGTCTGAGCGGGAGACGGTTTCTGCTCCTGTTCGCCCCCTGCAGGACGTGTGTGATACTGCACGGGTTTGTGTTTGTGGAGAAGTGACGTGTCGCAGCAGGCGGGCTCTAATCATCCTGCTACCCCTCCTCTTCTTCTTCTTCTTCTTCCTCTTCTCCCCTCTTCTTCCTCCTTCTTTCCTCCTTCTCCGTTTCCTTTTCCTCCCACGTCTCCACCTCCTCTCCCTCTCCTCCTCCTCTTTCTCCTCCTCCTTCACTCACTCTTCTTCCTCCTACTTCTCAACTTCCTTTTCCTTCTACGCCTCCACCTCTTCCTCCTCCTTCTCTTTCTCCTCATCCTTATCCTCCTCCCTCTTTCCTCCTTCTGTTTCCTTTTCCTCCTACGTCTCCACCCCCTCTTCCTTATCCTACTCCTCCTTCTCCTCTTCCTCTTTCTCCACCTCCTCTTTCTCCCCCTTCCCTCTCCTCCTCCTTCTTTCCTCCTCTTCCACATCGTCACCTTCTCTTCCTCATCCTACTCCACCCTTTCCTCCTCCTCCTTCCCTCTTCTTCCTCCTCCTTCTCCACTTCCTTTTCCTCCTATGTCTCCACCTACTCCTCCCTCTCCTCCTCCTCTTTCCCCTCTTCTTCTTCCTCCTTTTCTACTTCCTTATTCTCCTACACCTCCTCTTCCTCAACCTACTTGTCCTTCTTTTTCTCCGTATTCTCCTCTCCTCCTCTTCCTCCTCCTTCTTCTTTCCTCCTTCTCCGCTTTCTTTTCCTCCCACGTCTCCACCTCCTCTTCCTCATCCTACTCCTCTCCTCTTCTTTCTCCTCCTCCCCTCTTCTTCCTCCTCCTTCTTTCCTTCTTCTCCACTTAATTTTCCTCCCACATCTCCACCTCCTCCTCGTCATCCTCCTCCTCCCTCTCCTCTTCCTCCTCCTTATTCTCCTCCTCTTCCTCCTCGTCCCCTCTTCTTCCTCCTTCTGTTTCCTTTTCCTCCTACGTATCCACCTCCTCTTCCTCATCCTAATCCTCCCTCTCCTCCTCTTCCTCCTCCTCCTTCTTTCCTCCTCTCCTTTCTCCTTCTCCGCTTCCTTTTCCTCCTAGATCTCTTCCTCCTCGTCCCCTCTTCTTCCTCCTTCTGTTTCCTTTTCCTCCTACGTCTCCACCTCCTCTTCCTCATCCTAATCCTCCCTCTCCTCCTCTTCCTCCTCCTCCTTCTTTCCTCCTCTCCTTTCTCCTTCTCCGCTTCCTTTTCCTCCTAGATCTCTATCTCCTCTTCCTCCTCCTACATAAAATACAATTAAATAAATAGTAGTGCTAATAATAATGAAAAGTATTAATGAACCAACAGTTTGTGGTGCAGTGAGTTAAGTATATGGACCCACTAACCAGAGAGTCGCAAGTTCAAGCCTTAAAAACAGAACATTAGACTCTTTGTATTCTAAAATAAATGGTAGAAAATGGCTAAAACAGATTTTCTATTTAAAAGTGCTTTGTAAACCCATTGTTTCATTATTTTTTGTTTGCCGGTCACCAGCCAAAGCACATTACATTATTACACAAAAACATAACTGTGGGTATTTCGCAAGTTATCGTGGAGAAAACTGAAAAGGCCATCGTACATAACGCCTCGTACTTTTAATAATTGAAAGTTTATTTACACAGTTGCAGCATATAATATAAAAACCAGGCCCTTTATCATAGTATTTTTGAAATGTCAGAATTACTCCAGGGATTCAGTCCGGGAACAAAAAAAAAACTGGCAAAAACAGCCCAGAAACAAATACTGAAAAGAAAGAAAAGTCTGGAATATATTTGTGAGCTACAGGTACTTTCAGGTTTCCATGATTCTATGAAAATATAAAAGTATAGTAATAAAAAGAGATGTAACAATAACCAAACGTATCGTCAAAAGTCTCAATAATATCGTGGAACTACATAGACCATGATCCTTTGCTGTTTCAACGCAAACTACATGAAATCAAGCACTTTTAAGCTGCAAATCGTTAAAACATCGGGTAGAGATTTGGATATCGGTTACAGCCCTACTAATAAAGTCCATAAATAGATTCAAGTATTGTTTTTGTCAAGATGTTTACTCCACTAAATCAAATTCTGACGGATTTTGTGGGTAATTTTCCAAGCACAGTGGTCTGAGGTCCCTCTGGGTTATTTTGGAATTCCTGCCAAGAAATTTATCACCCATTATAGCTGCAAAGTTTTACTGCTATGATAAGATTTAGTGCGTGGCCTGAGCAGCCAGTTCCTTTTACACTCTGTCTGAATCCAGGACGGGCTGGAATCGGACCGTAGAGCGTGGAAAAACCTCCGTCCAGACTTGAGATGATCCAAACACAGACGCTAATTTCTCTCAAACGCAGAAGACATCTCCTCTCGAAAACTCTCGTAACATTCAGAGCTAAATATATAACTTCTTTTACCTGAATTAAGTCCTTTTTTGGTGCTTGGATTCGTTGATTCTGTAAAAACCTGCTCTGTTTCTCAGTTTTTGTTGTTGTTTTTTATCCTTTTTAACTTGTAAGCAGCTATTTGCAGACCGTGCTTCTCTCTGATTGGTTAATCCACCTGTCAATCACGCCCTCTAAAATGAGGAAGACAGGTCCCAGCTCCAGATCCACCTCCATGAAGTTGGCCCACAGCAAACTCAAACCTACACAAAAACTACGGCAATCGTTTGTGCTTCGTTTGTGCTGCAAAAAGTTTTGTTTGTGCTGCAAAAAGTTTTGTTTGTGCGATTCTGGTTCTTAAGATATTTGTTTTATTTTCGGCCGATGACGTCATGCAGCCCCTCAAAATGTGAAACAGCCTCAAAACAGGCAGTAAATTATAGAAAATGTTTGTAATTCTTTTGTGCAGCAAAAAGTTTTTGTGTGCTGCTTTAGTTTTGGAGAAATGAAATGGAAATGAAATGAAATTTTATAGGTCAAATTGGGGTCCGCCAGCTCCCAGAAAGCCCAAAATGCCCAAAATGGTGAAATGTTTGTATTTCATTTGTGCTGTAACAATTTTTATTTGTGCGAGTTTATTTCTAAAATTATTCATTATTATTTCTGTGATAATTATATGACGTCATTTTCGCTCAGCCGACGGTGGCGACGTTAGCAAAACTCCGCAAAACTAGTGAAGAGAAATGATCTCAGACTGTGGAAAAGTCTGTATTATTTTATAAAATATGAATCAAAAGCCCCTCCTGTGGGCTCACCACCCGCAGAGGGGTTCATGGGAGGGTCAGGTGCTATGAGGACTGGATGGATGAATCAAAAGCAAATTACTGTTGCAGACTTTTCCACAACCTGAGATCGTTTCTCTTCACTAGTTTTGTGGAGTTTTGCTAAAGTCGCTGCTTCACCTGAGTGGAAATGACGTCCTATAATTATCACAGAAATAATAATGAATAATTTTAGAAATAAACTCGCGCAAATTAAATTTGTCACAGCACAAACAAAATACAAATGTTTTGTATAATTTTCTGCCTGTTTTGAGGCTGTTTCACATTTTGAGAGGCTGGACGACGTCATCGGCCAAAAATAAAACTGCAAATATCTTCAGAACCAGAATCGCACAAACGGCACAAACAAAGCACAAACGATTGACTCCATTTGGGATGTTTTACAGAATTTTGAAGCTTCCTGAGGGCTGACCCCAATTTGACCTATAAAAGAATCGTTAATTTCGCCAAAACTAAAGCAGCACAAACAAAACTTTTTGAGTTTGAAGGGGGGGAACTTCACGCAGGTTCCAGATGGATTGTAAAGTTTAATCAAAGCGTGTGGTTCAGGCTGGTCAGGTAAATAAATGACTAGAATAGTAGACTAGACATTTTTTTTGCAAAATTATAGCTACAGCAGGATCCCTTAAAATATGCAGTATCAACACAGGCAGTAGGTGGCGCCAGCGTGGCTGCACGTACCTGGCACACGACGGGGAATTGTCTCCGGTGCACGTGGAGCCCATCGATGCCCAGAGGGAAGACGGCTGCCAGGGCCATCATACACCCCACTGCAGTCATGTTGTTCAGATAAGGCTGGGAGTTCTGGATGTATCTGCAGGAGAAGAACGTGGAGAACAATCTTAGATACGTCATCAGTGAAGAGATGAAGAGAGAATAACTATGGATTTGAGTTTAACGTCTTCAAATGATTCAACACGACCAGAATGAGTCACTTTTCATTCAGTGTTTTCTCTTCATGTCTACTTCTGTCAGCGATGTAGAAAAATACTGAAGACAACAGAGAAATGGCGCAAGATGTCTGAAAGAATCAAATCAAATAAAAATAACTCCAATCATAAGGCTTTGCTTTGCTGACAGCGCTGCAAACCCTCAGCCTTCTCTCAATGAGCCTCTTGAAATGATTTTCACGTCACAGATGTGCCTGAAACTGTGCAGAAACTTTTTGTGGCACTGAGGAGTGAAGCAGTGAGAACCAAGCTCAAAGACAATGATTGGCGTTGACGTCAGCTAGAAAATGTACTATATAAACACTTAAATCTATCAGAAAATGACTTAAAAGTAGTGAAATTATCTTGCTGGATGGACAGATAATTTTACTTGACAAGCTGTCTTAAAATAAACGACCTCTAGACTAGAATGAAGACGTCTCAGAACTTGTAAGTCGATAATAAATGTGAAAAACAAGATGAATAACCTGAAATAAGCTTTAAAATCTTGGCCAGATTAAAGAAATTTGCATTGAGCTCAGTGTGGGACGATGTAAAAAAACAAAACTACTTCATTTTAAATTGTTTGCTTTTATTCTTTACTTACCTTATGCACTCAGAGCATTCTAATTATTCACTGTGCACTTTTCACAGCTTTCAGAGACCAGAGCAGAGTTTTTTCAGACAATATACAGTATCTGTGCTGGGGGAGACACATTTTACTCCAAATTTACGCAACATTGGGTACAGGGCTTTAAAATAATGTATATTCAAGGTTGTGCAAATCTACTGCAGTGAATACAAAGGTGAAGCGAAAGTGGAGCATGTGTCTGATATAAGAATCAAACACAAACAGTTCAAACTTGCACATACTTTAAAGGTCCTATTCCACAAAACTGACCCCTGTGAGCTTTAAAGGGACAGTTCTGAATTTTGGACATAGGGCCTCATTTCCTCGTGATCCAGAGTGTTGGAGACGTGTGGAGACACTTTTTTAAATCTTCCATCCAGTCCTTGTATTTGCAGAGGTGCTGGGCTAGTGCATGTCAATGGCCATAGTCGTCCTGCCACTAAAAACAGTCTGACCCACTCCACAGACCCGAGGAAAAACTATTAGAACTCCAGACTGTCCATGTGAACGTCTGTGTCCAGAGAATAATGTTTGAAATAAAACTAACCTTTGCATCGCATGAATCGTCGCATGTTTAAGGACTATTTTCTCATATATCAGTCCGCCGCTGCCGAGCTTCTATCAGGAAGTACAACTCACTGCTGCTGCTCAGACAGAAATCCTTCAAATGCAACGGTTGGTTTTACTTTTACAATTATTCTATCAACACAGACATTAACATCGACTATCTGGAGTTCTAATAGTTTTGCCTCGGGTGCTCTGTGGAGTGGGTGTGGTGTTTTTAGGGGAAGGACGACTATGGCCATTGACTAGGATGACCAGACGTCCTTATTTCCTCGGGACAGTCCCAGTTTTGAGCCCTGTGTCCCTTGTCCTGGCAAATTTATCCAAAACCAGTGATTTGTCCCAGTTTTATATAAAAAACGTCCCAGGTGTCCCTATTTTGGACCAATTTGATCTAAACCAGGACTAAACTAGGTCTATTTCCGGCCTAAACCATGACTAAACTTGGGCTAAAATAGGACAATATCAGTTCTAAACAAGAGGAACATTTGTTTAGACAAAATACAGAAGTCTGCGTCTGTATTTTGTTTCTCAGATTATAACTGACCCACACCTGAGTCGACAATGCCCAATGTTACACGCTTTTTTCAGTTTTATTTCTACCTCCCAACCCGGGTGTGTCCCAGTTTTTAAGTTTGAAAGCCTGGTCACCCTGACATTGACATGCACTAGCCTAGCACCAGCAACCTATCCAAATACAAGGACTGGATGGAAGATTTATTTTTTATTTAAGTGTCTCCACACGTCTCCAACACTCTGGCTCACGAGGAAATGAGGCCCTATGTCCAAAATTCAGAAGTGTCCCTTTAAACCATGTTATAAAGTTGTTCCTTCCTCAGAAACAGACCTGGAGTTGTGTTTTGTGCAGAGCTATTAAAATGTCAGCACTTCCTGTCCCCTCACTCTGCTGTCGCCTGTCACACTCTGACAGTCTCCTCCTCTGCAACATTTCATTTGGTAAAGACTCCATCCATCTCACGGTTTACACTGTGGAGTCAATGAGCCCGACACTGTTCTGTTCAAAACAAACGGCGTTACAGGAGGTGGTGTGGGGAGAGAGCGCATTTAGGGCTTTGTTTTTGTTTTTGTGGAGTAAAATTAAAAATGTAATCAGGATTAAACGCAGCTAAAGGTCTGGATACGGTGAGAAAAATACAACACAAATTCAAGCCACATAAGAAAAAATATCCTCCACTGAGTTTATCCCTTCAGTACATTTTTTAAGAATCTCTACATAACTATACACAAGTCATTTATATTTAATGCTGAAACCTGTCACTTTTACTCATACACACACACACACACTTTACGCCCGTCTGCTGCGGCGGTGCACGCATTGTTTCGTATTGTACTTATTGTCCTGTCCTGTCTAATGTGTGTATGCATGTTGCATGTTGCAAATGAAAGAAAAAAAACACTTCAATCGACTCAGTGTCACTAAAGGACACAAATGAATGGGTCGAGTCTCAGGAGGATGCACGAAGTCAAAGAACAAAGTGCAGTTATTTACTGTTTGTAAGTCAGTGGTGAACGGGAAAACAAACTAAAACAAAAAACAGGAACATTAAACTAAATAGTTAAAATGTTATGTTGATATGAAGCTGTGGATGGATTGGTGAAGATTTTTTAAATTTGAAATTTGAAAAAACAAAATTAGCAGGTCCAGACTGAAGGCCGATTCATTCTCCATAAGACATAAGAACTTTGTTCTTGTTCTTGAGGTGATAAGAACAAGAACAAAGTTCTCTGACATTTCATACTTCATAAGATGTTCGGCCCCTCGCTCTGCTGTTGCTGTGCAACAATACAGCAGCAGCACAGCTTTGTAACATTATCGTGAGAATGGCAGAAATTGTACTTTATGAACTATTGAAGGAGGTGGAAGAGAAAATGTTTGAACCTGAAGAAGATTCATATTGGTGGACGTTTCCCTGTGTTTTATGAAGGAATGTTTAAAGTAAGCAGTGTTTCCTGCAGCGCTAAGAGCCGAGAACCGAAGCACGTAGCTCTGCGGCTGGGACCTCGGCGGCTCGGAGCCCCGCGGGGCCGGAGCTCCACTAATGTGTTTTATGTAATAAATCCACTAAAGTCACTCTCTCGACAGGGAAAACACGGCACTCGCAGACCACAGCTGACGCTCTGGACGTACGTCAAGTATTTTTCTCCTGTTTTTGCGGCGCCCGTTGACTCTAGCAGATAAACCACGCCCACATAAAAAATAACCAATCAGAGTTGCTGAACTGCCGAACAAAGTTCTATTCAGCTGAGGTGTCGAGAACAAATCGCAAAAACTGCCGAATATGTTATTTTGTTCGGCCCTGGGTGCAAGAACAAAGTTCTTATGTCTTATAAAGTATGAATAGGCCTTAACATCTCTGTGTTTTTATACAGACTGATGTGACTGTGGTCCCCTCGGCCTCTGTCGTGCTTCCAACTGGGACCAAACATCTTCGTCCAATCAGATTGTATCACATGTGCACCAGAGGAGCTCATTGGTCACTCATCACTTACAAATAAAATGAAATTAAAATCAGATTAACAGAGTTTACGGCTTCACTCGTTGATTCTGTTGAAATCCAGTGTTTTTCAGTCCCTGTGGTATTTTTGTCTATGATTTTTTCAGATACAGACCATCGTTCCCAACTGGCTTTAAGAAAACGAGGAGATTCACCAGACTCACATCTTCGTGAAGTATTAAAGAAGTGTGTATTCTGGATCCCAGGCAATTAAAATTTAATTAATTAAAAAAAAAGAATGAACATTTGCAGTGAATAATTTAACAAATACAGACGTGTGTCGAAGTTTGTCCAAAAGTCTGAGCGTTTTACAGCAGAAGAATGGAGGTGTTCAAGGGGACAACCATTAAATCTGTTTCTCCAAAACGCTTTCCAATGGAGACGATTTTCAGACCACTTCAGGCGGAATTTGAGCCAATTTGAGCCAATCACAGAAGCCGAGGACGAGAGGAAAGAACAGGCATCCAGGAATCTGACAAAACTCTGTGACTCTAACCACCGAACACTTTCCTCCGCACAAAGAAACATCAGGAGACCAAAAGTGTCTTTAGAGCGATTTTAAGACTCGTTTTGTTCAAATGCTCCAAAAAAACAGAATCCAGTGGACACCGGACTGTAGTAATATTAGTGCTGAAAGTAGTAGCAGTACTAAGAGTAGTAGTAGTACTAAGAGTAGTAGTAGTAACAGTAGTAGTAACAGTAGTAGTAGTAATAACAGTAGTAGTAACAGTAGTAGTAGTAACAGTAGTAGTAACAGTAGTAGTAACAGTAGTAGTAGTAACAGTAGTAGTAGTAACAGTAGTAGTAACAGTAGTAGTAGTAACAGTAGTAGTAGTAACAGTAGTAGTAGTAACAGTAGTAGTAGTAGTAGTAGTAGTAGTAGTAGTAACAGTAGTAGTAGTAACAGTAGTAGTAGTAACAGTAGTAGTAGTAACAGTAGTAGTAATAGTAACAGTAATAGTAGTAAAAGTAGCAGTAACAGTTGTAGTAGTAACAGTAGTAGTCGTAACAGTAGCAGTAACAGTTGTAGTAGTAACAGTAGTAGTAACAGTAGTAATAACAGTTGTAGTAGTAACAGTAGTAGTAGTAACAGTAGTAGTAACAGTAGTAGTAGTAACAGTAGTAGTAGTAACAGTAGTAGTAATAGTAACAGTAATAGTAGTAACAGTAGTAGTAACAGTAGTAGTAGTAACAGTAGTAGTAGTAACAGTAGTAGTAACAGTAGTAGTAGTAACAGTAGTAGTAACAGTAGTAGTAGTAACAGTAGTAGTAACAGTAGTAATAACAGTTGTAGTAGTAACAGTAGTAGTAACAGTTGTAGTAGTAACAGTAGTAATAACAGTTGTAGTAGTAACAGTAGTAGTCGTAACAGTAGTAGTAACAGTTGTAGTAGTAACAGTAGTAGTAACAGTAGTAATAACAGTTGTAGTAGTAACAGTAGTAGTCGTAACAGTAGTAGTAACAGTTGTAGTAATAATAGCAGTAGTTGCAGTAGCAGTAAGACAATAATAATATTTAAGAATCTTCCATATCTCACTCTTAAATGACATAAGCCCCTCTCCTGCCTGTCTCTGTCCCTGTCACTGCCCCTGTCTCTGTCCTTGTCCCTGTCACTGCCCCTGTCCTTGTCCCTGTCACTGCCCCTGTCACTGCCCCTGTCCTTGTCCCTGTCACTGTCCTTGTCCCTGTCACTGTCCCTGTCCCTGTCACTGTCCCTGTCTCTGTCCCTGTCCCCGTCCCAGCCTCTGTCCCTGTCACTGTCCCTGTTTCTGTCCCTGTCCTTGTCTCTGTCACTGCCACTGTCCCTGTCCCTGTCCCTGTCCCTGTCACTGTCCCTGTCACTGTTTCTGTCCCTGTCCTTGTCTCTGTCACTGCCACTGCCACTGTCACTGCCCCTGTCACTGTCCCTGTCCTTGTCCCTGTCACTGTCCTTGTCCCTGTCACTGTCCCTGTCCCTGTCACTGTCCCTGTCCCCGTCCCAGCCTCTGTCCCTGTCACTGTCCCTGTTTCTGTCCCTGTCCTTGTCTCTGTCACTGCCACTGTCCCTGTCCCTGTCCCTGTCCCTGTCCCTGTCCCTGTCCCTGTCACTGTCCTTGTCCCTGTCACTGTCCCTGTCACTGCCCCTGTCCTTGTCCCTGTCCCTGTCACTGCGCCTGTCCTTGTCTCTGTCACTGCCACTGCCACTGTCCCTGTCACTGTCCCTGTCACTGTTTCTGTCCCTGTTTCTGTCCCTGTCCTTGTCTCTGTCACTGCCACTGCCACTGTCCCTGTCACTGTCCCTGTCCCTGTCCCTGCCTGGTCTCGTCTCAGACTCTGGTTCGCGCTCAGAAGCCGCTGGTAAAACTACAGCGAGGAAACTGAGGCAGGACAAGTTTATAAGATCAGATAAACTTTATTGTCCCAAAGGGAAATTTGTCCTGGTCTCAGCGCCGGCGGCTTAAACCCACAGAAGAGTCGGAGGAGTCGTAAGATAAATGTGTCCAGTGATAATGTCCACGGTTTATTTGAACAGCTCAATTCTCACACAATCCTCAGCACACAATACATATCCTTTTCTTTTCTCCTTTCCTCATTTTCTCCTTTTTTCCTTGTCTCCTTTACACCTTTTCTCCTTTACTCCTCCATTTCTCCCTTTGTCATTTTGTCATTTTTTCCATTCTCATTCCCTCCTTTCCTCCTTTTGTCCCTTTTGCCTTTCCTCATTTTCTCCTTTTCTTCTTTCCTCCTTTGCTCCTTTCCTAATTCCTCCCTTTCTCCTTTGCTCCTTTTCTTCTTTTCTCCTTTCCTCCTTTGATCCTTTCCTAATTCCTCCCTTTCTCCTTTCCCAGTTTTCTTCTTTGCTCCTTCCTCTTTTTCTCTTTCTCCTTTCCTCCTTTTCTTCTTTTCTCCTTTCCTCTTTTATTCCTTTTCTCCTTTGCTCCTTTTCTTCTTTGCTCCTTTCCTCCTTTTCTTCTTTTCTCCTTTCCTCCTTTTCTTTATTTATCCTTTGTTCCTTTTGTCCCTTCCTCTTTTTGCTGTAACCCTGGTGTGATATGAGCTCTGTGCAGTCGTGCTGCTCGTGGCAGTTTGTGGGCCAGGCCACCGGGGGAAACACTGAGCAGAGCGCTGGACTTTTCTCTGTAAAAGCTACAGAACATCAGCCTCCCAGGGCTAACCGCTAACTGCTAACTCTAAAACAACACTGCACATTGTACCCTCAAACTAATACAGACAAACTTAAAGGTCGTATATATTGTTACTGTGCACTGGCGTCACGCTGGGGGTGCTCTACGTGTATGTGTAGAGAGGGAATGTTAACCAGTTACCATGGCAACACAATGCACATACTAACAAACACGACCAAATGAGTTTTAAAGATCGACTGAAAACTCAAGAAGAAGAAAAAAAATGCAGGTCCAGCCTGATTTTCAACAAAAATGTAAAAGTGACTAACTAAAAAACTGTTGGCTGATGCTAAGTAGTTGTGACGAATTTTATTTGAGAGGGACTTGTTTAAAAGCACAAATTATCTGTTATAATTCCATCTAAATCTGTTCTTTCTGGTCAGATTGTGTTAAAATCAGATTAAAGTCTCTGTAAAAGAGTCTCATACAGAGCAGTGCCCACAGTTAGCATCACACCCTCAGGGACTGTTGATGACATCAGCTGCTAGAAGGATTTACCTGAAAAGTCACTGCGATTTCATGGACAAACATGTCGTTTTCTTTTATAGCGATACGTTTACTTTCGTGTCTAAAGGCCTCCACACACTACAGGAGAATTTGCATGATTTTGGCTGCGATTTCTTCTTCCCGAGTTCAGGGAGGCGGTACCCGACTTTTTGTCTCCGTGTGCGATTTTGAAGCCGCTGCTCCTCATGTGTGGAGTCAGTGTCAGATCAGAACCACCGAACATCAACAATGTGACAATAAAACAGAGCGTCAGGGGCAGAGGAGCGACGGACACAGAGACACAACAAACAAACTCAGATATAGCGAAAACTATAGCGAGACTTTATTCCTCACCTCTCATAAAGTGGTACATTTAAAGTGCAGCGTCTGATCCACATTATCCATAGAAATTGTCCTCCGCAAATAATGACATCCAGTCCACAAAACCGCGCTGTTAATCCAGTTTGAAGCGTTCTTTAAAAGTAAAAAGACAGTGTTTCATCATGTGTGTTTGTTTACATCCTCACAGCGCACGGATCGAAGCTGCAGATCAGCGATCGTGACTCTACTTCCTGTGGACTTTATTTCCTCTTTTATGCTTTATAAATCCTGTATCTGAAGTATTGCACCACATTTCACAAATAATAATAACACAGTTTGACTTGTGTCTAAACTGGAAGTGCAGAGCTCTGATCTTTGAACACTTCACAGTCTCAGAGCGAGTGGTTTTACTGTAGACAGGAAACAGCTGACGCCATCGCGCTCACAGCTTTATATCCTGTGGTTCACACACAGATCCTGCTGCAGTCTTTAAGATCAGAGATTTTTAGTCTCATAAGGTTCTCTTCATGTCTGTGGTGTGTGCATTTTGTTGCATGTTTAAAAGACCGAAAAATCCTCTAGTGTGTAGTGGCCTTTAAACATACATTATACAGGCATATACTGTACATACATCCAATCCAATCCACTTTATTTATATAGCACATTTCATAAACTGAAAGCGTTTTCAAAGTGCTGCACAAAACCATCATTTAAAATAAACAAATAACCACAGAAACTGTTTAAAATAAACAAGTAATCAAATGCCCTACCAGTGTGCATACAAATAAATATACCATAAAATAATAAAAACAAAAAAAGATAAAACACTAAAAAAAATAAATTAATAAAAAATAAATACTCTAAGAACAATAAAATAATAAATTAAAGCCGCTCGCGGCAATGATGGCCCTCGCCCCGGCGCGCACGCCCCTCCCAGGCGACCGACCAGGACTCACGACCTCCCTGGCATGACACTCTCTCTTCCCGACAGCTCGTCCATCAGAAAAATTACATAGTGCACCTTTAAATGTTTCTTAAAACTCATTGCACTCCTGCTGGGCAATCGTGACAAATGACACAGGGCCATAATACAATATATTTTTTGGTTTGTAATCATGCATAGAATGTAATTCCCAAATTTGGTACAAATCCGATAATGTTGACGTTTCACGTGTACACTAGGTGGCGCTATAGAGTTCACTTTTATTATATTTCATTTTTCATCACATTCAGGCCGGGATCACACAATAGTGATGTGAGTTTGAGCTCTGTAGGCCAAAGCCTGTGGCCGTGAGAGGTCATCAAAGAAACAGGAAACGAAGGTGTTATTCGCCGGCGTGATACGGACAAACCGTGAAAAAGTGCGCTGAGAAAAATGATGCGTTTGTGGACCCACAACTGTAGATGTGACGTGTCAAATCTGAGCTCGTTTGGACCAAAACCAAGACACTTGAAGACTTTAGGCGTACGCAGTCAAAACAGCGCAGTTTTTTTATCCAATATGGCCGACTTCCTGTTGGTCATAGAGACGTGCTCCAATTCATCTTTGGCTTGTCTCATGGTTCTCTGTCACTGTCCCGAATTTCGTTTCCCTCGACAAACTTTGATAGTCCCCTCCCATAGGGATCCAATTCTAGGGGGCTTAGTTGAGTGAGGCCACTTTGGTCATTGTTGCGATGACCGTTTATTGAATTTTTCACCGGGCCGGTCGATTCTATACCCCCATGTGAGACTTTTTCTGATGTTCTGGGGTCAAATCTGCATTTCTTTGTTTATACAGAACGAAGAACAATGTTAACTTAAAAGCCGCCAATGATGGCCCTCGCCTCGGGCGCCGCGACGCCCCTCCCAGGCGACCGACCAGGACTCACGACCCCCTGGCATGACACTCTCTCTTCCCGACAGCCTGCCTATCAGAAAATTACATAGTGCACCTTTTAAATGTTTCTAAAAACTCATTGCACTCCTGCTGGGCAATCGTGACAAATGACACAGGGCCATAATACAATATATTTTTGGTTTGTAATCATGCATAGAATGTAATTCCCAAATTTGGTACAAATCCGATAATGTTGACGCTTCACGTATACACTAGGTGGCGCTATAGTGTTAACTTTTATTATATTTAACATTTCCTCACATTCATGTCGGGATCACTCATTAGTGTTGTGAGTTTGAGCTCTGTAGGCCAAAGCTCAGGCCGTGAGAGGTCATCAAAGAAACAGGAACTAACGCGTTATTTGTCGGGCTACGGACAAACCGTGAAAAAGTGCGCTGAGAAAAATGATGCGTTTGTGGACCCACAACTGTAGATGTGGACGTGTCAAATCTGAGCTCGTTTGGACCAAAACCAAGACACTTGAAGACTTTGGCGCACGCAGTCAAAACAGCGGCGTAGTTTTTTGATCCAATATGGCCGACTTCCTGTTGGTCATAGAGACGTGCTCCAATTCATCTTTGGCTTGTCTCATGGTTCTCTGTCACTGTCCCGAATTTCGTTTCCCTGCGACTAATTTTGATAGTCCCCTCTCCCAAAGGGATCCAATTCTAGGGGGCGCAGTTGAGTGGGGTCACTTTGGTCATTGTTGCGATGACCGTTTTATTGAAATTTTCACCGGGCCGGTCGATTCTATACCCCCATGTGAGACTTTTCGTTGATGTTCAGGGGGTCAAATCTGCATTTCTTTGTTTATACAGAACGAAGAACAATGTTAACTTAAAGTCAGCCGGCAATGATGGCCCTCGCCCGGTCAAAGACGCCCATGCCAGGCAACCGCTGAGGTCTTGTGACCGCCCTGGCACGACTCTCTCCTCCCGACAGCTCGTCCCCCAGAAAAATTACATAGGGCACCTTTAATATTTGAAAATGGGAATGATCTAGAGCCAAATTATAGAAACTAGGCCACAGGTCACATGACTTTTATAATCAAGAGCACTGTCAGACTAAGACTGCATAAAAACAGACCCTCCAACAGAAAAGTTTCATAGTGCACCTTTAAACATATTTTGGGGGGGAGTATTTGCGCCCTTTGTGGCCAACCATGGAAAATACCCCATATCCATAATGTATTTTTTTGGTCGTGAGACACGCATAGAATTTAATACCCATATTTGGTACAAATCCGATCATGTTGATGTTTCATGTCTGGATAGGGGCGCTTATAGAGTTCACTTTTCATATACTTTATAGTTTATTATATTCAGTCCATGTTCAAGCTTTAGTGATTCAGATTTCAGCACAATCAGACAAAGTCTGTGCGTGTAGTAATTTTTGAACTATTTATTGGGGGAGTCTTTGCGCCCCTCCTTGCCAACCGTGGGAAACACCCCATATCCATAATATATTTATTTGCTTGCTTTGATACAGAGAATTGAATACTCAAATTTGGTACAAATCCGATAATGTTGACGTTTCTTGTATAGGCTAGGTGGCGCTATAGAGTAACTTTTCATATGCTTTATAGTTTATTATAATCAAGCCCTAATCAGGCATTAGTGATTCAAATTTCAGCACGATCAGACAAAGCCTGTGTGTGCAGGCATTTTTTTACAATTTTTTTATTGAGTCTTTGCGCCCCTGGTGGCGAACAATGAAAATTGCACCATTTCCATAATATAAAATTTTGCTTGAAATCATGCATAGAATTTAATCCCCAAATTTGGTACAAATCCGATAATGTTGACGTTTCACGTATACACTAGGTGGCGCTACAGAGTTCACTTTTATTATATTTCATATTTCATCACATTCAGGCCGGCATCACACAATAGTGATGTGAGTTTGAGCTCTGTAGGCCAAAGCCTGTGGCCGTGAGAGGTCATCAAAGAAACAGGAAATGAAGGTGTTATTCACCGGCGTGCTACGGACAAACCGTGAAAAAGTGCGCTGAGAAAAATGATGCGTTTGTGGACCCACATCTGTAGATGTGACGTGCCAAATCTGAGCTCGTTTGGACCAAAACCAAGACACTTGAAGACTTTGGCATACACGCAGTCAAAACGGCGTTGAATTTTTGATCCAATATGGCCGACTTCCTGTTGGTCACAGGGCGGTGTGACAATGACATTTTCTGCTTGTCTCCTTGTTTTCTATCACTGTCCCGAATTTTGTCGGCCTACGCCAAAATATGCTTTTCAGCTCCCCATAGGCTTTCAATTTTTGACTTTTCCAGGGGGCGCTTTCGAGTAGGGGCACTTTGGGCATTGTCGCGATGCCCGTTTTATCAAATTTTTCGCCGGTCGGTCGATCTGATACCCCCATGTGAGACTTTTCGCCGATGTTCAGGGGTAAAAATGCATCATTTTGGCGGAAGAATAATAATAATAATAATAAAAAGAAACCGAGCAAGAACAATACCTCGCCATTAACTTCGCTTAACTGGCGAGGGCCAATTAGCCGCCGCGGCAATGATGGCTCCTCGCCCCGGTGCAAGACGCCTCCCAGGCAACCGCTGAGGTCTTGTGACCGCCCTGACACAACACTCTCTCCTCCCGACAGCTCGTCCCAGAAAATTACATAGGGCACCTTTAATATTTGAAAATGGGAACGATCTAGAGCCAAATTATAGAAACTAGGCCACAGGTCACATGACTTTTATAATCAAGAGCACTGTCAGACTAAGACTGCATAAAAACAGACCCTCCAACAGAAAAGTTACATAGTGCGCCTTTAAACATATTTTGGGGGGAGTATTTTGCCCTTTGTGGCTAAACCATGGAAAATACCCCATATCCATAATGTATTTTTTTGGTCGAGACACGATAGAATTAAATACTCATATTTGGTACAAACCGATAATGTTGATGTTTCATGTCTGGATAGGGGCACTATAGAGTTCACTTTTCATATACTTTATAGTTTATTATATTCAGTCCATGTTCAAGCTTTAGTGATTCAGATTTCAGCACAATCAGACAAAGTCTGTGCTGCGTAGTAATTTTTGAACTATTTATTGGGGAGTCTTTGCGCCCTGTTGGCCAACCGTGGGAAACATCCCATATCCATAATATTTTTTTTTGCTTGCTTTGATACAGAGAATTGAATACCCAAATTTGGTACAAATCCGGATAATGTTGACGCTTTCTGTATAGGCTAGGTGGCGCTATAGAGTAACTTTTCATATGCTTTATAGTTTATTATAATCAAGCCCTAATCAGGTATTAGTGATTCAAATTTCAGCACGATCAGACAAGGCCTGTGTGTGTAGGCATTTTTAAACTATTTTTTATTGAGTCTTTGCGCCCTGGTGGCGAACAATGAAAATTGCACCATTTCCATAATATAATATTTTGCTTGAAATCATGCGTAGAATTTAATCCCCAAATTTGGTCTAAATCCGATAATGTTGACGCTTCACGATACACTAGGTGGCGCTACAGAGTTCACTTTTATTATATTTCATATTTCATCACATTCAGGCCGGGATCACACAATAGTGATGTGAGTTTGAGCTCTGTAGGCCAAAGCCTGTGGCCGTGAGAGGGCATCAAAGAAACAGGAAACGAAGGTGTTATTCAGCGGGTCTCTGACAAACCGTGAAAAACTGCGCTGAGAAAAATGATGCGTTTGTGGACCCACATCTGTAGATGTGACGTGTCAAATCTGAGCCTGTTTGGACCAAAACCAAGACACTTGAAGACTTTGGGTATGCATACCGCAGTCAAAACGGGCGTGTGAATTTTTGATCCAATATGGCCGACTCTCCTGTTGGTCACAGGGCGGTGTGACAATGACATTTTCTGCTTGTCTCCTTGTTTTCTATCACTGTCCTGAATTTTGTTGGCCTCACGCCAAAATATGCTTTTCAGCCCCCATAGACTTTCAATTTTTGACTTTTCCAGGGGGCGCTGTCGAGTAGGGGGCACTTTGGGCATTGTCACGATGCCCGTTTATCAAATTTTTCGCCAGACCAGTCGTGATCTGATACCCCCATGTGAGACTTTTCGTCGATGTTCAGGCCCTCAAAATCGCGATCGCTTGCAAAGAAAATAATAATAATAATAATTAAAGCCGCGCAATGATGGCCCTCGCCTGCACGCACGCCCATGCCAGGCAACCGCTGAGGACTCGTGGACCGCCCTGACACGACACTCTCTCCTCCCGACAGCTCGCCCACCAGAAAAATTACATAGGGCACCTTTAATATTTGAAAATGGGAACGATCTAGAGCCAAATTATAGAAACTAGGCCACAGGTCACATGACTTTTATAATCAAGAGCACTGTCAGACTAAGACTGTGCATAAAAACAGACCCTCCAACAGAAAAGTTACATAGTGCACCTTTAAACATATTTTGGGGGGGGAGTATTTGCGCCCTTTGTGGCCAACCATGGAAAATACCCTATATCCATAATGTATTTTTTTGGTCGTAGACACGCATAGAAATTAATACCCATATTTGGTACAAATCCGATAATGCTGATGTTTCATGTCTGAGTAGGGGGCGCTATAGAGTTCACTTTTCATATACTTTATAGTTTATTATATTCAGTCCATGTTCAAGCTTTAGTGATTCAAATTTCAGCACAATCAGACAAAGTCTGTGCGTGTAGTAATTTTGGAACTATTTATTGGGGGAGTCTTTGAGCCCCTGCTGGTACCCAAATTTGGTACAAATCCGATAATGTTGACGTTTCTTGTATAGGCTAGGTGGCGCTACAGAGTAACGTTTCATATGCTTTATAGTTTATTATAATCAAGCCCTAATCAGGCATTAGTGATTCAAATTTCAGCACGATCAGACAAAGCCTGTGTGTGTAGGCATTTTTTTTAACTTTTTTTTAGGGAGTCTTTGCGCCCCTGGTGGCGAACAATGAACCGTTTCCATAATATAAGATTTTGCTTGAAATCATGCATAGAATTTAATCCCCAAATTTGGTCCAAATCCGATAATGTTGACGTCTCACGTATACACTAGGTGGCGCTACAGAGTTCACTTTTATTATATTTCATATTTCATCACATTCAGGCCGGGATCACACAATAGTGATGTGAGTTTGAGCTCTGTAGGCCAAAGCCTGTGGCCGTGAGAGGGCATCAAAGAAACAGGAAACAAAGGCGTTATTCGCCGGCGTGCTATGGACAAACTGTGAAAAAGTGCGCTGAGAAAAATAAGGCGTTTGTGGAGCCACATCTGTAGATGTGACGTGTCAAATCTGAGCTCGTTTGGACCAAAACCAAGACACTTGAAGACTTTGGCGTACACGCAGTCAAAACGGAGGTGAATTTTTGATCCAATATGGCCGACTTCCTGTTGGTCATAGAGACGTGCTCCAATTCATCTTTTGGCTTGTCTCATGGTTCTCTGTCACTGTCCCGAATTTCATTTCCCTGCGACAAACTTTGCTTGTCCCCTCTCCCATAGGGGTCCAATTCTAGGGGGCGCCGTTGAGTGGGGTCACTTTGGTCATTGTTGCGATCTCCGTTTTATCGAATTTTTCACCGGGCCGGTCGATTCTATACCCCCATGTGAGACTTTTCGTCGACGTTCAGGGGGTCAAAAATGCGATCATTTTGGCGGAAGAGGAATAATAATTAAAGCCGCTGGCGGCAATGATGGCCCTCGCCCCTATGCGCACGCCCATGCCAGGCAACCGCTGAGGTCTTGTGACCGCCCTGGCATGACTCTCTCCTCCCGACAGCTCGTCCCCCAGAAAAATTACATAGGGCACCTTTAATATTTGAAAATGGGAACGATCTAGAGCCAAATTATAGAAACTAGGACACAGGTCACATGACTTTTATAATCAAGAGCACTGTCAGACTAAGACTGTGCATAAAAACAGACCCTCCAACAGAAAAGTTACATAGTGCGCCTTTAAACATATTTTGGGGGAGTATTATGCGCCTTTGTGGCCAACCATGGAAAATACCCCATATCCATAATGTATTTTTTGGTCGTGAGACACGCATAGAATTTAATACCCATATTTGGTACAAATCCCATAATGCTGATGTTTCATGTCTGGATAGGGGGCGCTATAGAGTTCACTTTTCATATACTTTATAGTTTATTATATTCAGGCCATGTTCAAGCTTTAGTGATTCAGATTTCAGCACAATCAGACAAAGTCTGTGTGTAGTAATTTTTTGAACTATTTATTGGGGAGTCTTTGCGCCCCTGCTTGGCCAACTGTGGGAAACACCCCATATCCATAATATATTTTTTTGCTTGCTTTGATACAGAGAATTGAATACCCAAATTTGGTACAATCCGATAATGTTGACGTTTCTTGTATAGGCTAGGTGGCGCTATAGAGTTCACTTTTCATATACTTTATAGTTTATTATAATCAAGCCCTAATCAGGCTTTAGTGATTCAAATTTCAGCACGATCAGACAAAGCCTGTGTGTGTAGGCATTTTTAAACTATTTTTTTAGGGAGTCTTTGCGCCCCTGCTGGCGAACAATGAAAATTGCACCATGTCCGTAATATAAGTTTTAGCTTGAAATCATGGATAGAATTTAATTCCCAAATTTGGTACAAATCCGATAATGTTGATGTTTCTTGTATAGGCTAGGTGGCGCTATAGAGTAACTTTTCATATGCTTTATAGTTTATTATAATCAAGCCCTAATCAGGCATTAGTGATTCAAATTTCAGCACGATCAGACAAAGCCTGTGTGTGTAGGCATTTTTAAACTATTTTTTATTGAGTCTTTGCCCCTGGTGGCGAACAATGAAAATTGCACCATGTCCGTAATATAAGATTTTGCTTGAAATCATGCATAGAATTTAATCCCAAATTTGGTCCAAATCCGATAATGTTGAGGTTTCACGTATACACCTAGGTGGCGCTACAGAGTTCACTTTTATTATATTTCATATTTCATCACATTCAGGCCGGATCACACAATAGTGATGTGAGTTTGAGCTCTGTAGGCCAAAGCCTGTGGCCGTGAGAGGGCATCAAAGAAACAGGAAACGAGCGTTATTCGCCGGGCGTGCTACGGACAAACCGTGAAAACTGCGCTTAGAAAAATGATGCGTTTGTGGAGCCACATCTGTAGATGTGGACGTGTCAAATCTGAGCTCGTTTGGACCAAAACCAAGACACTTGAAGACTTTGATGCACACGCAGTCAAAAACGGTGGTGAATTTTGATTCAATATGGCCGACTTCCTGTTGGTCATAGAGACGTGCTCCAATTCATCTTTTGGCTTGTCTCATGGTTCTCTGTCACTGTCCTGAATTTCATTTCCCTGCGACAAACTTTGCTTGTCCCCTCTCCCATAGGGGTCCAATTCTAGGGGGCGCCGTTGAGTGGGGTCACTTTGGTCATTGCGGTCGATTCTATACCCCCATGTGAGACTTTTCGTCGACGTTCAGGGGGTCAAAAATGCGATCATTTTGGCGGAAGAGGAATAATAATAAGAAGAAACCGAGCAAGAACAATACCCCTCGCCACTTCGTTAGGCGAGGGCCAAAAACCCTAGAATACAATAAAAGACACAGAGGACCACACAACTCACGCGGTGTTAAAAGCCGGAGAATAAAAGTGGGTCTTAAGACGAGACTTAAAACACTCCACTGTGGGAGCTGCATGTACCTTTCGCCATTTTGCTTTCCCTTTTCAGATGACAGTGTGTTGTTTTCCGCTACTTTGTCCAGATGAAGTTTAGCCTTCGTCCACGGGCCAACGGTGTGTTTGTGTTTTGTGTCCAACACCAGGGCAGCTGCTCCATAGAAATTAAATCCAAAAAGTCTTTGTACCAATTGTCTATGTCATCGCACTTATGTTTACGTTTCTTTCAGTTCATCATAATGATACTTTTAGCTGATAAAAAACCCAATGATAATATATGTTCCACTTTTTTAGATGGAAAAAGGAGCTGCTCACTTAAAAACGAGATGTAGACAGACTAATAATAAAGAGTTACTCAAACATGTGTGAATGAAACAAAACACAACTCCAGGTTTGTTTTTGAGGAGCTAACAACATTTTAACATGACTTAAAGCTCACAAGAGTCAATTTTGGGTAATCTAGCACCTTTAATTGTGATAAAGGTAAACTCTGCCTCACAGTCTGGAAACGCCAAAACACAAATCAGAGAAAACGGATAAAACTTTATAAAACCGACTCTAACAGCTTAAACTCAGCTCCCTCGGTTCCCATTTGAGACCCAGACAAATCGAGCTTTTATCGCCGCACTTTAACTCCAGACATTTTCCACGCCGGCCCTGTGGCGGCGCTGAGGGTCGTGCTCGCTCAAGAGGTGACACAGAAGGGGCCCCTCTTCCTCCCACAGGGGCCCGGAGCGCAGATGGAGGATTCTGTCGTTCAGGCGTCTCCCGGCTGCTCTCTCCGATCTGAGCTGTCGGTCCGTCACGACAAACGCAACGAAAGCTCCATCCATTATAGATTTTGTGATTTAAACCTCTCCCTCTCTTTTCTCTAGTCCTTTTTCTCTCTTTCGCCATCACTCTGTGTCTCTCTCTCTCTGTCTTTTTCACTATCTCTTCCTTTCTCCTGCTCGGTTTCCCCCTCTCCTCATATTAAAATGTCCCGTCTAGACTTCTCTTTCACTCACTCTTTCTCTCTTTGTCTCTCTGTCTCTTTCTTTAACTTCCTCTTTCTTTATCTATTCTTTATCTATTCTTTATCTATTCTCATCTCTCAGTCTCTCTCACCCTCTCTGTTCTGTCTTTCTCCTTCTCTCTCTTTCTCTCACTCTGTTTCTTTCTTTCTCTCTTTAACTCTCTTTCTCTCTCTCCTCTCTTTCTTTCTCTCTTGTCTCCCTTTCTTTATCATACTATTTCTATCTCTCCTCTCTCTTTCACCCTCTCTGCCACCCCCTCTGTTCTCTCTCTCCCCTTCTCCCTCCCTCTCTTTTCCTTTTCATTAAAATGTCCCTCTCCATCTCTCTCTCTTACCCCCTCTTTCTCTCCTTCCCTCTCTCCCACCCATTCCTCTCTCTCTGCCTTTCTCCCTCATATTCTTTCATATTAAATGTCCCTCTCTATCTCTTTCTTACCCTTTCTCTCCCTCCGTCTCTCATATTAAATGTCCCTCTGTCTCTCCCATCTCTCTCCCTCTCCCCCTCTCTTTCTTTAAAATGTCCCTTTCCATCGCTCTCTCCTACCCTCTCCCTCCCTCCCTCTCTCTCTCTCCTTCTTACCCCCTCTCTCCCTCCCTCTCTCATATTGAATGCCCCTCTGTCTCTCTCCATCTCTATCCCCCTCTCAATTTCTCTCTCTTTAAATGTCTCTCTGTCTCTCCCATCTCGCTCCCTTTCCCCCTCTCTTTCTTTAAAATGACCCTCTCCGTCTCTCTCTCTCTCTCTCATTTTCTCTCATATCCTCTCATCATGTCCCTCTGACTCTCTCTCTCCATTTCTCTCTCATAAATTAAGTGTCCCTCTGTTTCTCATTCTTCCTCTTCCTCTCCCTCTCTTCTCCGTCTCTTTCCTCTCTCATATCCCCAGTCCCTGTGTCTGGGACCAGGGGGCGCTCCGGCTGAACAGTGGAGTGTGTTTTTCTGGCACAGGAAACGGAGAATCCTCTTTAGCGCTGAAGCTAATCCAGAACAACACGCCCGCACACACTCGGCCATTGATTTGAGAGTAATTATAGAGTGCGAGGGAGATTTTCCACCAGTTAGAGTGGAATAATGTCCTCTTAAAACAAGCGCCATCATCCTTTTACACACTTCTTTATTTTCTGATATCAAAGGGAGAATTTACCCGACTTTAAAGACACAATATGTAACTTTTCTAGTGCGGAGTCAGGCATCAGCTTCTCTACATAGTATGGCACTGAACTATCTATCTTCCATTTATTTAATTACAGAATTAAATGTTATTTCATTACTGTGACAGTGTTCGCTTCTTCACAATAGCTACAGCAAAGGAAACTGTCCCTGATCATGAAGAGATGGAGGAAGAAAAGGAGGAGCAGATGGAGATGGAGAGATGTGGTGCTGGTCCAGAGGAGGAGGAAGAGGAGAGTGGAGATGACACTGTCCACGACCTGCTGAAGAGCATTATTCACCTGCCTCAGGTCAAACACTGGAGTTTGAAGGAGAAGATTCAGCTCAAACTCAAATAGTCCCCAAGATAACTCCTCTCCATCACCTACACCTCCAACTTTGTCAAACTGTTTGAGAGTAAACTCAGGGTCTATAAGAACTAGAGTTGGACGATATCCAAATTTTGATCCCATTAAACCTTCTCAGCATTTTTCCGTGACTAATTAAGAATTATTCTGTAGCTGCACCTAAACCATTCAGAAACAGAAGAGCAGCATTATATTTGAAGATGAGGCACAAGTTCTGATCAAACCAAACTTCACCAGCGCGTATCTCCCTCCAGTTAATGATGTGGGACACGCCAAGACAAGAAAAGCACAGAAAAGGCAGATTCTGAATAAAAAGTAAAAGGCGACAATTCAATTCAATTCAATTTATTTTGTAGCGCCCAAAATCGCAACAACAGTAGCCTCTAAGGGCGACAACAGTAGCCTCTAAGGGCGACAGTCCACGGCGTGTGATATTTCCCACTGCAGCATGTTGTATCTGACAGACCTGCGCTCTCGGCACTCAGAGAAGTTACCGTCTCCTCCGTGAAAGTCTGACTTCGCCCTCAAGCGGGAACTTTCTCCTCTTCAGCGCCTCGTCCCCTCTCGACTCTCGGCGTTCAATAAAACGTCTCCATCACAAACCTTTCGCCTCACGAAGAGTCAGTCAGGTTTTTTTCTTCTTCTTCACTGCGTGTGGATGGAAATCTCCGAGCGTAACAGCGTTTAAAGAGGAGAGAGAGGAGGGGAGAAAGTCGGCACTGTGCCCTTTATCTGAAGTGACTGTGGTGGATCTCTGGTCTGACGCAGGGTCGTAGCTCCGTCAACATTTGCTGTCTCTCCCCTGTCATAAAGCCTGAAGACAAAATGCTGCTTAATATTATATTAGGTCTTTATGCGCTGCAGATTTTTTTAATGATGGTAATGAAACTGATACTGCTGCTACTTTTTGATACCTCGGGATACTCTATTACCGCCCAACCCTAATAAGAACTATGCAAAGACCGAGGAAAACCCCTGGATGCAAGAGCAGAGAAGCAAGAAGAAAAGCAATTGTTTGTTGATCCTGTGCTACTTTTCGGCGCCTTCTCTTCATGTCCTTAGAGCTGATGGAGAAGATCTTGATGAAGGCCACAGACGACCTGTGAGATGAGTTTTAGAACCCACTCACGATGGAAAGAACAACTTTTTAAACCAGAAATCCCGACTTCAGGGAGGCCCTGTCCAGAAATCTGAGTATGTGGTACGGCGCTCGGGCCCAATTAATCCAGTCCAGTTCCCAGGTGAGTTCTTCTGGACGTCCCTCTGTGCTGCAGAGATTCAGAACCTGGACCATAAAGAAACTAGGACTCCACAGGGCGGAGAGGCGAGGAGACCAATAAGACCCCAGACCAGACCATGTATCAGCAAATCTGTCCTGGTTTATGCCGGGTTTATTTGAGTCCTAGACCTGGTTTAGTCTGGTTCTAGACCTAGTTTAGGCCGGGTTTAGTCCAGGAATAGACCTGGTTTAGTCCTAGGCTAGACTGGGTTCTTATTCATAATGAAGAAATGCCGTTTTTTTTCTTTTCAACTTGATTTAAATAAAAAAAAAAAAGTTGTAGTCCAGGTATTTATTGGTAAAAATTGTAAAAATTATAAATTTAAATAGACAAACACAACCAAAAAACCTCAAAATCGTATAAAGCCATATTGTGGAACATTCCAGGTTTCCTGATTTGTGGCACTGTACAAGTCACTTGATAAAAGCACAGTTAAAATCATAATGTTTTAAGTTTACTTAAAAACTGTTCTTTTTACTGGAGATAGACCAATATTTGGACTTTTAGCATATCAGCTCTCAGCCTTAAATCTGTTGGGTCAATCTGCCGCCTAAAATACACACAAAGTTTTATTCTAACACTTTAATATCAAGAGAAAACTGCACATGTGACTACACAGTTCCCTCATGGGTTTGTGGTTATCTCCATGTATCGGCTCAAAAATATCAGAGATTATCGGCCATCGGTTGGTCTGGATTCTAAACAATCAGTATCGTATCGGCCATGAAAAACACATATGGGCCAGTCTCTCTATAACACCAAACAATATTCCAAACAAAGCAGTAAAATCTCCATGGAGGAAGTGTCAGACCCTCTGCCCGAAAAGTTACACAGTTCAACTTTCACAATCCCAATACTAAAACGCCCCAAAGTTTTTACAGGCCAGAGAAATAGGACATTTGACTTATTTTAGACTTACTATGAGATTCCAAAGAAGTTCTGGGTCAGTTCAGTGCATTAATAAAGTAACTCATGAAATACTAAAGCGGGACTGTTTGTAAACCACAGCATAACCCAAACCTGTGTCTGGTGGAGATAAACAGCAGTGACAGTTCGGTGACAGTTCGGTGACAGTTCAGACTCTACCTGACGTTGCTGTTGTAGATGTTGAAGGTGAGACACACGATTCCCAGCAGAATTCCCAGCCCGGCGAACACGGACACGGACACAAAGAGCTTCTGCGACAGGTACCGGAACTCTTCTATGACGACAGTCTGGTCAGCAGGGGGCCCGGCGCCTGGACAGAGACAAGAGGAGACTGTGACAGGACTGCAGAAAGAAACAGATGAGCCAGTTTGTAGAATGGATCAGTTTGGCACTTGAGCCCGGGCAGATACTGCAATAAATGTGATGAAGAGAAAGAAGAATGGTTTGTATTAGAAAACTCATATCTAAAGCAGAACTGGGCATTGTACAGCTCCGGGCCCACATACGGAGTTACAAAATAAATATATTTGATCATTTTACCTCATGCATGGACTAAAGCTGCATTGCTTTTATTTTAGATGTTTTTTTAATGACATTTTTTGTAAGATGACCTCGCTTCTTCATTGCTCATAACATAAACTCTTACCAGTCTGACATCAAAACAATACTATTTACTAGGGATGTCCCGATCCGATATTCAGCATCAGTATCGGCTCTATCTCTTTTATGAGTATCAGACAGTATTGGATTCAGTCACGTGATCAGATCCAGTTTCACATGTTTTTGTGGTATTGATGCACTTTACAGCAGCCATGTCGCTGTGTGGGACTTTTCACTACAACAAAACGAGAGTCAAACAGCGACGCAATCGCTGCAAACAAACAGTTTCTCCTGGAGGAACCAGCAGAGCCACTTTAACACTACCGATTTGATTCGCCACTTACAAAAGAATCTTCCGGACGAGTTTGAGATTTACAAGCGCGAGACGACAAAGCCACAGCAGCGAACATTGGAGGAGGCTTTTCAAAGAAGATAAGGTCAGTAAGGTTTTCATCGTGTAATGGACTTTTTGGAGCTAAGGTACGAACTTCCTTCACGACACTACTTTACAGAGATCAGATCAGTATCAGAAAGAGCATTCCTTAAAAAAATCTGATCGGAAGCCAATAAACCTTGATCGGAACATCTCTACTATTTACCAGTTAAGTATTTTGGCCCTCCACAATATTTTCTGCCCATCCCTGATCTAAAGGCTCGTCACTAGAGTCGAAGTAATTTGTCATTTGTTCAGGAGTCATCCAAGGTAGAAAAAGTTTCCGATAAACATCACAGTCACTGTTTTTGAAGTCGAAATGTTTTGAAGTGTCCAGATAACTACTGGACTTTTCAAAGAAGACATAACTATGACACCTGTGGACCTGTGGTTCATTCTGTTTCCATCTGATAAATTTGGACATTTTAAATCGCAGTATTCATCCAAAACTACTTCATGAAAGAAATAAGTACGCTGACTTCCGCGTTCGAGGATTGCAGTGTAAGTACAGATAAGTGGGAATATACAAGAGTCAATGCGGCATCTTGAAAATAAGCTATTAAAAAATGCTCAAATACAAAGTCAAGAGGGTAAATGAGAAGGGGAAACAACTATAACAAGATTTAAAGTTAATTTTGCAGAATAGTTCTGCTACAAAAAGTTATTCTGATGCCATATTTTTGGATCGTATCTGATGAGTCTCTTTTCTGTCATTAATAGTGTAATAAAGGTGAAATACACAACTTTTGTTCTTATAAACATGTAAAGTTTGTAACAAAAATCTGATGGGAACATTTTATTTATTGCAAACTTGAGTCATGTGAGTCACTATACGAAGCTTTGGGATTCAGTTTTCTACCACTCTTCTAATTAGATTTACACAAACTTTTTAAGAACGCAAAAACAACATCCGCACAAACAACAAACAAACAACATCACTCAAGTTTTAGTACCACCAACCCTCCGGTTAGGGGTCGAGCCTGTTTACACACAGATGTTTCCAAAGTCCACATGTTTTCAACACTTTCTTCCTTCTTTAACTTTGTCGGACGTCACTTTGAATTAAACTTCACGTTGACAAAGATGACAGGTTGGTATTATCTTATAAAACCGACGTTCAAAGGTGATCATTTCTGACATTAAAAGCAGCCGGTGGGGATGGGGACGGAGGTGAGTGACAGACGGGGCCGTGCTGTTGTCTCTGCGTTTAAGCCCAGACCCACACGACACATAATTACAGAGAGGACCTGACAGAGAGCGGGGGGCGGGACGAGGGCGTGTTGACATAAACATGGGGCCGGTGTTTTGTTCGGGGGCTGATAAACACAACAGTAATTCTTACAGCTTTTCACCAGGGTTTTTGATGTCATTTCTCAGTGTTATTCTCTACTCTTCCACAGTGTGACATTAAACAGATCTACTTTACATTTATTCAGTTACAGGTGGTTTTAGAGCTCAAAATTACCTAGAAAAACAACATTCTGTCTCCATTCTGACTGGGCTCCATGAAGATAGAAAGGTTTAATGCCATACTGTGAAACATTCCAGACAATTGCTGGACCCTCCACCAGAAAAGTTACACAATTAGGGTGACCAGACGTCCCTTTTTACCCGGGACAGTCCCAGATTTGAGCCCTGTGTCCCCAGTACCAGCAGATTTATCCAAAAACAGTGAGGCGGCACGGTGGCTGAGTGGCAACATTCAGGCCTCACAGCAAGAAGGTTGTGGGTTCGATCCCCGGGTGGAGTTTGCATGTTCTCCCCGTGTCTGGATGGGTTTCCTCCGGGTACTCCGGTTTCTCCCATCAACCTAAAACATGTCCGCACCCCTATGAACTAACATCAAGGACCATGTTGTCCACCCTCCTGTGGGCTCACCACCTGCAGAGGGGTTCATAGGGGGGTCAGGTGCCTGCGACCCAGCCGGATTAAGCGGGAGAAGATGGATGGACTATATGGGACTACGGATGGAAATTAGCACTTGTGCTAAATCCGGCGTATTTACATCAATATGTGTGATTTCATACAAATTGTATGTTCATGAATATGCATCGTCCCACCCAAATAAACAAATTTGTCCCAGTTTTACACAAGAAAAGTCCCACGTGTCCCTATTTTTGACCAATCTGATCCCTGCCAACAGTAAAGAGAGGCATAAACTGTTATTTGTTTAAGTAAAATACAGAAAAGCTGCTTAAAAATTACCAAAACACAAAGAAAACGTGACTATACTGACTCATGTTAGTCGTGAATGGGCCGAGTGCAACAATTTTCATTAATTATGCACTCGTTTCACAGTTTTATTATTACTAACCACCACAGACAGGGGGAGTCCCAGATTTTGATTTTGAAAGTCTGGTCACTGTATAAGCAATGCACCTTTAGTGGTAAACGGTCACATTTTTATCCATCAAGGAACCGCTCATCCGTTCACTCACACATTCATACACCAGTGTACACAGACACTGGGGGCGAGGTGGGTTAAGTGTCTTGCCCAAGGACACGACGGCAGCGTTCGTCTGTGGGAGCAGGAATCACATCAACAACCTGTGGGTCAGTGGATTTGACCGCTCAAACAATGATGTTTATGTCGAGCGCGGGATTCGAACCGACAACCTTTGGATCAGTGGACAAAGTCGACGAACTGAGCTACTGTGGTTTCACTTTGAACAGAGGCGGCCAGAGTAAACAGACTCAAGTAAAAGTGACATTACTTCAGAATAATATTATTCAAGTAGACGTACAAAGTGCTCGTACAAGAAATTTGTAAAAACGGAAGTAAGAGTAAAAAGTACTTGGAAAAGTACTACTCATATAGAAGTAACTTAAAGAGTAACTGTCAGGACATAATATCAGATAGAGAGATAGATGGATGGAGAGAAAGATAAACAAATAGATGGATAGATACTGTAGATAGATAAAGAGAGAGATAGGTGGATGAATGAAAGATTGGATAGATGGATTCATGATAAATAGATGGATAGGAAGATAGACAGATCGATGGATGGATGAATGGATAGATAAAGGGATAGATGGATGGATAGAGGGATAGACAGATGATGGATGGAAAACTAGCAAAACTAAATCTTATCTTCAAATTGACGACATAAAGCTTTTTTCACTTGTAGATTTACCCAAAGTGGGAGGAGTCACCAAAACTTTTACTCAAGTAAGAATTCTGTTCAATAAAAATATTACTCAAGCAATGTGAGGACTCTGAAAAGTACAATTTATCTGAAAAGTAAATGCAACTAAAATGTGGATTAAACTGACTCGAAATTGAGCAAACACCAGGACACGGACCACATCGTATGGATCACAGACTCCTGAAAACGTGCTCTTTAAATCCTTTTTTTTTTCTCTAAACATTTATTTGGCGGTGCTTGCTAATGCACGCATTGTGTCTCCACGGTAACTGGTGAGCAATCCGCCAGTGCACATACATGCGGAAAACCCCCAGTGCACATACATGCGATACAGACAATTTCAGATTCACGTCCCACCTCCTGCCGAAGTCACATTCTGCTCTGCTCCTGCCTGTTTAACCTGTCAAACGGGATAGAGTTGCAGAGCGTAGTCCCCGTTTCTGCCCGGCCTGTCTTTTCCAAACCCGAGCCGTGGATCTAAACGACGTCCCCCGCCCGGCCTGTCTTTTCCAAACCCGAGCCGTGGATCTAAACGACGTCCCCCGCCCGGCCCATCGCCAGGACTCATCCGTCAGCACGTCTCCCTGTCACGCTGAGGGATGATCAGAGCAGAGAAGTGGTTTTAGAAGTGTCCCGGAGCAGACGCCGACGCTGCCGAATGTGTACAGCGGAAAAATGATGCCGGTTTCCTCAGGGGCGCGTTTACGGGCGGAGCGCCGGCTGATGGGGCTTTTATGAGAGGAAGGCAGGGGCAAAAATCTATACGGATACTCAGGGTGCGATTTGTCCAAAAGCAGAAAGACGAGAGGGGAATTTTTTTCTTCATATTTAAAGGTCTTGTGAGCTGTTACAATACTATAACCTAATCAAAAACAAACCTGGAGTTGTGTTTAGTTTCATTCACACGTTTGAGTAATACTCCCTACAACTGTACAACTCAGCCTTAGGTAACAGATAATACTCCCTACAACTGTACAACTCAGCCTTAGGTAACAGATAATACTCCCTACAACTGTACAACTCAGCCTTATGCAACAGATAATACTCCCTACAACTGTACAACCCATTTCTTTACCTTTCTTTGTTGTTTACTTGTACATAAACACCTGACACACACACACACACACAGACATAAGCAGTTCAGGTGAAACAGAAGAAACTTCCTGTTTTGAGACTTTGCTCCGAACCCTCCGGCAGCTTCTTCCTTAGTTACCACGAGACGGCACCAAAACAAAGTCCAGTTTTCTCAGTGAAGGAGCTGCCGTGAGCGCTTTGTGTGAAAATGCTCCTTTGGCCACGGCTCAGACTGTGTCTAATTCTAAAGACTTTTATAGAATGTTGAACGCCAAAGAAAGACTCTCGTACATAATTATGAGGCTGTTCTTAAACTTTGTACACACTAACAATGCTCCAAAAGTGACAATTCAAAGGTGCTACAGTATATTACGCTATATTCTGATGTGTTTTCATGTTGTTTCTGCATCAAAAGCATCAAATGAAACAGAAAACGCACAAGGAACAGCAATATACAAGTGAAAAAACGTACAGCACGCTCAGATGGCCAATGCCCAAAAGCTTTATTTTTATTTTTAAATTTCGTTTCGGCAGATCATTTTTCTTGCCTTGGACCACAGTGTACCATTCTTCATCACAACAGACCTGGAGATGTGTTTTGTTTCATTCACACGTTTGAGTAACACTTTATTATTAGTTCTGTCTACATCTCAAGTTCAGAATGCTCCATTCCACCTTGTGATGTCATGAAGCTACATTTCACCTTTATTTCAGCAGAGATGGGCAATTCCAGGGCTGAAATTATCCAAATGATTCCCGTGACAATGTATGGAGATCACTTCTTATATTACCGCATGACATCACAAGGTGGAACAGAGTGTTTCTATAGAGTGAGATAGCTGTCAGAAGTATTCGTGTACATGGGATAGATAGCCGTACATATTTGGCTGTAGCTGATCATAAAATAAACTCTCGAATGAGTCCAGTCGTACATTAAATGTGTTTATGTGTTATTTTTTCAATCAGAATACGAATTGAAAAGTTACGACATCAAGAATTACAATTACAAAATGAAAAGTTACGATTACGCTTTCTTCAATACGAATACAAATTCACAGATGCGACTTTACTGTCAAAAATACATCATCACATCACTCAGCTATGAACAGTAGATCGCGTTCAGCCTCTTGGTGTTAATACCGCCGCCATCTTGGTACAGACTTCCCTGGTTTAAGGCCCAGTGTACACGGATATTTTTAAAAACAGAGAAATTTCCCTTCGTTTGTACCCATCTTTTACATGCAAACGGAGAATTTGCCTCTGAAAACGAATCTTTCTAAAAACTCCAGCTAAAGTGGAGATTTTGGAAAACTACGGTTTGGCGTTTGTGTGTAAAGTGACATAAACAGCGTTTTAGGCAGTTGACGCCAAAGTGCGGCCAGTGTTGACGTTTTTCTATGCTGATGATCATGGAAGTTATTTCAGCAAACGGAGCGAGTGAAATATTCGTTTTTTAAAAAAAAGATATATATATATATATTTAAAAATATCTGTGTACATGTAAACAGGGCCTAAGTGTCACTGACCGTCATTTGACTAAAGCTATTTCACAGTATCAGTGAGCGGAGATGCTGGACTTTTGCCCCGCACATTCAGACTGATACTGCGTATACATGTACCATGATGAAACCGGGATACTCAAAAAACCCGATCATACCCGGGTCACTGATGTGCAGGTAAACGCACTCTGAGGGATATAGTGATCTCCAAGGAGCCAGAGCCGAGACGTGGGACTGTGAGGCTCCAGAGTTTGTGCTGTGAGACGCAGCCTCGTCTCCTTACGCTACGCACAGACACCTACATTCTGTTAATTCAGTCAATTAAAAATGAATGCAATCGAAGAAATCCTTAACAATCAGTTATCGATTAGTCGACTAATCATACCCATCCCTCATACTTAGTGTAATGCAGATCTTTGTATTGCAGTCTTCACTATATGTTTATGTAGCACATTTGAAAAAAATATATGGGCGGTGTTACTATTTTTGGTATTTGCTTGCGAGCCACTGATTAAAGCTTGGCAAGTATCACTGGTGTAGAAAGTCGCCTAAATTATAGTCATACTTGTTAAAAGAATTTGAGTACCAGATTTTCCCAGTTTTGCAGACCAAGATTTTTGTGAGGAAGGAATTAATCACCCAAAACTGCCCCCTGGTCTCAAATAAGCACCTGATCTATTAAGTGACTGAAACAAATAAACGCTCTGGCTCTTATTTGGTATTTTACGGTATGGAGGATTTGTGTGTTAAACATGAATGAAACAAAACACAACTCCAGGTCTGTTTGTGATGAGGAAACTTTATAACATCAGAAAATCATGTAATATGAGCCTTTACTTTTGTCTTAAAGGAGAGGGGAGTGTCTTCTGTAGCCACAACTGCCCTGGAACAAACTGTGTCGTGGCGGAGAGGATCAAATTACAAATCTGCGTGTTAATCTCAAGTGAATCTGCACTAGAACGGCCTTTACATCTCTCCTCTCCTCGTCTTGGAGATATGGGGCAAGTTCTAAAGTGGTCCGTGACATTTGGAAAAGCACAACAACATCTCACTCCGCGCTCTAATGAACCCCTTGCGTTCCTCGGGGCCCACGTCCCCCCTCACAGACCTGCTTTCCCCGCTCTGAACTATGGCGTATGCACCGTTAGCCCTGTCCACGCATCGCCATGGCAACAGAGACATCAGACCCGCAGGGCCCATTATGAAAGTCCAGCTGCCGTCACTGGGAAAGAGTAAAGATGTGTAAAAGTGTAACACCAGGAGGGAGTCTGAGGGCTTTTATACACGCACAGTTTACAATGGAGTCCAACTGAGAGGAAACACACTGAACATATACGGGTCAATGACGTATAAGCATGTACGCATAAATCTATGTTTAACGTTTATATTAAAGGGGAACTCTGGCCGATTACTGTCAGAAGCCAAAAACGGCACAGATCAGTGTTGCCTCGGCGGAGATCTCGCTGTGGCAGTGAGTCTGTCAAGACAATAAACTAGTGTAGTGATGGGGGCAAGTTCTTAACTTCCACGTAAAACACCAATTTGCTTCACACTGAAGAAGCTTAACACCACTTTAACCCATCTTACAACAGCCACGAGTCTAACAAACAAAACGCTCTGCCTGGTTCACTCATTAGTGTCTGGAAACGTTAGAAAACAACTTTATAAACAGCCTTACACTTCCCTCTGTTGATTTCCCACTGCACATGTGAAAGCCCAAAAGACTCGATTTGCTTCAACTGGGCACGCAAGTCAGCATGTGTAAGCTACAACAAATATGCACGGATTTCCCAAATACGCACGCATTTCTGTCCGATGCTCTCATGTGTTTCTGTGAGCTTTCATGCTCCGTGCAACAATCCATCCAGCAGTGCAGCTTCGTATCTTACAAAATACTAAAACATTTTGACAGAGTTTTGATCCCCGTGTACCACATAAAATTGGTTGGAGGTCAGTAAGCACAGCCAGACAATTTTGGAGAAAAATAAAGGATTTTATGTGCACCTTATGGTTCAAAAAACACGGTAATTTTCTCAAAAATCGACAGTGTGCTTTATAAGCCGGTGCGCTTTATGTATGTTTTAATTCTGGTTGTGCTCACTGACCTCAAACAGATTTTATGTGGTACACGGCGTTTAAAAATCTGTCAAAATGTTTTAGTACGACTTTGTTAAGATACGAAGCTGCACCGCAGGATGGATTGTCGGAGCATCATGGCGACCTTAGTCAGGAGCCTCGCAGGGAAATATGTACTGTGCTTCAACATCACATTATGGTGTGTGACTTACACGCCCAAGTGAAGCAAACTAATTTGGTGCGATCATTCTGCATGGATTAACCAAGGAAGTCCAACCTCTAGATATCGGTGTCAACAGGTCGTTTAAAGTTAAATTGCAGCTGCCTGGGAGCGTTAGACGACAGAAAGCGAAGACACATTCACCAAGACAGGGGGGAAACGCCGGGCGAGTTACACCCATAGAGCGTATATATGAGTGGACTAAGTGAGTGTGACGTCTCCACAGCGTCAGCGCCGCTCGAATGAGGCTCCCGATGCCACATTTACAGATTTTTTTGATGGACAAAATAGCGAAAAAAACAATCAGAATCGTGTGTCGCGGGTTCATACGAACATTTAAGACCAAAATGATGAGGCCACAGCTGCAGGTCCAGAGAGAGGAGCCAGAAGATCCCAATGTAAGTCACTGGGAAAAAGGGAGAGAAGGAGCCGGAAGAGCCTCCTGGAGCACTTCCTGTTTGGCACACGGCAGCTAATGGGTTGGCTATGTGCACTCATATATACGGTCTATGGTTACGCCACGAATGGGTCGCGGATGCCCGGGCTAAGGTATCAGTCTCGCTCAATGCACCTTATAATCCAGTGCACTTTATGTATGAAAACAGACCTGTTCATTGCTTTTGTGCCTTATAATCCTGTGCGCTTTATAGTCCGAAAAATACGGTACCTTTGTGCAAACATTTTCGACCACACTTCTTGATAGACTGCAGTAACACTTCTGAATATTGTGACCAGGAGAAAAATACAATAACACCTCCTGCTGGTTGTCCTCGTTTCATCCTCGCTCTGTGGCTACAGGTGCAGACTGGCAGCCTCTCTGGTGTCACTGTCCCAGAGGATCTTCTCTCTGGAGTCTGAGGGTAAAAGCATCTGATCTCTCACCTGAGACCGTGAACTTTTACTCATCTTTAGCTCGCTCGGCTAATGAAGCTCTCACCTACTGTTTAAAGAGGACATAATGTGCTAAATCAGCACTCTTCAGGGAGATTTAAACCATGTTATGAAGTTATTTGCACCTCCGAAGTAGCTGTATTTTTTATTATTTCAGGCTTCAAAACACATTATTATGCTAATTTATGGTTATATCTGTAAGACTATCCACAAACTGGCACAGGATCCAGCATCTTCTTTGTCAGCACAAAGGAACTAAGGAGGAATTATCTTTTAGCATTAATATTGTGCCGCTCTGTTTGGCTGTATAAAGAACCTAATTAAGCTTTTAGACCAAAATAATTCACTTCAAATAATTCTGTTTTGTGCTAATTTTGCATTTCTAAAAACTATTACAAACTAGTACTTTGAGTAGGATTCTTTATGTGTACTTTGTACTTTTATTTAAGTACAAATATAACAGCAGTACCACAGACTAAATAAAGACCATAGATTGTGTATATACCGTATTTTTGGGACTATTGCTGGTTTCAGATGATATTACAACATTTTATAGGCCAATAATATGTACTACAGATGTGGGCAGCTAAAATTAATGTTGTTAAAATGTAGATTTCTTTTATAATACAGTGAGTTCTTGGTTCTAGTCATGAATAAAAATAATCAGCTTAAACATTTGTGAATTTAGATATATTTTAGATATTTCAGGGCTCAAAATTGGGACTGTCCCGGGCAAATAGGGACGTCTAGTCACCCTAAATTTGTGTGTAGGTATATTCGTATTCCTAAAATGTATCTTAACTCCAAATTGTACAGTGCACGAAGGACCTTAAGAGCTGCTTATACAATATATCTGCACCGAGGAAAGACACGTTTTGTTCAAATACATGGAAACAAATGGAGTACAGGTTCTTTAAGTTACACAAGGTGAAGCAACGCAAATATGTTCAGAAAGGTCAACACGGTAGTACTTTCATCACCCTCTGCCTGTATTAGAACAACAGAAGCATCTGTGTGACACTGAAAATGGGGGAGCAGAGTCCAGCCTCAGCGCTCCGTCTCCTCTCTGTCTCCTCGCTGCTCCAATCCGGAAAATCCTGTGCAAAATCCCGGGGTATTTTTACACTCGTACGATGACTTGAGCTCAGCGTCTGACACACGCCGGACCCTCGCGGCTCACACTAAAACTAACCCCCGAGAGGATTAGCTCAAGGAAATCTGCCAACAACACACTTTCTCTTTCTCTTTTCACTCACAAGATTGGGACAAAAGAAAAAGAGCTGGAGTGAAATCGAACGGTTCAGAGTCGGGGGTGGGGGGGTCAGTATAGTCACATTTTCTTTGTGTTTGGGTCATTTTTAAGCAGCTTTTCTGTATTTTACCTAAACAAATGACAATTTATCCCCCTCTTTACTGTTGGTAGGGATCAGATTGGTCAAAAATATGGACACCTGGGACATTTCTTGTCTAAAACTGGGACAAATCACTGGTTTTGGATAAATCTGCTGGTCACCCTAGTTGAGTAGAGTCCTATATAAACGTCCATATGGTTAAAAGAAATAAATAAATTCCCTGTATTTATTCCAGACAAATCCTTGGCCTGTTTTGATACACTTATATCACTTTTTGGTGGATGGTCCTCTACCTGCCTGCCTCCTTAGAAATGGAATGTTTCACAGTATGGCATTAACGACAAGTCAGATCTGTGGAGAGGTGACCCCCTTCACAGTCAGAATGCATTTTTTCAGGTATTTTCTAAGTAATAAACAGAGCCAACCTCGCACATGGACTTCACAAACGAGAATCCATTTAGGCTCCTGCTGCTGCTGATACGGGCACATTTAAAGGTGCATTGTGTAACTTTTCTGGTGGAGGGTCCGTCAGATGTTATGGCTTTGTCTGGAATGGTTCACATTATGACATTAAACTGTTCTATCTTCATGGAGACCAAACCTGACAGAGTTACAGGTCAGAATGCCTGTTTTCATGTGTGTTTTTGAGCCATCAAACCATCTGTAATTGAATAAATGTGAGGTACAGTTGTCCCTCACTGTATCGTTGTTCACCTTTTGCGGCCTCGCTGTTTCGTGGATTTTTTTGTGTGCAATTTTACATGGCTAAGAGTTTTGATTGGCTAAGGGAGAATCCACACATTGTGTTCTGCCTAATCGAAGGTGCATGTCTGTTTATAAGAGTAAAAAACAGCGCCCATAACTATGTTTTTCACCCCCTGCGCGCCTCAGTTTAGATCGCGGCCACTTTGCACACTCAGCGATCCTCCTCCTCGCTCAGATCACAGAGGGGTTTTACAGCCTTAAAACTTATATACTAATTGTAAAAAGTAAAACTGACTACTTTGCGGATTTTTCCTATTGTGGGTTATTTTTAGAACGTAACCCCCGCGATAAACGAGGGACCACTGTATCGCTGTAGGTTTTTGGTGTTTTACTGTTCACTAATTCTGTCTGTATATATGTTTCACTGTTTTACGCATACGTTTTTATCTCTGTGTACAGCACTTTGATCAACTTATTTGTTTTTAACAAGACCTAAATAAATTATACAGTATTAGACAATTGTGTAATTCTGTTGTGACTGATAGTGTTAAATAATAAACATCTAAAATAGTGTTTAAGTCTTGGCCTTACATCCTTCAACCATAAAGACATTTACAATTTACCACAGAATTGTTAAACTATCTTTATGAATATTTAATTTTTATAATATGCTTAAACAATGATCATTTTAAAATAGGGCTATTATTTCTTATTTTGTTCACTGACACTGGAAACTGTTTTTCTGATTTTGTTTATGCCTAATTCAGGATAATTATTACTGTTAGGCAACTTTTAATTTTAAGTGCCCTTGATGACTCTCCAATGATGATCCACAGTTAAACTGTAATGAGTCAAATAGCCTAATTACTTTTTTAAAGTTTCAAATATACAAATATTAGGCATAAATATGAATACATGAAAATGAACAAGCAGCAATTATAAAAAACATCCTTAAGACTGTCTTTAAAACTCAAATCTCACTCATTAAAGTGGCCGAATTGGTTTAATATCAATAGTACTTTAGGTCGATCTGTTTGATGTCACACTGTGGAACATTCCAGGCACAGATGTTACATATCCATAGAAACAAGCAGGTGACGGAAAAGTTACACAATGCAGCTTTAAGAGAATAATTCCTCTGCATTTGCCTCATTCTTCAGAGCAGCTGGAGCAACACTGCAGCTCCCATATCTGCAGAATTTTAATTTCCGTGTTACCTACAGTAAACAGCAGCTGGATTGGCCTATAGGACCCTCTCGCTGTGAGTCAAAAACACTAACCACTCCACCGCACGTATATAGTTCATCAACTTACTTCAGCGTTTAATAACAAACATAATTCTTAGTGAAAGGAGAGCAGCCACAGCATGACATTTAAAACTAACCCAATGTTTCCCATTTCCCTCCGAGTGGGCGACTTTGTATTGGCTCCGAAAACAATCCACAGGTAGAGCGCCGCGCCGGAAAAACGTGATGACATGTTTTATTAATGTGCCTCGGCTTTTTATTCTGAGCGGCGTTAGCATGTATTTCACTGTAGCATCGTCGGTGGAGCGAGGGAAGAAATGAAGACGGATCTGAAGCCGTGGAGTGCACTTATGCTTATACTGCAGAGTGAAATACATAAACTATTGTGTGTTTGCCGTGTTAGTTTGAATGGAGCAGGGGAGAAAACGGGGAAACTGTGGAAGTCAGCAGCAACAGAATTAGGCCTTAATAAGGATAGAGAGGTAGAGGCGCAAAAACAAGAAGTGTACAGGGTGTGGAGGAGACGCGATGAGAAATGGACTCGCAGCGTGGTTTGAATCCAAAAAACTGAAGCTGTTTTGTCTCATTTGCATCTGTTTTATATCCCTGCATGTTTAAAGCAGACCTATTCTGCAAAACTTACCTTTTTTATGATGTTATAGATGTTTCTTTCTCATTTACCCATTGAAGTTGTGTTTAGATTAAGGTTGGGTGCTAATATGGTATCAAAAAGTAGCAACGGTATCAGTTTCATTACCGTCATTAAAAAAATCTGCAGCTCATAACGACCTAATATAATATTATGCAGTGTTTTGGCTTCAGAGGAGAAACAGCAAATGTTGAGGAGCTACGACCCTGCGTCAGGCCAGAGATCCCACCACAGTCGCTTCAGACATGAGGCACAGCTGGACTTTCTCCCCTCCGCTCTCTCTCCTCTTCAAACGACGTTACGCTCGGAGATTTCCATCCACACACAGCGAGGAAGAAGAAAAAAACCTGACTGATGCTTCGTGTGTGATGTTGAGCCCAAAAGTTTGCGATGGAGACGTTTTATTGAAGCCGAGAGTCGAGAGGGGACGAGGCGCTGAAGAGGAGAAAGTTCCCGCTCGATGGTGAAGTCAGACTTTCACGGAGGAGACGGGAACTTCTCCGAGTCCCGAGAACGCGGGTTTGTCAGATACAACATGCTGCAGTGGGAAATATCACACGCCGTGGACTGTCGCCTTTGACTTTTTATTCTGAATCTGCTTCTTCTGTGCTTTTCTTGTCTTGGCGTGTCCCAGATCATTAAATGGAGGGAGATACGCGCTGGTGAAGTTTGGTTTGATCCAAATTTGTGCCTCATCTTCAAATATAAAGCTGCACTTCTGTTTCTGAATGGTTTAGGTGCAGCTACAAAATAATTCTTAGTCACCGTACACCCTGGTAAAATGCTGAGAAATTTTAACCCGTTAACGTCGAGTATCACAAATACGCAACAAACCATTTGGATCAAGATATGAGCCGAGACAGGGGCTGCATTCTCCCAGTGTTGGTTAGTGCAGATGCAGAACCTTCAGAACCTGCAGAACCTTTGGAAAGCACTTGTTTCTAGTGTCGCAAATTTGCAACATGCCCAAATTTCTATTAATTTCTATATAAATCCAGGCTTTAAGGGGTTAACGGTATGAAAATTTTGTATGGAAAAGTTAGAGTGATTCATGTTTAAAGGTGCATTGTGCGCCTTTCTCCATGGACATGTTGTCTGGAATGTTTCACAGACCAAACCAGACCAAATTACAGGTCAGATCTTCATATCTTCTCTCTTTTAATGCACAGCAGAAGACACAAGGCAAAGGGTGGTCCTGTTGTCCGGGGGCAGCCCCTCTCTGGCAGCAGGTTCACAAAAACACCGTGCCACTTTTAATGCACCGCACACACCATTCACACTAAGTTTTAATATCATCAGCACCAATACTTCCAATAAACACAATTTTCATGCAGATATATAAAGTAAAAAACAGAGCAAAATGATGCAAATGATGATGATACTCATAATAATAATTTTGCACTGATACTTATCCATATTACATTGCTCATGTATATATAACAAATGAAGCTTGTTGTATTTTACAGACTATACGTACATTAATATCACAGTTTTTTTTGTTGTTCTGTTTTCCTGTCTTATTGTAATTGCTTTACACTGTACAAGTATTCAAGTATTGGCAGCCAACCACTGTCACTGGTTAACTGTAAAAACACAAAAAATAAGGATCACTACTAATTTTGGGAGGAGGGGTGGGATCTAATAAGTTTTACTTCTACCCAGTCCTTTTCGGGCACGTATATATATGTATATATACGTATTTGTGTCCATATATCCATTCTTTTTTTCTGTGTAACCTTGTTTATTTAAATTGAATGACATTGTACATATTCTGTGGACTACAAGTATCATATGCTCGAAATAAATTACTACTACTACTACTACTACTACTACTACTAGATCTGTGGAGAGGCGACCCCGCTCACAGTCAGAATGTCTGTTTAGTTTTTCTATGTATTTTTGAGCTATAAAACCACCTGTAATTGAATAAAGGTGAGTTAGATCTGTTTAATGTCACACTGTGGAACATTCCAGGCAGAGACATATCCATAGAAACAAGCAGGTGACGGACCCACAACCGAAAAGTTACACAGTGTTCTCCTGTAGTATAAAATATACTCCTTACTTTGTTATATTCAAGCGCTTTGTGTTTGGATTTTTGTATGAAATGCGCTCTATAAATAAAGTTTGATCGATTGATTGATACTACTTTAACTAAACTTTAACGAAACTACCACTTCATGACATCACAAGGTGGAACGGGGTATTCTTGAGCTTTGGAGAGACTCAAACATGTGTGAAGGAAACAAAACACAACTCCAGGTCTGTTTTTGAGGCGGTAACAAGATTCTAACATGTCTCAAATCTCACACAAGGACATTGAGCGAAACATCAGACCTTTAAAACAGTTCTCAGAAAGATAAACTTAACAGACTATAACCCCCTTTGTGTTCTGGTTTATTAGCGCGCACATTGTCTCTTGTTCTGACTCGGAGCTCGTGTGTGTTGGTGTGTTTAAGGTGAGTCCTCGCTCACACACACACTCCGGTTTAATGGAGGGTGAGTGAACGGGCTGTCGGCTGCAGATCGCCTCTTTATTAGAAGCAAAGAGAGTCCCTGGAACATTAACTCCACGCAGACGGAGACGCTTCAGGAGCCCGCCGAGGGAGTCGGCTTCTGTAATTACCGCAGCGCTTTGGAGGAGGCCATAACAAACAATTAAATCATACGATCGCTTCGACGTAAGTGTTAGGAGACGAAGAACAGATCAACACTTAATTCAATTACCTTTTTAACAAGCATCAGTCTCCTTCGCTCTCTGTTTGACCATCCGACTCATACATTATTCAACCATCACGCTCAACAACTCTCCCAACTACTTCTACATTATAAGGTTTCCTTTTTTTATTTTGTCCGGAAACTATTCGGAATCTACATGAGCAAATATCCGAAGCTAACGCCAGAAAAGTCTTACAAAAGTACTAAAACATTTTGACAGATTTTTGAGCGCCGTGTACCACATAAAATCGATTCGAGGTCAGTGAGCACAGCCAGAATTAATACAAACATAAAGCCTTAGCAGCCATAAAGTCTTGTAAAGCGCACTGATGATTTTTGAGAAAAATAAAGGATTTAAGTGCGCCTTATGGTCCGAAAAATACAGCATACTAAAAGAATTTAGTAATAGACATTCTTTCCTGGACTCCTGAGTTTTCTCTTTTTTAAATAGTTAATAGTTGTATTTTATTCTTTATGTTAACCGGGTTTGGGTAAAATAAGTGTTAAAACTTCAGCCTAAACCATTTCAGTCTGTAAATAATATCTGTGTTAAATCATTGTAATATGATTAATGATTATGTTAAGAAAACGAAATAAAAAGAAGAAACGTAAACAAAGAAAAATAAATGACTTCGGAACATTATCCACGGATATAAGTGAGTGCTGTGCCATACCATGGAAAGTTACAGCCAAAGGATCAACAATTCCATTGGAAACAAGCAGTATGAGGCCCTCCAGGTCAATTATGAATAAGGTTTGTGGAGAGGCAAGCCTGCTTACGGTCACACCACATGTTTTTAGTGCAATAAATATATAAAAATGCAAAAAAAGACAATATTTTAGTGAGGTTTTTGGCTAAAATGCATTCACCAGCACAATATTGGTAACTACCCTCCCTCTCAATTCCTTGTAAGTCCACACAGAGTCCCACGTCCCTGGAATTTATGTGCTGTTTTTGAAGTCTGACCACAGAGTTATAAATGACCCAGACAAACAGGTCAATGCTGCGTCCACTGAAGGTCGGGCGGGAGCAGAACGTACAGCCTGATCAATACAGACATGATCAAACACACAGGGGACAGAGGGGACGATTGGACTGCAGGAGACAAACGACACATGTTATCGATCACACCGGGGCCTGTACGAGGTCGGCTAATCCACCAGGGGGCAGTGTCATCGCTTCGCCTGGAATGTTTTACAGCCTGCGGGTCGTTGGGTCTGACCGCTCGACCCGTGATGTTTATGTCGAGACTGGGATTTGAACTGCCAAACGCTCGACCGACTCAGCTTTTACACGGGTTCCTTCCCCTGCTGATGCAAAGGACACGCCGCAAGGCCAAGTTATAGAAGGAATACAGAAAGAATGCATGTTTATTTTACTGCATTTCTGAGCGAAAAAACCTGGAATGAAGTACGTAAAGATAGTCTAGTTTAATGCCGTACTGTGGGTCAGAAACCTCACCAAAATAATGCACAAAACCACAGCGACGAGCACTGAAGTTGGTAAATTGAGCAACGGAAATGACCAGTGAACGAGTCCGGACTTTAAAAACACAGAGGAGCACCTGCACTGCCACCTGATGACATCATGCAGTGGGACAAAGGATTCTGAACTCTGGATATAAAGACATAAATAGCCTAAATAGTGATGGATTACTCAACTAATACAATCCACGTTATTTCAAAAAGAAAGTGTCCAAAGTGCTGCACAAATACAGAGTAATAACAACAATAATAATATGATTCAATAAACACTCAGATTTAATCAGACTAGTCTTAAAACAATAACAGCAGTAAAATAAAATCACAGAATAGCTATAAATAAATAAAACCAATAAAATAAAATCTAAATAAATAAAAGACGCTGTGTTAAAAGCCAAAGAATAAAAGAGCGCCAGTCCATTTAAAGCTTTAAATACAAACAATAAAATCTTAAAATCAATTCCAAAATGAACAGGAAGCCAGTACAAGGATTCAAGGATTGGGGTCACGTGCTCTTTTCTTTTGGTTCCCGTTAAAAGCTGCAGAGTTTTGGACAAACTGTAGTCGGTAAAGCGCGTTTTGAGCGATGTCAGAATAAAGTGTGTTACAGTTGTGCGGCTGTGATGAAATGAAAGTGCGCACGACTTGCTCGAAAAGATAAAACAGGTTTGACTTTGGATAAAAGCCGCAAATGAAAAATGAAAAACACGATTTTGATCTGTCAAATTTAAAACCACTGTCTCAGGTGATGCCAAGGCTGGTGTCTGTGGGGCGAACGTAATTTTATACCGATGAGGGTCCTGCCAGATCCAAACAGCATCACCTCAGGCTTTGCAGATAATACACGGGTCAACGACGTCTAAGGATTTTCAACAGGCAAATTTTAAAATATATGAAAAAAAACTTTCTATTGAACTTTTTCAAATATTTTCAGTGTCAGGTGCATAAATCTATGTTTGATATTTATATTAAGCATTTTTTTGTGTTTTTTATGTACATGAATTGGCAACACTGGAAAAAAAACAATATGCATTCATATATATACGTATGTAGGCATGCACTGCATACATTTACCCTGCAATCTATGGATTTTATGCTATTTGTATGTGTCTTCTTGTTGTTGTTTTGTTTTTGTTTTTTTAAGGTTGCCTTTTTACAACTAGCCAAGGGACTACCGATGAAAATTAGCCTAATTCTGCAAACTCAGGCGCGTTTACATTGTTTAATGCTGATTAATGTACACTGTCCCTTTCAAATAAATGGATAATTAAAATAAATAAATAAAACATTTTACTTTATTTGAGCAGATTCAACTTGACAGGTAAAATAATCTGCCAGTGGAATAAGTGTTTTTTTCTTAATTCAAGCAACATTTGATTTTATTTTTTATTTTAACTGCAAAAAGTTGTTGTTTTTCTTATTTTAAGTGTAGCAAGATGCATTTTCATATTTTATGTAATGAATGTTTATTCGGACAGCAACGCATAGAACATGTATACTTATAATGTAACTACATAGATACGGTACAAAAAACAAATGCTTCTTAACTATACCTATAAACAGAAATGTCACGCAGATTTTACTCATACATTAATACAAAAATCTTATTGCACTGGCAGATCATTTTACTGTGAAATTTACTCAAATCATGGCAAAACTTTCTTAATCCAAGTCATTTTAGCTTGAATAGATTTTGGTTTTTGCCATGTACGACCTTAAAAAATGTGATGTGGTGCGACCGAGAATAACCTTAGAATAGTTTTATTTTCTAAAACATGGTTGGGATATTAATCTAAGTTCTGAGTAATATGAAGTGTATAGAAACAAACTGTTGTGTTTCTTTAGATTTTTAATGCATATTGATATTTTCTTTTGCTCCAATATGACAGTCACCTGCTTATGTTTAATGAACAAACTACTGCCCTGGAAAATGCATCAAATGAAGAAAAATGCCTAAAGAACCATTCACCCAAGTCGACTTTGTCTGTTATTCAAACTCCAGCCACAGAATTCCTGCTGTTATTAGTCGCACCACATGATGCACGGTCGCACCACATGACATTTTAACACTTTAAGAACAAAAACATGCAGAATAACTCAGGATTTCTGAAAAAAAGGTCAGAGGTACGACAGAAATGTGCTGAATTATTATGAAATTTGAACCTTTAAACTGAAGAAATTGCAATTGGACAGAAAATTTAAGCGTCATGTCATTGACCCACATGAAGAAAAACACAACTTGTTTTACTGACAGTTTTATCTCCGTTATAAAATGTGCCGTACAAATAAACTCGGATTGGAACACTATTACAAGCTCAAATGTATAAATATATAAACTTATAATCAGAAGGGAGTTATTGTTATTCTGGTGATATTCTGCCCATTCTGGCATTTGTACTTAGAGCCCTCGAACAGAAAATATTTGGCTTTGATGAACTTCAGCCTTGTCATTCATTGTGTTTGAAAGGACAGAGGCGACAGAAGAGCACAGCGTCTGAAACCACTGAACCCACTGAAGGTCACGTCTCTCACAAACTGACAGCGTGTGGACGACCTTGTGTTTGTCCTCCCCGTACGCCCACAGATCTTTCCAAATATACTTTTGAGGATTATTTCAGCTGTTCCCACTTCGGAAAAAAACTTGTGGCGTCGTGAAGCGGTAGTTTTCAAGTTAACAGCTTTAGTTCAGTCGAGGCAATTTCAGGGCTGAAATTATCCAAATGATTCTAGTGAAGGTGTGTGGAGTTTACAAGCGCAGTGGAGCACTTCTTACATCTTTACTAGAATCAGTCGGATAATTTCAGCCCTGGAATTGCCGATCTCTTTTGAACAAAAGGTAAAAGGAGCTGTTAACTTTTGAGCTTTGGAGATGCAGACAAACTAATAATACATAGTTACTCAAACATGTAAACAAAACACAACTCCAGGTCTGTTTTTGAAGCGGTAACAACATTATAACATCAAATAAGTACATTTTGTGTAATTAGGACCTTTAATGAGGAAACAATAGAATTATAAATGTAGTTAAAATGATTAACTTATGTTCTGGAGCAGAACCACGCCTCAAGTTCCCTTTCTTCCTCACCAGCGAATCACAGCTCACTTCTACCACACCTCAATTTCCCAGAAGCCTATTCGTAGCAGCTTATCCCGGCGACCCAGCTTGTCCTGAATAACTCGACTCCACCCTCCCAACCCCGCTCTCGTTCGTCTTCCAGACATAAGACGTCTACGAGAGGAAGTCCCGTTCCAGCTGGGCCAAGAGAAGATTGAGACGGAACCCCCATCCACAAGGCTCAACCCTGCCTCATTCACTCATCAATAAACTTCATCTTCGCACAATGTTGTTGTTGGTGTGGTCCTTGCTAGTGAACATATTTTAAGGCTGGAGGACAGAGGATTTGAATAAGAGATGGAAAATGAACTGTAACAGACACAGAGCTGTTTGCCTGCAGGGAGCACATTGCAATTACCCAGGCCTCCTTAGGTGAAAAAGGGCATTTTATAATTAGATGTAAACAGTATAGAGACTTATTTACACATTTTGGTCAAATACATGGGAATAAATTGGGTACAGAAGCTTTAATACAACACAATATATTTAATTAAAGGTCTATATTACGCAAAATTGACTCTTGAGCGCCTTAAAGGTGCATGTGGAGGGTCCGTCAAATGCTTTTTGGCATCGAGATGTTCCTGCTTTGTCTGGAACGTTTCACAGTATAACATTAAACCTTTCTGTCTTAACCTCTTGAGACCCTGTGGCCTCATGCAAGGACATTACATTTTTGCCTCTTAGCACCATGATTTTATTTTATTTTTTTAACTTTCACCTGGCAGCCATATTGAGGGACTCTGCCTGTGCGATCTTGTGCTGATATCACAATATTACAGCAAATTTCAATGAAAAAAATGGCAGGGAATCAACAAAAAAAACCTCTACAACAAAGAAAAAACACCGTGGTATATATATATATAATATCTGGACAGTTCTGCTGCTGGAGAGGAAACTGCTGCCTCCATTTTGTACTTTGCACTTTTTGCATGTCCGCTTTTTTTGTAACAATTGAAAACCACATTTTCACGTCTTTGTCTGTGTTTTTAACGCGCTCACAGTCGACCTGTGTCACATTTGGCAGGTTTAGAGCTTGAAATAAACAGCTGAATGCATTTTCAGAATCAGAATCAGAATTACCTTTATTCATCCCCGAGGGGAAATTTTCTTTGTTACAGATGCGACCGACCAAGTAGTCAGAATAAAGTTTCAAAAATAAAATAAGATAAATACAATAAGATAAAAGATAAAAATTGTTCTCTCTCAGAAATGATTTACATCAGTGACATATTTACAACTATATACATTTATCTGTACATTTTAGTGTTTTTTACATTTTTAAAACAATGGTGTCTGTTGATGTCCTGCACTAAGATCGACCCGTTGTCCTCATATGAGCAAAAAATACTTCCTGTATAAAAACAGTTTAGTTACTATACTTAATAGGTCCTACTTATCCCAAATAGTAAGAAGAAATAAAAAATGCACAGCAGACAAAAGCTCAGGTCTCAGGAGGTTAATGGAGATCAAACCAGACCAAGTTACAGGTCAGGTTTGTGTAGAGGCGACCCCGTCACAGTGTTTTTCTAGGTATTTTTGAGCTATAAAACACCTGTAATTGAATAAATGTAGTAGAGGTAGAGCTGGACGATCCCCCCTCAAAAACTCGATTCACGATTTGATTTCATTCGACCGTACAGCAGCATCCAAAACTTTCACTGCGTTGTGAAAACCTCTCTTCCCCAACAAATCAATTGAAGCATTTCATATGGTGCACAGTAGGGACGGGTGTGTGATTACATTTTCTTCATCGATCGCCGGGAGAATTAATGATAGATTATCGATTATTATTACTATTACTAATCCGCATAAATAAACTCAACTCTACAACATATAAACCATCACCACTACGGAGCCACAACAGTGTGAGATCAGAATGTGTTTAATGCAGCTTTGGCACATTTGTTTACGTTTTACAGAAACAAAACTTAAAACCACATGGCTCATTTGCATAAACTGTAAACGCTGAAAAAAGCAGCTCTTTCCTTGTGCTGGTGCTTCAGCTTCTGATGGACTAAAGGACACGACTCAGTGGATTATATGAGTTCTTTCTGTGTTTGTGCCTGTGTCGTTCTCGGGGGAAAGTGAGAGACGCAGGAAGTGACTACAGAAAGGCTACAGGAAGTCTTGGCGAATGTCAAAATGTACGCGCCGTATAAAACAAATCCTAAATATCGACTTTCTGAAAAAACTAATCGATTTCACTTGCCAACTCGCTTTTAATTTTAAATCACTTTCTGCCCAAGCCTAATTATAACATAAAGGTTCAAATAAGTAAATTTTGCTTAATGTAAGGCCTTTAATGAAGAAACAATAGAACTATAATATATTTAAGGATGGAGGACGGAGGATAAGATGGAATATTAATTGTAACAGACACAGAGCTGTTTGCCTGCAGGGAGCACATTGCAATTACCCAGTCCTCCTTATGTGAAAAAGGGCATTTTATAATTAGATGTAAACAGTATAGAGACTTATTTACACATTTTGGTCAAATACATGGGAGAAAATGTATTACAGAAGCTTTAATACAACACAATATATTTAATTAAAGTTCTATATTACGCAAAATTGTCTCTTGAGCGCCTTAATGTGCATGTGGAGGGTCTGTCAAATGCTTTTCTCCATGGAGATGTTATTGCTTTGTCTGGTATGTTTCACAGTATGGCATTAAACCTTTCTATCTTGATCAAGAGGCGACCTCGCTCACAGTCAGAATGTCTGTTTTTCGAGGTATTTCCGAGCTTTATAACCACCTGTAATTGAATAAATGTAAAGTAGAGCTGTTTATCGTATTTTTGGCCCCTGTTCAGAGACTCTGACTCACACGCCCAAGAGAAGCAAACTAATTCCGGGTGAATTAACCAAAGAACTCCAACCGCTAGATCTTGATGTCAACAAATTAAATTGCAGCTGTGTGGGAGCGTGGACGACAGAAGGTGAACTCACATTCACCAAGACAGAGAGGCAACGCCGGGCGAGTTACACCACGATCTGCCGATGGATCGTGGATGCCCGGGCTGAGGTATCGGTCTCACTTAATGCCCCTTATAATCCGCCTTACGTATGAAAACAGACCCGTTCATTGATATTGAGCCTTTATAGTCCGAAAAATACGGTAATGTGACACTGTGGAACATTCCAGGCAGAGCAACGACATCTCCATAGAAACAAGAAGGTGACGGACACAAAACACAACTCCAGATCTGTTTGTGACGAGGAAACAAGATTATATAGATCAGAAAATAGTGTCATATGGGCCTTTTAAACACCTGTCACCTACACTATTCTCCTCTGTACGTGTTCATCTCTTTACTGTACCTTTCGGTGTCTCCGGTGACATTAAACAGGACGAATTAATGAATCAATGCGTAACTTTTGTCTCCCAGCCCTCTTCAGATCCCTCTTCACTAATACTCTGCCACTCGCGCAAATTGGAGGAGCTGGTAATGAGATTTAGCTTCTGTTACATTAGCATTTCATTTGCAGCTCGGGCTCGGAGTGTGTGGAAGAGGACGGATTCGAGATGGCTACTTTTGGTGTGTTTTTTTTTGTTTAGTTTTTTCTTTTTGCTGAATTTGAATGAAAATGTTAATGGCTGAGAGAAAGTCGGGGCTGTGTGGGTAAGAGGCAGCTCCAGATCTGAGTGAAAGCGTTGCATGGAGAGTGATTTGATTTGTTAGGCAAGAGTTTTAGAATGGAGAATGATGATGGATCTGAGGCTTTTCTGATACACAGAAATGGTTTGCATGGGGAATTATTTGTTCACGCTTCTTTATTTCCATTTTTGACATTGCATTTTCTCAATGAAGGCGTCAAAACTATGAATGACACGTACAGAACGCAGCAAATGATAAAATAAACCTAAAATAACTCAACTTGTAACCTATAAAACATATTTAGTTGGGCTTTTTAACTTTATTCCTTCACTCCATAATTCATATTTGATGTCATTTGTAGATATAAAATGTAAAAAAAAAAAACAAGCTAGAAAAACTTTAAAAACTTAAAAGCAATTTAGACATTTATATCAATCTATATCAACATTTACCCTCAATATTTCACATTATATTTAAATTTTACGCAGATAGTTACATCATAGATAATTGGGGATCATTTTGTTTGGCAGTTCCAGGGCTGCAAATGTCTAAATTATTCTAGTGAAGGTGTATGGAGCACTTCCTGTATCACCACATGACATCACAAAGTGGAACAGAGTGTTTTCAGTTTGAAGGGTTTAAACTCCAGGTCTGTTTGTGATGAGGAAACAACATTATAACCCATCAGAAGTTAGAGTAATATCTATTCCTCCATTTTCTTCCGCTTATCCGGGGCCGGGTCGTGGGGGCAACAGTCTAAGCAGGGACTCCCAGACTTCCTTCACCCCAGAACCTTCCTCCAGCTCTGTCGGGGAGACCCTGAGGCGTTCCCAGACCAGCCCAGGGACTAACGGGGCTTTTCGACTACACTACCTGCACGGCACAGCTCAGCACAGCACTACACGGTGAAGCTTTTCCGTGCAGTCGTTACCACCTGGAAGTGGGTGGAGTATCGGGGTCGACACTGCGTCATTTTTAGGCGACATTATTAGTGTCACACCGCAGTCTTCACAATCTGCTCCATTGTTTATCCTCTGTTGACGTGTTTGCTGTCGTCGGTGTGATTATTTAAAGATCCTCGAGCTTTGTCGCTCGTATGACGACATTTCCTCTGACCGATCAGTGGAGCAGTCTGTCCACATCACGTTGTCGTACCAGCTCAACACGGTCAGAACCGCTCCCAAACAGGTACGGAAAATCGTAACGGCTCTCAGGCCCAATCCCCAGTCGAAAAGCAAACGAAGCGTGTTGTGCTGTGCTAAACAGTGTCCTGGGTCTTCCCCGGGGCCTCCTTCTGGTGGGACATGCCCAGAACACCTCCTGAGGGAGGTGTCCAGGAGGCATCAGAACAGGTGCCCTGCCCTCAGTTGCCCCTCTCAACGTGGAGGAGCAGCAGCTCTACTGCAAGCTCCTCCCGTGTGACCAAGCTTCTCCCCCTATCTCTAATGGAGCGCCCAGCTGCTCTGTGGAGGAAACATTTCGGCCGCTTGTATCTCGATCTCGTCCTTTCAGTCGTTCCCCAGAGTTCATGAGCACAGGAGGGCGGGAACGTAGAATGAGTTAAATCGAGAGCTAATCTCTCGATGAGCATAATATGGGCCCTTTAATGCCACACTGTGTCACATTACAGACAAACACCTCTCGGACTCTGAAGTTACAGAATGCGCCTTTAAAAACATATTCTAATTCTGACATGTGAAAGTAATGACTCCAATTTGTGAATTTCGACATTTTAAACGCCAACATAACTCCTCCTATTTGACATGATATTGATTCATGTGTGGAGTCGTGTGTGTTTGATGAATTTAAATGAGCGGTAAATATGATTAGCTGTGATCGGGTTACACTGGTGATGGATGCGTGTGACGTGTCTACGATTAGTCCCATAAAACACAGATGTGAGGGGGTGACGGGGGGAGGTACGGGGGTCTGAGTGACGCACAGAGACCACGGTTCAGAGGATCCATCCGTCTCCCCGACAGCCTCGATGTGGAAACGGAATTACGGGAGAATTAAACACACCATTACACAGATGATCCACACAGGTACAGAGGAGGTGTCAAAGCACAGAGCGTAATGGGTTAGTACACGTTTAGCTAACTACAATCAGACAAAAGAGCTCATTAGTGGTGCCACATTAGGGGGATATACACCACACACCAGTAGCTCTAGTTGCCCCTTCCAAGTCGCTCGCCAAAGGATTTCTGAATTATACATATTGTGCTGAATGACTCAAATTAGATGAACTACCGTAAGAGAATCACTTTGTGCACTAAAAAAAAGATGTTTTATAAGCATCTAACTAACATCTAACCAGGGGAAGACAGAATAACAAACACAGAGGCACAAGAGCTGTTCTTCATGTGCGTTTGTTTCCATAAATCCACACAGCGAGGATCAGGCTGCTGCAGTTTAGAGTAACGACAGAGACTCTACGTCAGGGGCTCCAACCTGTGGCTGTGGAGCTGCCAGTGGCTCCACCCCATTCCCAGTAGCTCGCCAAAGGTTTTATGAATTATACATACTGTGCTGAATAGGAGTGCAAAAATATTGAAATATCGACATATTGTATCGTTTAATGTGAAGATTCAGTATTGATATCGTGGGCTACTGTATCGATATATCGCCATGAGGATTTTTGATTAAAAGGGGAGTGTTTCATATGAACTCTACATAAATGGTTTAACAAACACTTTTAGTATCACAGCCATGATTTAGCCTTTATTTTTTATTGAACCATATCGAATCGATTTGAAATATATCATTTTATATCGAAAGCTCACTTTATCAAGTATATGTATCGTATCGTGGCCTATATATCAAGGTATTGTATCGTAGCGCTGGGCGATAAAACGATAACAATATGTATCTCGATAGACACGTACTCGATATCAATACAAAATGTGTTTGATAGAATATTTCGAATGTTTTTTGTTTGTTTTTTTTTAACTGGCGTAAGTTTGGCCAGAGCCCTCTGTGGTTTAGCTCCACTTTAAATCTTTGTTGTGAAGCGAGATTGGTTGCATTAACAAAGGCCTCGTCCTCTGGCGCGGAGCAAATACTGAGACCATGGACAGTGTAAAGAATATAAACAGTCTATGAACCTGCGCACATTAAAACTCACGTGTTGCTCCACTGCAGCGGCCGTAGTATCTGCGGAGGCGCCTTGTGAACACACGGGTTTGTTTGCGTAAAGAATCACCCTTCGTTTTGCTATTTACACTAAAGTGCAGCGTTTAGGACCTGTCTGAAATGACCCATCGCACACAGAAGCTTTCAGTGGAGTTTGGGACTAAAGCTCCTGGATCATGGAGCGAGGAGCACCTGACGCAGCACCTGACGCAGCACCTGACGCAGCACCTGACGCAGCACGTGAGCACATATGAGCTCTGGATGTGTCTCTGTCCAGGTTTGGAGCTTTGTCTTTGCGTGTTTGATTCGTGACCTGTTTCGTTCACGCTGGAGCATCGTCTGTGTGGTTTCGATGCAGAACTATAAAACTACATTATTCACGCGTCGGCTCCGTGCGCACAGGACACCAGGCGCCTTTGTCTTGTCTCTCGCGGTTTTCATTTGGTAACACATGCAGAGGAAGGTTAAGTTTAAAATAAAAATGACTAAATTAGTATTTTTCCCTCCTGGTCCTTATTTTAGATCTTACAATGTTTCGATAATTATTGATATTGACTGATATGAAACACTTGTATTGTGATAGAGATTTCAGCCATATCGCCCAGCCCTATCATATCGTAGCCTATGGATCGAGGTATGTATCGTATCGGCAACTTCTTAATGCTACCCAGCCCTTTTGAATGACTCAATTTGAAGAACTAACCCTGTAAATGTATAATTTGGTGCCTAACTCAAGTGCTTTAACAAACGGATAAAGGTTTGTGTTTCATATCTAACTGTTCCCCATCTAAAGCTTTCCTACGGTCAGTGTCTTGTGGCCACTAAAATTAGTAGCTCTTTGGCATTTTCTTTCTGTAAAGAGCGCTCACCAGAAGAAAAAAGGCTGGAGACCCCTGCTCTACGTCCTGTGTCGTTTATCACCAGCCTTCAAACAATAATCACACAGTTATTACAGTAATGACTGATCTTTTCAACACTCAGAGACATTTTACTGCACACTTGTTTTGACTACCGTAGCTTGTGTCCTCACTGCAGTCTTTAAAATCTCACAATTCTCCTTGAGTTTGTGGTGTGTGCTTTTTGTCGCAGGTTTAAAAATCATTTAAACCTGTAAATCCTGTCGTGTGTGTCAGGCTTTACACCGCAGCTCTAGTTTAAACCCTATGTGGGCTGTTCGGAGGCTGGGTTCTGGATGGGGGAGCTGGGGGCAGTGACCCGTCCTGACTGCAGAGGGACTGGGAGTTTTCTTCACCTCGCCGAGCTCAGAGGACACACACTCTGCCTTTCTCACTCTCAGTACTTGTGACACAGATTAGTTTGCAGTGAAACAAAGTCAAGTTTCTCCGAACAGTTCATTTCAGGGCTGAGATTTAAGCCAATCTACCTGATTTTTACCATCTTTTTACCCCCTTAAAGCGCATTGTGTAACCGTCACCTGCTTGTTTGTATGGATTTGTCATTGCTCTGCCTGGAATGTTCCACAATATGACATTAAATAGCTCTACTTTACATTTATTCAGTTACAGGTGCTTTTATAGCTCAAAAACTCCAGACAAAGCAACAACATCATGGAGTAAAGCATCTGACAGAAAAGTTACACAATCCACCTGCAATTTTAAACAGTTTGCTGTGGTCCAAAGTTGTTCCTCACTTACTTAACACATTCAAAGTATTAATTATAACTAGTGTTGTCAAAAATATCGCGCTATTAACGCGTTAACTCAAAACAATTTTAACAGTGTTCATTTTATTATCGCAAGATTAATGCACTTTGTGACTCAGTGGACTAGTTTTGCTGTGGCGACTGCTGTAACGTTCGAAAATCTACAGAATCTGGCTGTAAACAGGAAGGAAAACAATCTGTACAAAACAGAATTCCCGGCTGTTGGAGGTGGGCCAAAGCACGGTACACCTGCGCACACCAATGCCACCGCACGAGGAAAACATGAAACAAAGTCTGGTTCAAAACATATGCCGAATCCGCAAAAAGGACCACGGACAGCGACACAAACACACGGAGGAGCACCACAGCAGGGCCCACATCCGCAACACCACAGTACAGACACCTCCATACCGCTGGATCCACCCTCTCCACCAAAACCACCAGCTCCGCCACACGACCCGCAAACAGCGCCGTGCGACAACGCCCTGGCTGCAGTTCGACAGGTGCGAACGTGGTCCACAGAACCACAGATAACCAAGCCCGACATGGCCCAAAAGTCCCAGAGCGAGTGTGTCCAGAGTACAACAGGCAAACAAACACAGTTACACTAACTGGAGATCACTGGACCCTCAGTAATGAGCACATTATTTCACAGAAGAGAGACACTCACACTGTTGCAGAGCACAAAGTGTCTCACTGACGATTGTTCTGGTTTGTAGTAAAAAAACAAAAACAAGAGTATTAAAATGATGATTTAAGGGACAAAAAATGTGTGATTAATTTGCGATTAATCACACATTAGTTCGTTAACTATGACATTCATGAGATTAATTGTGATTAAATATTTTAATCGATTGACAGCACTAATTATAACCTAATTATTCACCAGGACGAGTTTACAAACGCTGGTCACAACTTTCAGAGACCAAAGAAGAGATTCGGTAACGTTAATGCCAACAACAAGTACCATTCGTTCTTTTGAATTTCAATTAAGAACAAAAAGCAAAGGAGAAAACAGTTGTTTTCCTTTTTTCGATTTAGTGTCAAACAAAAAAACAGATTTCAACCTCTATTTACCTGAAAAATTGTTGCAGTTTTGTGGACAAACATGTCGACTTCTTTTATAGTGACACATTTACTTTGGCGTCTTAGAAAGTAATTGTTGAACTCCATGACTCCAGAAAAACAGTGATAAACTCTCCTTTGTTCAGTCGACTCCGGGGGAAATAAACCAGAGAGAAGAAAATTGAAACAGGCACTGAAACAGTTTTACTGGAATTGGAATATTGTAAATAGAGGTCGAAATCTGTTTCTTTCTTTGACACTAAAACAGAATAATGAAATAACAAACTGTTTCCCATTTTATTGTTTTTCATTCTTAGCTGAAATTCAAACAAACAAATTTTTACCCTCAGAGCTGCACATAACTGGTGCAGGTGCAGAGTATCTCCGCTCTGAGGGCGGCACATTTAACCACCTCAGTCATGATTGGCTCTTGTGTTGCTATGATACTCGTGGTCGGATTTCCAAATATGGAGCCTAGCTCCAAACTCGCTCCTGTAACCGTGGCAACGAGAGTCTCATTTGAGCGATGCTGACGCTGTGGAGACGTCACACTCACTTAGTCCACTCACATATACGCTCTATGGGAACGACTCACGCATTTCACTTTTAAAATCCTCCTTTTTGCACCACTAGAGGGAGTCTTGAGCTGGTCTGGATCACGACGAGAAAAGAAAAGTATCCCTCATGAGAAACTTGGAACGTCACAGTGATTTATAGTATCAGAAAAGACTCACTTCTGCAGCTCGACTCTCCATACGTCACTGCCATCTGCTCAGTCATTATTCAAACACAGATCCAATCGCTGTGAGCTTAAACTGTGGGGCAGAGGAAGAGACTGGCAGGTTCGAATCCTGATCTAGAAATGAGACAAAAGCTGCACACTTATTCCAAAAAAATGCATTTAAAGGGCTCATACTACGTAGGTCTATGAATGAAGGATTAGGGAAGCCAATCGGACATAACCAAAGACTCAAATATGCATGAATCACTCTAAATAAAACTTTGAGAGGGTAAAAGAAGAAAACAACTATGACACGGTAAAAAGTTTGCAGAATAAGACCTTCATTAACTAAGTGCAGCAGTTTGGTCTTCTCGAAATACACAATACAAATCACATCCAACGCAATAAAACGTTTTTATTACAACTTAAACATATCCAGATCTGTTAGCACAAGCTCTTAAATCGATTATGTGGCGTTTAAATTGCAATTACACCTGTTATGAAAGAGAAAACGCCACTCTACAAGATTACCCAAGGAAACGTAACACTACTCCAGGTATCTTTAATGACACCGTCGCATTTTAACGCGGTTAAAAACTCATAAAGCGTCAATTTGCATAATTTATTCCCTGTACAATTCACCACACGGCATTTGTTTATCTCTGAGCAGTGGAACTTTGGAGACGTGCACGCTGCAAACTTATATGTGTGGTCACGATACTGAAATTTCTAACTGGATTTAATGCTCAATACTGATTCTGAGACCACAATAATAATAACAATTTAAAAAAAACATGCTTTCTTTAGACAATAGAATGTGATTTTCAACATTAAAGGGTCCGTATTACACTATTTTCTGATCTACAGTATGTTCTAATGTTGTTTTCTCATCACAAACAGACCTGGAGTTTGTTTCATTCCCAGTTTTAACCCATAAATCCTGCATATTACAATACTAGTTCTTCTCTCAAAATGGAAAACACCGCAAATTTCTCTGATCTGGCCGAGATTTTAAAGCTTATATCAGGTTATTCGTCTTGTTTTCAGATTTATTATCAACTTACGAGTTATGAGACGCTTCATTCTAGTCTAGACGTTGTTTATTTTAAGAAAACTTGTCAAGTAAAATGATCTCGCTGCAGGGACGGATCATTTCACTACATTTAAGTCGTTTTCTGATAGATTTAAGTGTTTATATCTGAAATTTTGGCCAAGCTTTTAGCAGTGCAGCTTCGCTAGAATCATTTGGATGATTTCAGGACTGGAATTGCCACTCTCGACTCAACAGAACGTCAAAGGTTATGGATGCACCGTTACCACTTTTTTGAAAACCGATACGAATATGAGTACAATCATTTCTATACTTGCCGATAACGAGTACTGATACCGATACTTTACCAATCTTACAAATGTGCAAGCGCAAAAAATATATATTTAATAAACCCGGACAAAAATCCAAACAACCATGATATTCCCTCTACACACCAGACTGTCTCCATAACTCTGAGCTTTTCTTTCATTTTATTATTATTTAATTTAGCTTTGTTTGAGAGTGAGAAACGTCATTTAATTTTGTCATTTGTGAATATGAAAATTTGACAATAAACGTTTTGAATCTTGATTATAATGTGTTTAATGCAGCTTTGTGCACATTTGTTTACATTTTACAGAAACAAAACTCATTTACATACAGCTCATTTGCATACAGTATAAGCGCTGATGTGTTCAGCTTCTGTGGGACTAAAGGACACGTGTAATATTTGTGTTCTCTCTGTGACAGAGGATGTTCTGCTGATGGTGAGTCTGTTCTGTGCGTATGTGGCGTTGGAGATGGTTCATGTTAAACTTTTCACAGATCGTACGAGTGCAGCGGCTCTTTCACTGATGTCGCTACAGTCGCTTTATTTATGTTGCTCTGGTTTCTCATAACCACTGGATACTGGATTATTCAGGAAACTGAAACCGGGATAGCGGAATGTGACATGTAGTAGTGGTATCGGTGCACGGTATCGGCAAATGCTTAACGGGTACGAGTATATTATGGAAGTATCGGTATCGGTGCATCCCTATAAAAGGTCACTTGAAAACTACCGCTACATGACATCACAAGGCGGAACAGAGCATTTTGAGCTTTGGAGATACAGGTAGACTTAATAATAAAGGATAAATGACACAAAACACAGCTCCAGGTCTGTTTTTGAGGAGGTAGCAGCATTATAACTTGATTTAAAGCTCACAAGAGTCAATTTTGCATAATATAGGCCCTTTAAATCACAGTACTTTCTTTTCTGTTCCCATGTTTCCTTATATCCAGGTAGGTTCCACTTTATTTATATAGCACATTTTCTGCACAGTGCTGCACAGAGCTCTTAAAATGGAGACAACGAAAAGGTAAATTGCAAAAATTTGGTCATACCAGTCCTAAATCAATAAAACCAGTCAAATCAAATAAAAGGAAAACCAGAAAAATGATACAATAGCATTAAATAAGTAAATAATACTCGTCTATGTGCTCTTATACTTGTTCTGATACAGCTTCACTTCTTTTTTAGCATCAATACGAGTTTTAATATCTGATTTTTGTTACTTTTGTCAACCCTAAACCGCATGAATTGTTGCAGATTTAATGAGGTCCATTGTAAACGCACCCTCATTATCCGTACTGTACATCCATACGGTCCGTCTCCTTACGTAAAGCCACAGAAAAGGTCAGCCTCTGCGTCACCGCTAATGACTGTTCACGGCGTGTACATTTTTACAGCAGCGTGGCATTTCAGGTGCTAAAAGTTTAAACGTTTCCCCGGCGACCTCCTCCCATCAGCCATTTGTCATAATTAGGACCGGAATACCATGGCGACGGCTTAAAGGGCCAGTACGGCACCATTTACCCATCTGCGTTATAACGTTTCCTCGTCAAAAACAGACCTGGAGTTGTGTTTTGTTTCATTGACACATGTTGAACACACAAATGAGCTCTTCTCTCAAATTGAAAACGCTCCATTCCACCTTGTGATGTCATGTGGTGAAGCAGGAAGTGCTTCATTGTGTTCTTTTTAAGCTCCATGTAGCTTCACTAGAATCATTTGGATGATTTCAGTGAAGAAACAGAAGGAGCTGTTCATTTCAAAACAACCTCTTTTTATTCATTCATCTTGTTTTCAGATTTATCATCTATTTACTCGGTCTGAGACTGTTTGATTCTAGTCTAGAGGTAGTTTATTTTAAGAAAACTTGTCAAGTAAAGTTATCTTGCTGCATGGACAGATAATTTCACTACTTTTAAGTCTTTTTCTGATAGATTTAAGTGTTTATATCTTAAATTTTGGCCAAGATCTTTTCCAGTGCAGCTTCACTGGAATCATTTGGATGATTTCAGCTCTGGAATTGCCTATTTCTACTGAACAAAATGTAAAAGGTCACTTGAAAACAGCCACTTCATGACATCACAAGATGGAACAGAGCCTTTTCAGCTTTGGAGATGGAGACAGACTAATAATAAAGGACGAATGAAACAAAACACAACTCCAGGTCTGTTTTTGGCGAGGAAACGGCATTATAGCATGGCTTAAAGGAGCACTATGTAACTTTCTGGTTGGAGGTCCATCACTGGCTCGTTTCTATGGATACTGCTCTGCCTGAAATGTTCCGCAGTGTGACATTAAACAGCTTAACTTTACATTTATTCAATTACAGGTGCGTTTGTAGCTCAAAAATACCTACAAAAACAATCATTCTGACTGTGAGCGGGGGTCGCCTCTCCACAGATCTGACCTGTAACTTGGTCTGACTTGGTCTCCTTGGGGATAGAAAGGTTTAAAGCAGGGGTGCCCAAACTTTTTTCATCTAGGGCCATATATTAAAACACAGAGCAGCGTGAGGGCCGATCGAGGGTCATAGACTGGAGGTCAAAACAGTGAGTAATTAAAAACTGTGCATTTATAACAGGTTTGAATGACCCTCCAGACCTTTGTTCAGGCTTAGACCCTCAAAAGGACAAACTACATTTGCTTGATCAAGGTAGATTTCAAAAACATGCAGTAAAAAGTACTACTTGTGGTAGTATGGGCCAATTCACCTGGAAGCCTGAGGGCCAAAAACAACTGGTCTGAGGGCCACATTTGGCCCCCGGGCCATAGTTTGGACATGCCTGGTTTAAAGCCATACTGTGAAACATTCCAGACAAAGCAATGGAGAAAAAGCATCTGACGGACCACCAGAAAAGTTACACAATTCACATTTAAGAGTAAATTTTGTGTAGTGTAGGACCTTTAACGGGAAAAAATAGAAAGTCGTGGTGTGTCTGTAACCCCCGGCAACGCCACAGCACCGACGCCTTATGTAATTTATCTAAAAATAACGTAACTGTCCCGCTGAATGTATGCAAAGCCGATGTGCGCGACCGTCCTCCGGGGAAAACATTTCTCCGGCGCTAATACCTCCGGCTCTGCCCTTGATGCTGGAATCGGGACGGCGCGTTGCCACAGCGACCGGGCCTCGGAACCGGTTGCCATGGCGACGCCGGGGAGGAAGACAGAGAGAGAGAGAGAGAGAGAGGGATGCGGGCAGGCGGCGATGCGGCAGCAGCGGCGGCGGGGGTTACCACGGAGACGTAGGGGGACCGAGGAGAGACGGAGAGCAAATAGTTTTCTAAAGTGAGGACGGGAGGAGGAAATTAAACAATAACGCTTAAGATATTCAGATAAATGCACTCACTCTCCCCTCATTATTTCAGCTAAAACACTAGTGATGGGAGATACCAGCGATTTTTGTTTTTCGATCTGACACTAAGTAATGCTATGGCAAGTATCGCAATATCGATCAGATACAGATACGGCCGATACGATATGTTTTGTATTTAAATGCAAAGAAAGTCCATTACTATTAAAAATACCTTTTGGTTTCATTGTTCCATCCCATCTCGAACTGATCAAAAAATTAAAACTGCACTATGTAACTTTATGGTAGGCGTCCGTCATCTGCTTGTTTCTATGGATACGTCATTGCTCTGCCTGGAATGTTCCACAGTGTGACATTAAACAGCTCTACTTTACATTTATTCAATCACAGGTGGTTTTACAGCTCAAAAATACCTAGAAAGAAAGGTCGCCTCTCCACAGATCTGACCTGTAACTCAGTCTGGTTTGGTCTCTATGAAGATAGAAAGAATTAATTCCATACTGACAAAGCAATAAAATCTCGGACCCTCCACCAAAAAGTTACAGAATGCAGCTTTAAGTGAAAATAAATTTAAATATCAAAAAAGTGTATTTCCAAAACTGTCTAAAAACTGAAATTTTAAGATATTTCAAATTCTAGGTGCTTTTTTGTGCGAGAATCAATACTTTTCTTAGTCTATATCAATATATTATTTAAAAAATATTTCATGCCAAACAGGAAGTGCTCCAGGAGGCTCTTCCGGCTCCTTCTCTCCCTTTTTCTCATTGACTCACATTAGGATCTTCTCGCTCCTCCCTCTGAACCTGCTGCTGTGGCATTTTGGTCTCAAAATGTTCGTATAACACTGCGACACAGGATCCTGAATTTTTCATTTTGCTGTTTTGTTCCTAAATCAAAATATGAACATAAATAACAGACCAATCAGACGCCTTCATTCCCCGAGGTCCCTCCCCCTAGTGTTAGCAATAGTTTTGATTGACAGCTCGTTGTTATTCGTACATAACAGAACATAGAACATAAATCAATGACTTAAACTTACTATTTAAAGTTTGATGATAAAAGCTAAAAGTTTCCTTATTATTCTCAGAATCACAGAACTCCAGCGTCCGTGCAGGTGCAGAGTATCACCGCTCTGAGGGGGGCGAGCACCATGGATGTACAATAAGAACTGGATAAGACGCCCCCTCTACAGTGATGCCAGATTGAGTTGTGGCCGAGTGAGGTACTGCAGCCCGTAGCCATACAGTTCTGTACCCGCAGCCCAGGAAAAATCTCCCATATAAGCACAGAGCATTTTTGTGAAATCAAACGGCCCGTGTTCGGCTGACAGGGCGTCCACAGCTTTCTTAAAGGTCGGATTTTGTTGGGATTCTTCTGTATTTTTACAATAATTTTTACAATTTACAGTTAATAAAAATTTAACTGTCAAAATCGCCTAAAAATCAACTTTGTAAGAGTTCCCCTCGCCCCGCTCTGAGCCCGCGCTCCGCTCTAGCAGCTCACGCTCTGATTGGTCAGAACTGTGTTTCTGACGTCACACGTTGGGCTGAGGAAGTAAAACTTTTTTGGGCTCATGCGCCAACGAGCACAGACCAATGAAAACAATACGCCGCCATCTTGGATTCATCTTCCAGATTTTGTTACAGTTCTAGGGCGGCACATTTAACCACCTCACTCATGATTGGCTCTCGTGGTTGCTATGATACTTGCGGTCGGATTTCCAAATATGGAGTCTGACCCCAGATTCGCTCCTGTAACTGTGGCAACAGGAGCCTCATTTGAGCGACGCTGTGGAGACGTCAAACTCATTTATTCCACATATATACGGACTATGGTAGAATATCACCATGGAGACAAGCAGGTGACGTACTGTCCACCAGGAAAGTGACAGAGCACAACTTTAACAACACTTTACATATTTACATCACCATGTCACCTTTTATTCTTTTGAAAATGATGTATTTGCATAAAACAAAGTCTTCACATGTTTTCACATTTATTTTTTTGATGTTGTGACTCCCCCCACCCTTTCACTCTCTGTGCTAAGTCACTCCCCCTTCAGAGCACCATCACAACACAACCAGCGTCCGCCCATCTTATGAAACTACTGCACATCGCATCAGGTTTGTGAAGTTGTCGTGTAAAAGAGCCTCATTTACAGCCTAAATATTCAGCTAAGTTACATGACGCACCTTTAACAACTACAAATATTCCCGGCACAGCTCAAATTAACCAGAGAACAGTGCGTTTTATTTGTATTTTTATGTAAACAAGTCTATTCAGAGAGATTTCAAACAGTTTTGTGACCCGCTTGTGTTTCCACCTCCACAGATTTAACTCGTCCTTGAGCCGTCTTTACAATTCTGAGAAAAGCTCAGAGAAGATTTAACCCAAACTCCAAAACCCTTTCAAACAAACTGCAACCTCCATTATCCAAATCAACAGCGTGTGAAACCTGCGGTGTTCTGCGAGGGACAAAGGAGACAGACTCAGCGACAGAAGGACAGGCACGGATCTGGAAATTTACTAAAAGAGTAAACAAAGTATGAACCATTAAAAAAGAAGAAAATTACTGGGAACTAATTGAGTTTAAAGAACATTTTTCATTTTCGTGTGGTGTAGAAATCAGGACTGAACCAGGACTAAACCAGGACTGAACCAGGACTGAACCAGGACTGAACCAGAAGTAAACCAAGACTACACTGGGAGCAAATCAGGACTTCACCAGGATTAAACTGGGACTGAAACAGGACTAAATCAGAAGTAAACCAAGACTAAACCAGGACTAAATCAGAAGTAAACCAAGACTGAACCAGGACTAAATCAGAAGTAAACCAAGACTGAACCAGGACTAAATCAGAAGTAAACCAAGACTGAACCAGGACTAAATCAGAAGTAAACCAAGACTGAACCAGGACTAAATCAGAAGTAAACCAAGACTGAACCAGGACTAAACTAGGACTAAACTGGGACTAAATTAGGACTGAACCAGGACTAAATCAGAAGTAAACCAAGACTGAACCAGGACTAAACTAGGACTAAACTGGGACTAAATTAGGACTGAACCAGGACTAAATCAGAAGTAAACCAAGACTGAACCAGGACTAAACTAGGACTAAACTGGGACTAAATTAGGACTGAACCAGGACTAAATCAGAAGTAAACCAAGACTGAACCAGGACTAAACTAGGACTAAACCAGGATGAAACTGGGACTAAACCAGGACAAAATCATAACAAAACCAGGACTAAGCCAGCACTAAACCAGGACTAAACCAGGACTAAACCTTGACGAAACCAGGAGACAACAACATTATAACATGACTTAAATCTCACAAGAGTCCATTTTGTGTAATTTAGCACCTTTACTGTTTTGTCCTTCAAATTAGAATCACTTCAAATTATAAATCAGACACTTTCACTTGTGCAACACCTCCCGTTCACATTTTTACACCGTTTTTACACCTTTTTTCACTCTTTAATCATTTCTTTGTACTTTCGTTGTACTTCTACTTCTGCGTAATATTATTCTGATGTCACAGCGGTGCGGTTTGGCCACTCTACACCCACCTGTAGTCGAGAGCTGAATTCATGTTTTCAAAGGTGCTTCTTGGGGGGAAAATAAAACTGGGGAAAATAAAGTGAAACATTCTGACTCTGAATCTGCCCCGCGCCTCAAAGGTTTACTGCAGTGATGACACATCTGCAGACATCTTGTTTTGCATAACACATATTTATGAGTCGCAAAGTGCTGACGCCGCCTGTACTTTTATCACCTTCTGTATTTACTGGGTTTAACTTGGGCTGTTTTTTATTTCCTATGAATTTGAGAGCCTTAAAACCCAAAAAAGAATTTATATTAAAGGTCCTATATTAAACAAAATCGACTCTTGTGAGCTTTAAGTCATGTTATGATGTTGTTATATCATCAAAAACAGACCTGGAGTTGTGTTTTGTTTCATTCACACGTTTAACTAATCCTCAAAATGCTCTGTTCCACCTTGTGATGTCATGAAGTGGTCATTTTCAGCTTTCAGCAGCTCCTTTTACCTTTCGTTCATTAAACATTGGCGATTCCAGGTCTGAAATCGCCCAAATGATTCTAGTTAAAGTGTGTGGAGTCTAAAAACACAATGGAGCACTTCCTGTATTACCACATGGCATCACAAGGTGGAACTGAGTGTTTTATTAGTTTTATTTATTTAAATGGGAGAGTGCATTAGGGTTGGGCGGTATCCAAATTTTGATAGGGTTAAACCTTCTCTGCATTTTTCTGTGACTAATTAAAAATTATTTCGTAGCTGCACCTAAACCATTTAGAAACAGAATATCAGCATTATATTTGAAGATCAGGCACAAATTCTGATCAAACCAAACTTCACCAGCGCGTATCTCCCTCCAGTTAATGATCTGGGACACGCCGAGACAAGAAAAGCGCAGAAGAGGCAGATTCAGAATAAAAAGTAAAAGGCGACAGTCCACGGCGTGTGATATTTCTCCGTGAAAGTCTGACTTCGCCCTCAAGCGTGAACTTTCTCCTCTTCAGCACCTCGTCCCCTCTCGACTCTCGGTGTTCAATAAAACGTCTCCATCACAAACTTTTCGGCTCAACATCGCACACGAAGCGTCAGTCAGGTTTTTTCTTCTTCCTCGCTGTATGTGGATGGAAATCTCCGAGCGTAACGTCGTTTGAAGAGGAGAGAGAGCGGAGGGGAGAAAGTCGACGCTGTTCCTCGTGTCTGAAGCGACTGTGGTGGATCTCTGGCCTGACGCAGGGTCGTAGCTCCTCAACATTTGCTGTCTCTCCCCTGTCATTCGGCCTGGAGTCAAAATGCTGCTTAATATTATATTAGGTCCTTATGCGCTGCAGATTTTTTAAATGATGGTAATGAAACTGATACTGTCGCTACTTTTTGATACCTAGAGATACCGTATTACCGCCCAACACTACAATGCATATTCATGAACATAAAGTACACTTGTAAATACCCGAGAATTAGCCTGAAGACGACTTTACATCTGTAGTTCCTGCAGGTCAGAGAGATCGAAGCAACATACAACACCTTCACACCTCAGACAAACTGTCACTGGAGTCATTCCACCTGAAATCACCCGAATTCTCAGAATCTGCCCAGGTGACTGTCTCAGATTTTGATGAAATTGCCTGAGTACCTGACTACGTGGTCAAATTTAACATAGACTAGAGGGTCGTTTTTGCGATTTTTCGAGTAGGACCTTGGAGGAGCTATTACTCAAAGACCCTACATCAGATGAACATCCTACTTCTTTAGCAACAAGCTAATACCCTAATAAACTAAAATCTAAACTAGGAAGATGATCACTCCATACGTTTTTTCTGTAGAGCCCCTAACATTTTAGGAAAACGAAAAGAAAGTCACAAATGGCCATTTTCAACAGGCTACAAATCCCAAAGCATACCATCTAAAACAGTTTTGGTGAGTGTTCCTGAAAATACGAGTGGTAGGTACTGAACAGACCAAATTTGAGTCCTGTACATGCACCGCTAAGCTACAGCTCTGTGAAAATGAAAAAACGCCCAAAAAGCACTCGCAAGCAAAATAGGGAGGTACGACACCTGATTCTGTTAAATTTGTTTCTCAAAACTATTAGGAATTAGAGCTAATAACTTGGCATGTGTCCATTACACATGTGAAAGATCTCAAAAAATCTTTTTTCATCAAAATCTGACATGGTCACCTGGAAGGGTCTGGGTGAATCCACATGGAATGACTCAATTTATAGGACAAACACAATAGAAACAGCACAATAAGACACAATCATGACAGACAACACTGACATTAGTCATCACAGACCTGGTTTCTCTTAAGCCTTCGTTTCAGATGGTTTTAAATGGACTTAATGTGGTGGAGTCTCTTATCGTAACTGGGATGTTGTTCCAGATTTCTGTCCTTGACTGAAAACACCTAAATGTGCAGGATTTGTGTGTTAAACGTGTGTAAACATTATAACACAGACCTGAAAATAGTGTAATATGGCCCTTTAAGTCCCCAGTCCAGGACCATCTTCGGACTGTCCACCGTCTGAAGCAGGAGACTTAATCTGGGCTGATCGGGACTATTTTTGGACAGGACCTCCAGCAAGGACACAACCCTCCACCCCTCCACTCATCCACCCCTCCACGGTACTGAGATCGGGGGCGTGTTGACAACCGGATGGGGCTGTCAGGGTCAAGACTCCGGCTCAAGTGCACAGCCTGGAGGGAGGAGGGCAGGACGGGGGCAGGGGGGGTCCGGCCACTGCCAAACACGAGCTGGAGGACGACGCAGTGACAGAAAACACAACGAGCGACAGACGACAGAGGAAGGTGAGGGGGCCAGACGTGGACACCAAAACTCAGGAGTTAGCAGACGAACAGAATAGGACGTACTGCGGTCGAGTGTGACGTAACAGGTATTAACCGGTCGAGTAAATGTTGGAATATACAGATGTCCCAAAACATTTGACATCATTTCGCAGGCCTCATTTTGGATCATTTTGAAGCCAGAATAAAGCCGTAATTTTACAAGAATAAAGCCGTAATTTTACAAGAATAAAGTCGTAATTTTACAAGAATAAAGTCATAATTTTCCAAGAATAAAGCTGTAATTTTACAAGAATAAAGTCGTAGTCAAAATAAAGTCTTAATATTACGAGAATAAAGTCATAATATTACAAGAATAAAAGTGATAATATTATGAGATAAAGTAATAATTTGAGAACATGGGCTTCTCGGAAAGTGTGTGAATGAGTAGGCTGGTGTGTTATGGCAAATTTGGAGAATTTTGTTCAGTTATTATGTTAAACTGAGTTTTACACACAATGAAATGTGTCTTTTAGCCGACCATCACCACACTATCATCAGTCGAAGTACTTTGAAGCGACACTGGAAGCGTCTGGGTTTGTTTCTATGAGAATCATACAGATTTGGAAGAAATCCTACTTGAGAACTTTAGTGGAAGAAGAACTGGCTGAAGTGTTCGGCTGCAGGACTATCGATACACCATGGAGCTCTGCAGAGAGGATCTGTTGTATTTCAAGATCCGAAAGTAATTGCGCATTACTATAGTGTAGTGTACTGTAGTGTCGTGTACTGTACTACAGGCAGTGCTGCAGTAGTAGTAGTTTCTGGGCAAAAACCTTTGCATGTCTCGGTAATGTGAGTTTTCTGTACGTGGATCCGCCCGAAGCCTTTGCAGACGCCTTTCAGTGCGAGTCGCTGTGCTGATACAGTAATCTGCAATCTTATTAAAACAATCTTCAAATCAATATTAGCACTAACGTGCTGTCCATGATTATAGATGTCCCAGTGTATTCATACTAAGTTTAAAAATACAACCAGATCTGATTTATAATAAACCATGTGTGTCAATTGCCACGTTTACCTGAGAGCTTTAATTCTGAATAAAAATAATTTAATTCTGAATAAAAATTTATTCTACTTTAAAAAGTGGCGGCACGGTGGCTGAGTGGCAACACTCAGGCCTCACAGCAAGAAGGTTGCGGGTTCGATCCCCAGGTCGCCCGGGCCTTTCTGTGTGGATTTTGCATGTTCCTCCCTGTGTCTGGATGAGTTTCCTCCAGGTACTCCGGTTTCCCCCATCCCCCCAAAACATGCCCGGACCCCTATGAACTAACATCAAGGACCATGTTGTCCACCCTCCTGTGGGCTCACCACCTGCAGAGGGGTTCATAGGGGGGGTCAGGTGCTATGAGGATTGGGCAGCAAACTGCCCCCGCGACCCAGCTGGATTAAGCGGGAGAAGATGGATGGATCTACTTTAAAAAGTCCATGTAAACACTTAATTCCCAATGAAAATGATTATTCGGAATTACACTTAATTCTGAAGTAAGTGGGGGGGTTTATTGCAATTTTAACGCTGAGTTAATTTTTTCCTGGATCATGTAAACGTTTCTTCTTCATAAAAATAATCCCGGTGGTTGGTGCTCGTTGCGTCGTCCTTCTGATCCGGCTCCTCCAGTCGTCTCTTGGGACTTTCCTCCACGTCTCTTTGGATTTGTGAGCGGGATGTGGGAGTGGGCTGAGGTGTGGCAGCCTCAGACTCAGTTTGTCTTCTTCCTCCTTCTCCAACACTCTTCCCTTCTCCTCCTCAGCTCACAGACGTAAAGCGTGAGGAGGGAATTCTCCAGCTGCCGCTTCATTATCATCAAACCACTGCGGAAAAAGTTTGGATCGTTTTTGTGTCGACGGCGTAACGACAAACAGAGATGACAGAAAAGCCGGGAGCAGCTGAAGTGTGGGTTTTCTTCTCAAAGACGTAAATAGGTTTGTGTCGCTGTCCAATCAGAACCTTCCCCACCCCCAGACGCTGAGCAGAATTAATAAAGATTTTTCCATGTAAACCTCAATTCAGAATTATTATTTCCATGTAAACTCGAAGAAGAATATTTTAATTCTGAACTATTTCATTCAGAACGAATTAAAAAAACATCATGTAAACGTGGCCATTATCTGATTTTAAATATATCGTGGTCGTCACTGAGCGCTAATGATAAAAGTCTTGTTGTTGTCATGGAGACAAAAGCAGCTCCTCACACAATAGAGAAAACGTCTTTTGTTGGTTGTTGTTAATTGATTTAGTCGTCAACATTCAGAAAACTTCCAATTATGGGCGTTCAAGGGGAGAGGAGATGCTAAGTCTGTCACAGAGGAAGAACAGAGCAGATTTTCAGGGTAAAAGCAAATTGGAGGATAAAGGAAAACAAAGGAGTCATTGCCGAGCTTTTCCTTTAACAAAGTGTAATAGCTCTGAGTATTAATGCAGCTCTCCATCAGACCGAGGAGAGGCTTAGAGACAAAAGAACCTCTGACAGAAGTAAACACAGACCCAGAGTACAGGCAACAGGGCTGGAAACATCACTGAATAACCACGGTTTTCTCTTTCTTCTAACTGGGCTGAAAGTTTTAAAAGGAAAAATGTGTTCAACATCACAGATCTGAGCATAAACACAACAGAGTTTAACAGAGGATTTCACAAGAACTGTTCACAGACTCTGGTCTAACAAAGATTAAACCTAAACCTGGACTGAACCAGGACTAATCCAAGACTAAACCTGGATTAAACCAGGACTAAACCAGGACTAAACCTGGACTAAACCAGGACTAAACCTAGACTGAACCAGGAATGAACCAGGACTAACCTGGACTAAACCAGGACTGAACCTGTAGGAAAACCTAGGCTAAACCATAACTAAACTGGGACTAAACCGGGACTAAACCAGAACTAAATCAGGACTGAACCAGGCCTGAACCAGGACTAAACCAGGACTAAACCAGGAATAAATAAGAACTGAATCAGGACGGAACCAAAACTAAATTGGGAATAAGTTTAAACCAGGACTAAATCAGGACTAAACTAGGACTGAACCAGGACTAAACCAGAACTAAATCAGGACCAAACAGGACTAAACCAGAACTAAACCAGAACTAAATCAGGATGGAACCAGAACTAAACCAAAACTAAATCAGGACAGAACCTGGACCGAACCAAGACTAAACAAGGACTAAACCAGAACTACACTACGACTAAACTAAGATCAATCCAGAACTAAACCAGGTCTAAACAAATACTAAACCAGGACTAAACCAGGTCTGAACCAGGACTAAACCAGGATTAAACAATGTCTAAACGTGGACTAAATCAGGACTAAACCAGAACTATGACTGAACCAGGACTGAACCAGGACTAAAGCAAGACTAAACCAGGACTAAACCAGGACTGAATCAGAACTAAACCAGGACTAAGGCTAAACCAAGTCTAAACCAGGAATAAATCAAAACTAAACAAGAACTAAACAAGAACTAAACCAGAACTAAACCAAGATTGAACCAGGACAAAACCAGAACTAAACTAAGACTAAACCAAGACTAAATCAGGATTAAAATATGACTTAAACCAGGACTAAACCAGAACTAAACTAGGACTGAACCAGGACTAAACCAAAACTAAACTAAAACTAAACCAAGACTGAACCAGGACTAAATCAGTACTAACCTAGGCCTAAACTAAGACCAATCCAGAACTAAACCAGGTCTAAACCAGGACTAAACAAGGACTAAACCAGAACTAAACTAGGACGAAACTAAAACCAATCCAGAACTAAACCAGCGTTAATCCGTGACTAAACTCTTCCTCTTTGCCACATCAGACAGGTAAATACCCCAAACACCTGCCGTCACCTGCTGTCACCTGCCTTCACCTGTCACCTGCCTTCACCTGCCTTCACCTGCCTTCACCTGCTGTCACCTGCCTTCACCTGCCGTCACCTGCCTTCACCTGCCGTCACCTGCCGTCACGTGGCTCTTTCTCTGCTCGGTTCCTGTGGCGCCGCCCGGCCCAGTGTAATCTGTACAATGGCTGTCAGTGGGTCCGATTCATTAGTGTCGTCTTGTTATTATGGAAACAAAAGCTCCCCTGACAGCCCGCTCCTCGCACAAAGGAAATACCACATTTGTTTGTTGCTATAATTAATTGATTTACTCGTCAACATTCAGAAGACTTCCAATTATGGCCGCTCAGATGGAGACGAGGCTAATTCTGCCGGAAAGAGGACAGAGGAGGATTTGAGCCTCTGTGCACGGCTCATTGGAGAAACTAAAGAAAACGCCGCGTTGTGATCGTCTTTGGAGGACATTTTGATCAAAACAAGGTATTTTTGAAAACAACAGTCAAAAGTTTGGACTCAGACCTCTCATTAAATGTTTTTTTATATATATTTACAACTTTCTACTTTTTATGGACACACAGAAGGCATCAAATATATGAAGTAAAGTCAATGGAATTATGGAGCAAAGAAAACAGTTTAAAAAGTTTTCAGATTTTATAATCAAGCCGCAAATTAGCCACGCTTTTTTTCTTCACAAATAACACCATAGATCTATATTTCATGCATTTGTTGTCTTCAATATGCATGAATAAAATGGAGAAAGTGATAAGAAAAAAGAAAAAAGAAAAATATGAGAGAGGTGAGTCCAAACTTTTGATGTATAGATTTTGTGGATCCAATTTACAGTAGAAAAAAACATAAAATACACTTTTTGGGGGGACTAAACTGTGAATATGGTGTTTCAATAGCACTTTTTTCTTTTTAATAATAGCTAGAGATGAGACGAGGTACAATTTCCAAAGACAAGACGAGATGAAATCAGAGATTGGGTCCATGAGTGCAAGACAAGACGAGATTTTAACATAATTCCTAATATATAAATTTCGATTTCCAATTTTGGCCTGACAGTTTTTAATTGATTTGATTTCATAGGTTTGTTTCCATTCTAGTCCTTGTTTTGGAACTCTAAGAGATTTAACTCAAATATAGATCTTTTTCTCAACGGCTGGAAGTCCTTGAACTGTAGGTTTGAGGAACTTCCGGTTAACCCCCATAGACCGACAGCAGCTCCCGCACAGTTTCCACGCGCAACTTCTTATTACTGTATCTCCGGAACTACATGCGCTATGGAAAAAATCCCAACAGTTCCTGAAAGCAGAGAACTTGTGCTTTCTACTCATACAGGGTTATTATGGTAACTTTCTGCACCACCCGTCAGGGAGCCTGTGGTATCGAGTGCAAAGTGGAGGAGATTTGGAGAGAGCAGCAGTATTTTTTGGTGCTTTTTCCATTTTTTTGTGTTTTTGTGATTTTTGTGTTTTTCTTCTCTCTAAACTGTTATTCCACATTAATACACATACAGTAATGTTGAACAGCTGCCAGATATTGAAAGCTGAACTCATCCTGGTAAAACGGGGCCAAAGCACTTACTCCTGGGACATTTTCTGACATTTTTTAAAGTCAAGCAAACAAAAAAATCCAGATGGGATTTTGGTGCATGGAAATAATAGGCTAAAAGGATTAATGGTTTTCTGTGGCAAAATGTGTGTGGAAATGTCTGGCGTATTCTGCACTAGCTTCATAAATCTGCCCCATCACCAAATGTTCAACCAACAAGGTCGACAAAGGAGAAACATTTTTCATGAAGAATTAATCCACAACTATGAAGGGAAGAATGACGAAAACTTATAGGAGAGCGACGACGAGCATTAGTGAAACTACTGAGCAAAACTAACGTTATGGTCATGAATAAAACAGAAGGAACTTGTTCACTCAGACTGATTCTACAATTAGAATTAAAAATTGATTTCATGATGTCGATATTAGCATAGATAGAGAGATTTGTGCAGTTCGAATGCGAGACATCTCTAGGACCATAACATTAGTTTTGCTCAGTAGTTTCACTAATGCTCGTCGTTATTTCCTTTAAGCTTTTGTCTTTCTTACCTCGATAGTTGTGGATAAATTCTTCATTCTTCTTCATGTTTCTCCTTTGTGGACCTTGTTGGCTGAAGATTTGGTGATGGGGCAGATTTATGAAGCTGGTGGAGAATATGTGACACATTTACACACACATTTACCACAGAAAACCATAAAACGGGAAGTTCTGCAAACCTAAAGTGGGACATTTCCGGCCATTGTAAAAAATGTCCAATCCGAATGTAAACACTTGGAAAAACATGTCCCAAAATAATTTTTCTCACGTCATTCTTGTGCCAATTTTGTCTCATGAGATCTTGCAACATCCTAAACAACAGCATGGATTTTTTTTGCCAAATTTAGTGGAAAAACTAGATCAATTTAGGTAAAATAGGTAAAAAAAAACAAAAAAACAACAACATCTATAATAATAATAATAATAATGCATCAGTTTTATATAGCGCTTTTCTGGACACTCAAAGACACTTTACAGAGCATTATTCATTCACTCCAGACCCGGTGGTGGTAAACTACTATTGTAGCTACAGCTGCCCTGGGACAGACTGACGGAAGCGAGGCTGCCAATCTGCGCCATCGGCCCCTCCGACCACCACCAACACTCACGCACGCACCACTTTCATACTAGGCAATGTGGGTGATGTGCCTTGCCTAAGGACACAACAACAGTTTTTGCCACTGGCCCCCCACTGTGGCACCTGGAATTCCTTGTGGTCTCCCATCCAAGTACTAACCAGGCCCGGCCCTGCTTAGCTTCTGAGATCTGACGGGTTCAGGCTTTGACGAGCCGGTATGGCCACGAAATCCAAGTGTGTGCTTCCTTCAGTGGACATTTCAAGTCGCTGGTGAAATCACGCAGAACTGCCCTTATTACAAGCACACATTGAGACAAGGGAGATTAAGTGTCTTGCTCAAGGACATAACAATAACATTAAACTGTAAGAGTTGAAATCGCAAATTGATGTTTATGTTGAGAGCGGGATTCGAACCAACTTTCAGATCAGTGGACAAACACTTAAATACCTAAGATACTGTCAGCCTTATGTTTTCTATTTCTATTCTGTGTTTTCAGCACAATAAACAACCAAAACGTAAAGAAACACATTTTTTTGTCTATTTTGTGTTTACACGCTTCGGCATTGAAGAATAAGGAATCAAAACATCTCGTAAACCGAACTGATTCTTTATAGTTGGAACTGCAATTACACCACAGGTCAGTAAATCCTTGACTACTTGCCTTGACTTCTCACTTTTCTTGTTATGCCACGGTAATAGAAAATCCAATCGCACGGCAGCACCTTGAACGCATCCCAAACAAACACGCCAAGGTCAGCGAGCGCCCTTCACCCGCCGGCTGCTCCTCGCACGCACCGGCGCCCAGGTGGAGGAGGTGTTGACAAAGCTGCCGATCACATGTTGGCCCACGGAAAGTCTTTATTTACTGTAAACAAAAGCTGCGTCGTTGTCAGAATATATTGACTTTTTCATAATTATTTATTTTGGATTTATCGGTGAGAACAGGGGTCGCTCTCCAACCCCTTCCACGTAGCTCGCCAAGTGATTTCTGAATTACACTTTGAAAATGTGAGGAATTAAAGGCCTTTTACCACTGCACGTGTATAATTTTGATGTCTAAAAGCCGCTACACACTACAGGATTTTTCGGTTTTAAACGCTTTTTAAACGTGCGACAAAAAGCGCAAACACCACAGACACGAGGAGAATCTTATAAGACTAAAAATCTCCAATCGCAAAAACTGTAGCGGGATCTGTCTGCGGACCACAGGATATAAAGCTGTGAGGATGATGGCGTCAGCTGTTTCCTGTCTACAGTAAAACCACTCGCTCTGAGACTCTGAAGTGTTCAAAGATCAGAGCTCTGCACTTCTAGTTTAGACACAAGTCAAAACTGTGTTATTATTATGTGTGAAATGTGGAGCAATACTTCAGATACAGGATTTTTAAAGCATAAAAGAGGCGATAAAGTCCACAGGAAGTAGAGTCACTGTCGCTAATCTGCAACTTCACCTCGATCCGTGCACTGTGTGGATGTAAACAAACACACGAGGAACTATCTAAAATGATCTTGCTGCATGGACAAATAATTTCACTACTTTTAAGTCATTTTTTGATAGATTTTAGTGTTTGTATCTTCCATTATCATTTTGGCCAAGCTTTATTGTAGTGTACACTTTGACTTGGCAAGAAACGTGATTTTCCAATAAATTAATGATAATCTACTTAAATTACACAAAGAAGAAAATCTGACATAAATAAAAGGACTGAACCAGAACTAAACCAGTTCTGAACAAGGACTAGACCAGGACTAAACCACAACTGAACCAGGACTAAACCAAGACAATACAAGGGCTAAACCAGGAATAAATCAGAACTAGCCAGGACTAAACTAGAACTAAACCTCTGTTACACCAGGTCTAAACCCTTCATCCTCACCACGTCAGACCGGTAAATACCCCAAACACCTGCCTTCACCTGCCTTCACCTGTCAGTCATGTGGCGGCTCTTTCTCTGCTCGGTTCCTGTGGCGCCGCCCGGCCCAGTGTAATCTGTACAATGGCTGTCAGTGCGTCCGATTCATTAGTGTCTTCTTGTTATTATGGAAACAAAAACTCTAATAAAATGAACTACCTCGTGGCCGCCTCTCGCATCGGAGGTCTTTAGGCTAAAGGAAAACTTCAGTACATTTTCTCACATAGCACACGATTAGAATATACATTTCCGCATTACAATTGTTACAAATATAAAATAAAAGATACTTCGTACAGCTGATAATCTGCTGTATAGCTGCAGATATCACGACTCTCGCTCTAAAGGTCTTTGAGGACGTACGTGATCGACCTGATGTTCTCTCAAGTTCTCATAAAGTCTTGTGATAAAAGCTCCACCAAACCAAATGAAATTATTAATATAAAGCTGTATATATAAAATAAAAAACGCATCTTCCCATATGAATTATCATTTTTAACCATTTTAATTTTAACTTTTGAACCCTTTTTTAACACAAAATGAACTTGTTTTCTGCATAAAGCTTATGATAGCTCCTTTTACACTGGCTAAAATGTAAGATATAAACACTTAAATCTGTCATAAAACGAGTTAAAAGTAGTGAAATTATCCGTCCATGCAGCAAGATCATTTTACTTGACAATTTATCTTAAAATAAATGACCCGTAGACTAGAATAAAGCCGTCTTGGAACTCGTAAGTAGATAATAAATCTGAAAATAAGATAACAAGATAAAAGTGTCTTCAGTTTGAGAAAAGAACTGGAGGATTTCCGTCTCGAACATGTGTGAATGAAACAAAACACAACTCCAGGTCTGTTTTAATGTCAGAAAACAGCGTAATATGGACTTTTAACATTTCATGACAGGGTATCAAACTCAAAACTATCAAAATTAGCTAAAACATTTAAATAATGCACGTTTTTTCACTCAACAATCTCACTAAAAAGCCAAAAACTCATTCTCCTCCTGCGTCTTTGCCCTTCGAGGCGGTTTCTTCATTCGCACATTGTCCTCAATTCAATCAGTTTTCAATAGCTCCACATTTCCATAGACCACAACACAAATAATCCCACAGCACTTTTCAATTACGCATTTGTGTTAGACAGCCCAGAGTTGCATTGTACCGGGGAGAACAAGCCCGCGCCACACAATCCAAGGTCAAACGCCTCCCGATCCATTTATCTATTCATTCAGACGGCTCACATCTTAGCGCTTCCCTCGTTAGCGCCCAGAGTTTAATTAGTAAATGGATTGAGAGTGGTGCTCTGGTCCAACGGTGCGCTGAACCATTAGCGAACGCATCGGGCTGTGGCTAACTCGCCGACGACGTGCTAAAATCAGATTGTCGGCTGCTGCGTAAAGAGCAGGAGAGGAAGAAGAATGAAAAGGTGCATTGTGGAGCTTTTCCGGCGTCCGTCACCTGGTTGTTTTTATGGATTTGTCATTGTTCTGCCTGGTATGTTCCACAGAATGACGTTAAACACCTTTAAATACCTTTCGTTTAGGTAATTACAGGTGGTTTTAGAGGTAAAAAATGCCTAGAAAAACTCCACAGATCTGACCTGTAACTTGGTCTGGTTTGGTTTCCATGAAGATAGAAAGGTTTAATGTCATTCGGTGAAACATCATGACAAAGCAATAACATCTCCAGAGAGAAAAGCAGAAGCAGGTGATGGACCCTCCACTTTTGTTTGTGAAATTGACTCAAATCCTGATCAAACTTTCTTAATTCAAGTCATCTTAACTTGCCTATTTTAGGTTTTGCAGTGTGAGGTGAGCAGTTTTAGATCTGGTTTAGTCTTGGTTTAGTTCTGGTGTCGACCTAAAGTATGTTTTCTGATGTTAATACTGAATAATGGTTTAAGTCTAGTTAAGTCATGAAGCCTGGATACAAAGATGGATTAGAGTTAGTGAGGTTACTTCTGGATTAGGGTGTAGGGGGCAAGGTCTGAGGGAGCAAGGGATTAGGCGTATTGTAGTCCCAAAAACCTGGTTTAGTCCTGGTTTAGTCCTGCTTTAGTCCATGGTGACTTTAGGGTTAGGGTGTAGAGTGCTAGGTAGGAGGGAGCAAGGAATTAAGCCTAGTATAGTCCCAATAAAGACCTGGTTAAATCGTGTTATAGACCTGGTTTAGACCCAGTTTAGTCCTGGTTTAGTCTGTGGTGACTTCAGAGTTAGGGTGTGGGGTGCTAAGAAGAAGGAGCAAAGGATTAGGCCTAGTATAGTCCAGATGAAGACCTCGTTTTGTCCTCTTGTAGACCTGGTTTAGACCTGGTTTAGTCCTGGTTTAGTCCTGGTTTAGTCCAGGGTGACTTCAGGGTTAGGGTGTAAACGGCAAGGTCATAGGGAGCAAGGGATTAGAGGTCTAGTATAGTCCCAATAAAGACCTGGTTTAGTCCTGGTTTAGTCCGTGGTGACTTCAGGATTAGGGTGTGGGGTGCTAGGTCAGAAGTAGCAAGTGATTAGTCCTAGTATAGTCCCGATGAAAAACTGTTTTAGTCCTCTTGTAGACCTGGTTTACACCTGGTTTAGTCCTGGTTTATTCCATGGTGACTTCAGGGTCAGAGTGTAGACGGCAAGGTCAGAGGGAGCATATGATTAGGCCTAGTATAGTCCAGATTAAGACCTGGTTAAAACCTGATTAAGACCTGGTGTAGTCCTGTTGTAGACCTCCTTTAAAATGGGTTTCCACTGTGATTTTCAGGCAGGCTTTGACACGAATTTTATCTGCACAATTTTAACATCACGCTGAATTTGGGCTCCTCCGTGCGTGAGCGTGGTCGAGATCACCTGCTCGCAATAAACGCACGGCAGCTGCTTGATATTTGTCAAGTCTGTGCACGGCCCTCGTGAGCTTCATGTGAGATGCAATCGCACAGAGTGAGTTTGGCTTTAGTCGTGTTATATGTTCAGTGCTGATGGATGAGTGGAGGATGCAGGAAAAAGGGAGTAAACCGAGGGCCAGTTCAGAAAGAGCAAGAGATTAGACCTAATATAGTCCCTCTGTAGACAGAATTTAGTCCTCTTGTCAACCTGGTTTAGTCCTGGTTTAGTCGTGTTGTATATTCAGTGCTGATGGATGTGGGGTGTAGGTGTAGGCTGAGGGCGTTAGGTCAGAGGAAGCAGAAGATTGATCCCAGTATAGTCCTGGTGTAGACCTGGTTTAGATCTCATCTAGACCTGGTTTAGTCGTGTCATATGTTCAGTGTTGATGGATGAATGTACGGATGTAGGGTGCAGGGTGAGGGTGCCAGGTCAGCAGGAGCAGGAGGGGGCATGAACAGTGAGATTAGGGGCGGGGACAGTGAGATTAGGGGCAGGAACAGTGAGATTAGGGGTGGGGACAGTAAAATTAGGGGTGAGGACAGTGAGATTAGGGGCAGGAACAGTGAGATTAGGGGCAGGGACAGTGAAATTAGGGGCGAGGACAGTGAGATTAGGGGAAGGAACAGTGAAATTAGAGGTGGGGACAGTAAAATTAGGGGTAAAGACAGTGAGATTAGGGGCAGGAACAGTGAGATCAGGGGTGGGGACAGTAAAATTAGGGGCGAGGACAGTGAGATTAGGGGCAGGGACAGTGAGATTGAGGTGGGAACAGCCATTTTAAGGGTGTGGACAGTGAGATTGGGAGCGGGAGAGTGAGATTGGGGCAGGAACAGTGAGATTGAAGGCAAGGACAGTAAAATAAGGGGCAGGGACAGTGATATTGAAGACGAGGACAGAGAGATTAGTGGCGAGGATAGTAAGATTAGGGGAGGGAACAGTGAGATTATGGGCAGGGAGAGTGATTTTAGGGGCGGGGACAGTGGAGACAGTGAGAATGAGGTGGGGATAGTGAGATTGGGTGCCGGGACAATAAGATTAAGGGTGGGGACATTGAGATTAGGGGCGGGACAGTGAGTTTAAGGGCAAGAACAGTGAGATTGAAGGCGAGGACCGTAAAATTAGGGGAGGGAACAGTGAGATTAGGGGCAGGGAAAAGTGAAATTAGGGGAGGGAACAGTGAGATTGGGGCAGGGACATTGAGATTAGGGGCAAGGACAGTGACATTGGGACAGGACAGTGCAATTAGGGGCGGGGACAGTGAGTTTAGGGGCGAGGACAGTGAGATTAGGGGCAAGGACAGTGATATTAGGGGCGGGGACAGTGAGATTAGGGGTGGGCACAGTAAAATTAGGGGCAGGGACAGTGATTTTAGGGGTGGGAACATTGAGATTAGAGGCGGGAACATTGAGATTGATGATTGACAGCAGTGGATAGGGTTAGGCCACTCACCGATCCACTTGTCGTTGCCGTACCAGGACAGATTGCCTTTGGTGCTGTCGTAGTATCCAATCTTCTTGTAGCTGCCGTCTGTGGACACAGAAACACAAGCGGGTTAGACTGAAGCAAAGCATGTTGGGATTTCATCAGTGTGCACCGTCAGGGAGGGACTGAGAGGGGAGGAGATTGAAGATAAAGTATTGGGTACTGTGTGATGGATCAGATATTTCTATTACGATCGTAGACACCTCCTGTCTGCTGCCATCACCAATCTACTACAGGATTTTTCCTCACGCTGGGGGTGTTCTACATGTATGTCTACTGCCAGAATGCTCAAAAATTATCATGGTAACACAATTAGGGTGACCAGAATAAAAAACTAGGACATCCCCGTTTTTTTGCTGGTTGGTAATAATAAAATTGCAAAACAAGTGCATAATTAAATTGTTCTGCAGAGACGATTCATGAATAATATTTAAGTCAGTATGGTCATATTTTCTTTGTGTTTTGGTCCTTTTTAAGCATCCTTTTCTGTATTTTACCTCAACAAATGATAATTTATGCCTCTCTTTACTGTTGGCAAGTATCAAAATAGTCAAAAATAAGGACACCGTGGATATTTCTTGTATAAAACTGGGACAAATCACTGGTTTTGGATAAATCTGCTGGGACAGGGGGCAGAGGGCTCAAAACTGGGACTGTCCCAGGTAAATAGGGACGTCTGGTCTTGGGTGACCATATTTCCATTTGTGAAAACCAGGACATCTTAGCGAGGGCGAGTGGGTGTGGCCTCCCCTTCGGCATGTTGCAGGTTGACCGAATGTCTGTGTCTGCTCCTTCTGAGTGTACAGAGAGCTCCACACTGAAGGCGCTCAGGGATTACGTCACATGCCCCTCCACACGTGTGCACAGAGCTCTAGTGCCGGTCAGTTTAACAGCCCAACGAAAGGTAATGAAAAACTGGACATTTCCCTCATTTTATAGAAAAACACCGGACGGCCAGGACAGGACGTGAAAACCGGACATGTCAGGGGAAAACCGGCCATTTGATCACCCTAAATACAATGCACAGATAGGTAAAAACTGCCATAAATGTAGTCTGAAAACTCAAGAAACAAAACAAAATTGATTTAAACAACTGATTTGTAGGAGCCTTTGTAGGAGGAACTTTACAAACGTTTACAGTCCTGTTTAGGAATTTGAGAAGGTGAGAGTGACTAACTGTAAGACTGTTGGCTGATGCTACACTGCAAATTTCTCTGATCTGGCCAAGATTTTAAAACTTATATCAGGTTATTCATCGTGTTTTCAGATTTATTATCGACTCACTAGTTCTGACACGGCTTCATTCTAGTCTAGAGGTCGTTTAATTTAAGAGAACTTGTCAAGTAAAATAATCTTGCTGCGCGGACAGATCATTTCTCTCTCATTCTCGCTCTCATTTCTCTTATATCTTATATTTTGGCCAAGCTCTTTTGCAATTTGCACTTGTTTAACAGCACAAATCATTTCGCCTGTTGTAGTTCCAGCTAAAACAGGTCTTTATGCTCCAGATTGGGTTCAAACGAAGCTCTAACGTGAGTAATAGAGGTTCTAACGGCGCTTCTAACAGAGCAGCGCTTCCAGTTAGTGTCACAACCCAGAGAATATTGAGAACAGCAGCTGTAAATACTATAGAAAGACATAGTTTGGGCACAGGTCTTATCTCCCTGTATTACAACATGAAATTGCAAGTGTTTTGAGAGGAGAACTCAACCTAAATATGCAAATTTGTGCGTTAAACATGTGTGAATGAAACAAAACACAACTCCAGGGTTGTTTGTGATGAGAAAACAACATTAGAACTTTTCAGAAATCAGAAAATATCCTAAAAAGTGTAAAATTGGCCCCTTAAAGCCACAGTAATGCTTGATAAGTGTGATGTGCTAAAACTTTCCCCCGCAGATAAACTAAACGAGCTGGAATGACCTTGTCCACAAGCACAGATCCTTGGGTATTCTGTTCTAAGACCGAGTGCTTCTGAACAGCTTTGGGCCGGCGCAGAACAGAGGTTTGTTTGGACATAAAGTTAACCGCCTGCAGTAAGCACAGACATTTGAGCACAGCTGCTTCCTGCACCTCCATTAGCATTTAGCGAACATTAGCATGATTGTAACAGCAGCAACACAGCGCCGCGGTCGTCCTAATGTCTGGAAGAGTTCTGCTTCATGATTAAGGTGCACGTTATTGTCCCTGTGAAGGAAATAATAAAGGAGTTTGAGCGCGGAGAGAATTTCAGTTTTCACCTACCCCCTATCTCCACCCACTGCTTTGTACTTATAAGATATTTGCCACGTTTACATGAGAGATTTAATTCCGAATAAGAGTTAATTCCACTTTAAAAAGACGATGTAAACACTTAATTCCCAATGAAAATGATTATCCGGAATTGAACTTAATTCCGAATTAAATGGGTGGTTTCTCATATTCTCATATTCTTGTACATTTTGTGCATTTTTGTGTTATATTATAGTTTATTGTTTTTCTACTTTATTTTATTCTATTTTATTTGTTGCATGTTTAGTGTGTATGTTTGGAGCGTACGTTTCGCTCCAAGCAACGCAGCAATTTCCTAATGTTCTGGTCCTGTTCACTCATATGGCAATAAAACCTTTCTGATTCTGCTTATGATTCTGGTTTATTTATTTTATTTATTTATTTTAAAGCCAAATTAATTTATTCCTCGATCATGTTTCTTCTTCTTAAAAATAATCCCAGTGGTTGGTGCTCGTTGGCTCGTCCTTCTGACAGGATCCGGCTCCTCCAGTCGTCTCTTGGGACTTTCCTCCTCGTCTCTTTGGATTTGTGAGCAGGATGTGGGAGTGGGCTGAGGTGTGGCAGCCTCAGACTCAGTTTGTCTTCTTCCTCCTTCTCTGACACTCTTCCCTTCTCCTCCTCAGCTCACAGACGTAAAGTGTGAGGAGAGAATTCTCCAGCTGCTGCTTCATTATCATCGGAACGGCCGCGGAAAAAGTTTGGATCGTGTTTGTGTCGGCGATGTAACGACAAACCGAGATGACAGAAAAGTCGGGAGCAGCTGAAGTGTGAGTTTTCTTCCCAAAGACGGAAATACGTTTGTGTCGCTGTCCAATCAGAACCTTCCCCACCCCCAGACGCTAAGCGGAATTAAATAAAGACGATTTAACGTGTTTTCCATGTAAACCTAAATTCAGAATTATGATGTCCATGTAAACTCAAAGGAGAATATTTTAATTCTGAACTATTTTATTCAAAACAATTCATTTGGAATTAAAAAACATCATGTAAACGTGTCCATTGTTTTAAAAAGCAGACTCAACAAAAAATATTCACTTTCATTTAGGTAGTTTTCAAGGTAATTGCCTTTAAAATGATGTCAATTTTTTGGGACACCCTGTATATGGGTAAACTCTCAAACTGGGTCATCCCTTTGGCCCAGATATGGTAATGCCAAAAATGTCCTGCTGTTTTAAAATCTGTCCTGTACTGTTTGACTGTTTTTAATAATTATATGTCTTAATTTCTATTTCCTTGAGTGCCCAGAAAGACGCCTTTAAATAAAATGCGTGATTATTAATATTAAGACAATGTGCTGCTGTCTGTTACATGTTAAAAGACGCCAAATAAAATAAAAAAAAAGAAGAAGAAATCCAACCAGCCACACAGGCAGAACATGCAAACTCATACACATTCTGTTTGCATTAACCAAGTGTGGGCGCTGCAGCTGCTAATAAAGAAAGAAAATTATCTATGTGAGAAATGGGGCTGTATTCAGAGGCTGGGCGTGTAAAGGCAGGTGACACAGAGTGGAACCGTCAAATGAGTGAGGACGGCATGAAAATGAGCCCGACACACACACACACACACACACACACACACGCACACACGGGCAGATGAAGCACAATGAACAGAGTATATTATGAATTTCATTTGGAGCTGAGACACCAACAGGTCCAGACAACAGGGATGTGGTGAAGGGGCAGGATAATGGAAATGTTATGGAAAATATCTTCTCAAAACATCCAAATTTGGTTACTACAGGCAGCCGCAGAGAAGGCAATTGCATGAAAATGGTGACAGGACAAACCGATGACTATTTCAGAATGGATCGACGGCATAATCAACGAAATTAAAAATAAAGGTATGGAACGAATAACATTTTCTTTGAGACACTCCTCGGATAAAGGTGAACTGGATTGGAGGAAGTGGAAATATTACAACCAACACAAAACCTAATAATAATAATAATAATAATAATAATAATAATAATAATAATAATAGTCTTTCTGGCACCTTACAACAACATAAACAAATTAAGTACGATTTCAAACACACAGTTAAAAGCCACAGTTAAAGTGGGACAGTATTTAATTGATTAATTGAATTAAGTATTGTATTTAGTGTTGTATTTTATTAGTATTTAGTATTTAGTACTGTATTAGACAGTATTTGAATTGATTGTATTTAATTGACTTACAATTAGTTATCAGCTATTCTCCCCGGAGAATAATGTGCCGGCATGTTTTTATACATCTTTGCAGACGGCTAAATTTGCATCACAAAACGTGAACCATGAAAAAGTCAGAGCTCATAATCACTTGGTACTATTTTCTCTCCGGTCGTATCACTGCGCTGCACCTGTTTCACTGTTTCCTGCTCGGAAAGTTCACGACAACATGTGTGACTACGACAGAGACGATGAAGACGTGGCCTTTAGCACAGAGCCAAGGGGAGATCTTTATGAACCTGAATATACTGATGCCCAGATTCAGCAGATGGAGTCAGAACAGCAGAGAGAGAGACAGAGGAGGGACAGAGGGACAAGCTGAAGAACCTGGAGTTTTGTTGTTCCAGCCTGGAGAATCACAGGTCTGCACCATTTTTATATATATTCTTATACAGCTTATATACTTATGGCTGTAGCTCTCTGGCGGAGGGGCGGTCAAAGGTCTGAGCACGTAAACACTGAACTACTGAAAAAAGTGTTGGATTCGTGCGCAGCTTCACCTGGAGGCAGCGCAGTGATACGACCGGAGAGAAAATAGTACCAAGCGATTATGAGCTCTGACTTTTTTCCGTTCATGTTTTGTGATGCAAATGTCTCACTCTTTTGAACACAGATTGTTTTGAGAAGAAAAACTCTTCATTTTCATGACTCCGGCCAACTTGCCGGACACTTTCATCAGCACCGAAACCGGGGAAGAACTCGGCTCAGACGCTGCCGGGAGGTAAGTCAGTGTTGATGCGACACTGCTGACGGGGACGTACAGATTCATGTCCAAAAAAAAAAAATTTTTATTCTGAATTACAAAACAAACGTACAAAACATACAAACAAAAAAGAAACAATAATAATACACCACGTGCATAACTATGTATAGAGTCTTTTGGTGCAGTATGATAGATAATAAAAAGTGATAGTAAGATAAAAAGACTGCAGTTTGAACTTTATGAATAAATAAGGCTATGAACAAATATGAAGATGCTGCAAAACAGTTAAATGGAAAAAGCTGATTCAGTATTGTAAAAGAAAAGGGCCACAGTGCAGTATTTGTGTCGGGTTCTGTTTCTGCTCTGTGAGAAGGCCCTCTGCGGTGACCCTGCTGAAATATTGAACAGACGCTTGATAAACTCCTGCATTAATAATACCTAATATGGCAGGTTCTTCGAGAGAGACAGACAGAGGGCAGAGGAGTAAAGAGGCTATCGGAGTGCACAAAGGAGAGGAGAGTTTAGAATCTGCACAGAATAATCACAGGACTGTAAAACTGTATAAATGAGAACAACAGCGGAAGATCTGATCGGAAGAGTCTATTTAAAGCGCCATATTACGCCATTTTCTGATCAGTTATAATGTGCAACCTGTATATTTAGGCTCAGTTCTTCTCTCTAACGGAAAACAAACGTGTGAATGAAACAAAACACAACTCCTGGTCTGTTTTTGAGGAAGTGTCATTATTATAACTTGGCCACTGTTTCAAATGACCATAACTCCTCACGACTTCGTGCAGTTTTAATCACTCAAACTGCCCCGAAAGCTGTGAAACAGGGCTTGAAATGGGGCTTGAAAGCTGAAGAAAACTCAATTCCTTTTTGGCCTTTTCATCTTATAATGCACAGTTTTAGGTCTTTAATTACATAAGAATGGTAAATACTTGACAGTTCTACAGAAGCAGCAAGTGAGGATCGACTACTGGCGGTGAAGAAGAAGAGAAACTGAAAGTTGTTGAAAGAAAATGGTTCGGGAATGTATTTTTTAAATGTTTTTCAAAAAATATAATTCACTCGTAAATAAATGGGATCAGAAACGACATTGGCGATCGAGTCTTTTGGGCTTTGGCCTGTGCAGTGGGAAATCAACAGAGGGAAGTGTAAGGTGCTTATAAAGTTGTTTTCTAACGTTTCCAGACACTAATGAGTGAACCAGGCAGAGCGTTTTGTTTGTTAGACTCGTGGCTGTTGTAAGATGGGTTAAAGTGGTGTTAAGCTTCTTCAGTGTGAAGCAAATTGGTGTTTTACGTGGAAGTTAAGAACTTGCCCCCATCACTGCACTAGTTTGTTGCCTTGACTCACTGGCACAGTGAGATCTCCACCGAGGAAACACTGATCTATGCCGTTTTTTGGCTTCTGACAGAATTCGACCACCTCTAACAACGGACTTTAGCTTCAAATGTGCCTGAGTTCCCCTTTAATCAAAAGCAACACATTAACACGAGCAAAACTGGGTATGTATATGTGTGTGTATATGTATGTGTATATATTTTTGTTGTTGTTTTGTAATGAAATGCATGCACTGTGCAATTACAGCTTATAATGCACAGGAAATGAGAAGTGTATTTGCTCTTTGTTCATTTTGGACAGTGAAAAAAAGGGATGAGATTAAATAAGTATTTACTTCCTCCCACTCCTTTTCGGACATTAGTAAAATCCGTCCATGTAACATTTATTTTTGTTTATTGTTAAAGAAAAGAAGCATTTGTTTTTGTATTGCATCTATGTATTTACATTATAATTATGCATGTTCTGTGCATTGCTGTCCGAATAAACAGTCATTCATTCATAAACATTCATTCATTCATTAACATGTTTTATAAGTCACACTCTAAGTCACTCCCCCTTCAGAGCACCATCACAATAATGGCTCAGGCTGATCACTGCAAAGGATCAGAGGGGAGAGACTGTGAGATTACTCAAACCTAAAATGTCTCCAGGCTTGATTTTGATGAAGGGACAACATTATAATTATATTCTACATTGGTAGAAGGATCAGAAAAGTTGACTTTTCATAATACTCCTGTTGAAAATACAAGAGAGGCCGGGCGATGTGCCAGTGAACATGAATGATGATTTCATCCCAGCGGCGATCTGTTATTCTGGAGAAATTGTCAGACTGTGTTTCAGTGTTTAAAGCAGCTCCATCCTCAAACCACAGACGGAATAAAGAAATGGACTAAAGAAGAGGGTAACGTCACCACAGCGTTCAGCTCCAGTCAAATGAAACTCACCGAGGCCAGCAGTTATAGGGGCGGATTTACAGTTCCATATTAGGAATTGATTTACGGACAAAATAGCGAAATTAAAACACTAGGATCAAGCAGAGTGGGTTAATACGAACATCTTAAAATCAAAAATGACAAGGCTCACTGCAGCAGTTACAGTTTTTTACAATACAAAGTGAGCTGGAGTCGATGGAGCCAGACGCTAAGTACAAAAAACACGCAGAATGACTTATGATTTCTGAAAAAATTATTTGGTTCCATGCAGGTCAGAGGTACGACAGGAAAGTGCTGAATTATGATTAAATTTGAGCTCTTTTAACTGAGGAAATTGGATTTGGCTCAAACACAGACTTTCCTCCTCATCTCTTCTTTATTAAGAGAGTGGATTTAACACAGGAGCAGTTCACAGCTTCAGTAACTTTCTGAATTTTATAAATATATTAATACGTGAGCATGAATCGTTCTATATCGGCGTGTAAATAATGTAGTAGGGTCCACTGCACAAGCGGCTGAAGACTCGAATTGAAACCTGTAATGAAGAAATACTCCAATTTACCGTACGTAGGTAGTAAATGCAGTGAAATGGATGTGTCCCTTCAGTGCTCCTGTACACGAGCCTGTGTGTTCATGCAGACACAGACCGAGCCTGTTTTAATCCCCTGCTCCACAGCCACATCCTGATTAAATATGATAATGAGTCCTGGTCTGATTGGAGATCCTCGGGGAGCGGTTCATCCTGATGACTGAACGTGCACGTGACAGACGAGACCACAGACCACACGTTTCACTTACATAAAGTTAACGTCATTGTACTTAAGAATTCACTACGACTCTTTCCATCTTTAATCTGTTGTTTATAATTTTACTTCGTGGTTGTACCTGGAAGCAAATCTGACAAACACAGAGGTGATTCCACAGCTGTTACCGAGAAACCGTAATGTTAAAGCCACAAAGAAGAAGAAGATTTATTTATTAGGTGCCTTTCTGGACACCCAAGGTCACTTTACAACAACATAAATAAATTAAGTATGATTAAAACATACAGTTAAAATCCACAGTTAAAGTGGGACAGTATTTAATTGATTGTATTTAGTATTGTATTTTAATCGTATTTATTGTTTTAGTATTTAGTAATGTATTACACAGTATTTGAATTGATTGATTGTATTTAATTGACCTCCATTAGTTATGAGCTATTCTCCCTGGAGACCTGTAGCATGTTTTGGGTTGATGGGGCAAACAGGAGTGAGGAAACCCATTCAGACACGGGGAGAACTAACTCCACACAGTTTAGACCTGGTTTGGTCCTGGTTTAGTCCTGGTTTAGATAAGATAAGATAAGATATCCTTTATTTGTCCCACAATGGGGAAATTTCAGTGTTGCAACGCACAGTAAAGAGAACAGCAAGAAACAGTAGCAGCAATAGAAGTACAGTTAAGTTAAAAATAGACAAACACTATAAAGATCTATAAAGATAAGGATTATAAAACTATGTATCATATAAATTGCTATCTTAAAACTATATATACAATAAATTGCAATCTAAAAACTATATATACAATAAATTACTATCTTACATTATTGCACATGTCCCAGTATTGCACAGGCAGCAGAGTTAGCAGTGTTCATTGTAAAGTCTGACAGCAGCAGGAAGGAAAGACCTGCGGAACCTCTCCTTCACACAGGGAGGGTGGATCAGTCTATCACTGAAGCTGCTCTCCAGAGCAGACAGGGCCCTGAAGAGGGTGAGACTCCAGGTCCAGCATAGAAGTGAATCTGGCCAGGACCCTTCTGTCCCCCACCTCCTGCACCGAATCCAAGGCACAGCCCAGGACAGAGCTGGACTTCTTGATGACTTTGTCCAGTCTCCTCTTGTCTCTGTGATGCTGCTGCTCCAGCAGACCACACCGTACAGGATGGCTGATACCACCACAGAGTCGTAGAAGGTCCTCAGGAGGGGCCCCTTCACTCCAAAGGACCTGAGTCTCCTCAGGAGGTAGAGCCTGCTCTGGCCCTTCCTGTACAGTGCATCTGTGTTGTGAGTCCAGTCCAGTTTGTTGTTCAGATGAACACCCAGGTACTTGTATGAGTCCACTCTCTCAATGTCCCTTCCCTGGATGTTCACTGGTGGGGAGGCAGTGGAGCGGCGTCTGCGGAAGTCCACCACCATCTCCTTGGTCTTCCCGGCGTTGATGAGAAGGTGGTTCTGCTGACACCAGTCCACAAAGTCCTGCGTTAGTCCCCTGTACTCTGCGTCATCGTCGTCCGTGATGAGTCTGATAATGGCAGAGTCATCAGAGAACTTCTGCAGGACGCAGCTGTCCGTGTTGTGCCTGAAGTCTGCAGTGGAGAGGGTGAAGAGGAAGGGCACCAGGACAGTGCCCTGGGGCGCCCCTACACTGCAGGTCCGAACATCAGACACACAGTCCCGGGTCCTCACAAACTGGGGCCGGTTTGTGAGGTAGTCCAGGATCCAGTCTGCCAGGTCGCAATCCACCCCGGCTGCCTCCAGCTTGTCCCTCAGAAGCAGCGGCTGGATGGTGTTGAAGGTACTGGAGAAGTCAAAGAACAGAATCCTCACAGTGCTGCCGGGCTTCTCCAAGTGAGAGAGGGAGCGGTGTAGCAGGAAGATGACGGCGTCCTCCACTCCGATGCCAGGCCGGTATGCGAACTGCAGCGGGTCCATTGCTGAGCTCACGGTGGAGCGGAGGTGGCCCAGGACCAGTCTCTCCAGTGTCTTCATCAGATGTGATGTGAGAGCCACCGGCCTGAAGCTGCTGAGGTCCTTGGCGTGCGGTGTCTTTGGCACCGGTACCACACAGGAGCTCTTCCACAGCTGTGGTACCATCCTCAGCCTTAGGCTCATATTGAAGACGTGCCCCATGACTCCACACAGCTCATCTGCGCAGGATCTCAGGAGCCTGGAGCTAATGTTGTCTGGTCCCGCTGCCTTCCTCGCCTTGATCTTCTTCAGCTCTCCCCTCACCTGGGCTGTAGTGAAGGACAGAGCTGGGCAGAGGTGTGAAGAGGTGCAGAGGTGTGAACAGTAGCAGCTGTCTGTCCATTCATGGAGGTGGTGGTGTGCAACTGTGCGGGGGGAGGGGTGGGTGCTTGATCAAACCTCAGGAAGTGTTGCTTCAGATCATTAGCCCACTGCAGGTCACCCTCCGCCTGGACAGGGGGCGTTTTGAAGCCTGAGATGGTTTTCAGGCTTCTCCACACCCCCTGGATGTTCTGATTCTGGAGCTGCAGCTCCATCGTCCTCCGATACTGGGCCTTGGCTTTCCTGATCTTCCTCCTCAGCCTCTTCTGTACAGACCTCAGCTCCTCTTTGTTCCCTGACATAAAAGCCCTCTTCTTGTCCTTTAGCAGGGCTTTTATGTCAGCGTTAATCCACGGCTTGTTGTTAGGAAAACACCGCACCGTGCGAGATGGTACAGTGTTCTCGTAGCAGAAGTTGATGTAGTCCGTGATGCACTCTGTCATTGCATTAATGTCCTCCCCATGCGGGTCACAGAGCTCTGCCCACACAGTGGTGTCAAAGCAGTCTCTCAGAGCCTCCTCGCTCTCAGGAGTCCACCTTCTCCTGAGAGTCCACTCTCAGGAGTTTAGACCTGGTTTAGACCTGGTTTAGTCCCGGTTTAGACCTGGTTTAGTGGTTGTTGTTCTGGTCGATGCCAACGCAAATACAAATAGAAAAAATAAAGCTCAAGACTTTGCGATACCTGGACGAGCTGTGGGACATAAAGGTGACCGGGGCCCATCAAAGCTCAAGTGGAGCAGAAAGAGAACTCAGTCCTCTTTGGAATAAACTCATAGTGTGAACACAAAAACAACAGAATTTCTGTTGGTTCACTTTTTGGTAGACTTACAGATGACTGAGTTCGGTTCACTTAAAGGGACCAAGTGTGAAAACAGCCTTACCTGGAGAAGTACCGCTGCTAGTTTCCATGAAAATTCTCCTTTGGCCATAATCGTCCACAGTATGACACAAAATCTTTTTCAATCTTCCTATTTCCGTGGGAATCATTCAGGTGACGCGTCTCCTCCAGAAAGTGACATACTGTAGCTTTAACCCAAATTCTGTCCAAATAAAGCCAAAATATTTATGATTAGACTCACCTTTATTTTATTAAATGTATTTTTAAACTGTCAAATGTCTTCCTTGCAGCCAATTCGTCCCTGCATTTTGGATCATAAACTGGGATAAAACTACGATTTTACGATTTAAAGAAAAGGACCAATAACACCACATTTTGTCTTTGCATCAATTGCAATGAAAAACTTAGAAAATCAGGCATCCCTACTGTGAGTGGGCTCGCCTCTCCACAAACCTGACTCTTATTTTGCCTGGAGAAGGGCCTACACCTGCTTCTTTCCATAGAAATGCTCCTCTGGCCATAATGTTCCACAGTATGATGCAAAACATATCTTTATCAATCCAGAAAGTTTTTTTTTTTACTTTCTATTTTAGGTTACGTGCCTCCTTCAGAAAGTGACATACTGTAGCTTTAACAAGACAAATTCTGCCAAAGTGAAGCCAAAATATTTATGATTAAACTCATTTACAACTTTATTTGGTTAAATGTACTTTTAAACTGTCAAATGTCTTCCTTGCAGCCAATGTGTCCCTGCATTTTGGATCATAAACTGTATAAATAATAAAAAATTACAGTTTCCCACAGTTACAATCCCACCAAACGGAGTCATAACGAGAAAAACATGAAAACCTGTCATGTACGCTCTAACTAGTCTCTTTTCACAATGAATGAACTACCATACACGCGCTAAAATCCATACAGGCGACGACGATGTTCAGGAACGTTAACGTTGGCGTCAGCCCCGTCCCCTGTGGAGCCGCTGTGGCTTTTTGCACAATTAGCTCGTGGAGAATAAGAGCGGGTTTCCAAACGCAGTCAGATTAATGCGTCTATGAAGAGGGGAGTATAATAATGGAAGCGCGAGAGCATTTTAAAACACCTCGGGGGAAGAGTTGATTTGTTTGGCATTTTCAACTTAGCCAGACACAAACGCGGCGCTGCTTAGGGAGCGTGACAGCTAACAAAATGTAAAATGTAAAAAGCTCATTAGAATTTCCAGAGCGCTGACGTGTTCCTGGCGCTTATTTGAGGCACGGAAGCCAAAAGCGACGATGATAAGGCCGTGAGTGTATTGTGAATGTTTATAATGGAGTGAGCAGAGGACGGGATCTAAACAAAGTTAATTCATCGTGAGAGAGACGCTGCAGTTAAGCAATAAATATGTAATTATTGAGGTGAATAAAAGCTGCTGTAGAAGCACCGAGCCCCAAAGGTAATTATAATGCGTTGCTGTTCGTTCACCTGACCTGACCGTTTGCAATTTAAAGTATTTTTTTTAACTTTAAAACAACAAACATATTATAGCTGCTCATTGAGAGTGCCATAATTAGTTGTGTAATATACATTGTTATTACATATTTTTACACCACAGTCAGTGAGAATTCCATTAGCTAAACTGCATTAATATCACACAACTATATATATATATAAAAAAAAAGAAACTGAAGGTAAACCCAAGATGGGGTCGTATTTTTTTCAGTGGTCTGATAGTGCGGCAATGTGGGAAGGGTCACCACCGGCACGACTCTGAAAATAAGGACACAAAAGTGAGGACAAAGGCCCAAAAGTGAGGATACTACCAACACTGGGGGGCCAACAAAATAGCTAAAAACAGCCCTATACTACCGTTTATCACTATTATTAATTTAGATGATTACATGTGTTTAATGGTGTGAAACAGCTTGGTGGTTTTGTCTTCTGTTGTTGGTTGTTGGTGGGGCAAAGACGTTAAAGAAGAGTTTGCAGCACTGAAGCGCTCTTGTGGCGTTCTGTGTCTGTGTGTCGCTCTAACCTTTACCCCGGCTCCTCACATCAGTGTGAATATGGCAGATCTCACAGAAGACACAGGATTCTCCTTTAGTGCTCTGGTAAAATGATGCTCTGAGCACCGAGCAGGTTTGAAGGATTCTTCCTTTTTGGCATTTGCTTTTGTTCAACAGGAAACAGTTTCAAGCATTGCTATCGCAGCATCGCAGGTGAAATATGGGAGAGGATTTGTGGGGATGCAACAGTGGTGACCAAGGGTCCAAAATGAGGACAAAATGTCAAAAATGAGGACGCATAAGAGAGGTCCGGACAGGAGGCTCTAAAACCGGACTGTCCAGCCGAAATCCCGACGAATGGTCACCTTAGATATCGGGCTACGTAACTTCCAGTTAATGCTTTTCTGTGGCAAAATGTCTGTGTAAATGTCTGGCGTATTCTCCACCAGCTTCATAAATCTGCCCCATCACCAAATCTAGAACCAACAAGGTTCACAAAGGAGAAACATTCTTCATGAAGAATTTATCCACAACTATCAAGGGACTTAAAGGAAACAATGATGAGCATTGTAAAATCGTACATACAGTTCCTTTAAAAACACTTCAATAAAGTATTCATTGTGGCCCTAGTGTAAGTGTTCATTAAATAAGCATTAAACAAAGAGGAAGAGGTTATGCAGTTTTAACACATAAAGCACATGTTCATCCGTGAAGTGCATTAAAATGGCAGAACACATGGCTCCCAGTGGTTTTCTGTGCTTATACCGCGGCTACAAACTGAAATCACCTGTGAGTCTGAAAAGCCTGAAGTCTGTCTGGAAATGTCTCAAATATGAGTTATTTTTGTGTTTTAAATAAAGCTAGTCCCGACATCTAAAGTTATTACAAACTTTCATTTTATTCATTAAGTCTAAGCTGCATCTTCCGAATCAGGACAGAAATTTTTCTATTGAATCTAAACTAATTAACCAGCTTCAAAGTAAAGTGCTCCAAAGTGTGGACAGACCCGAGCTTTGGTGAAAGGACCACGAGTTTTTAATGATTTCCTGTGGGCAACAGCAAAGCAGAGGAGGAGCCTGGAGGAGCCTGGAGGAGCTTGGAGGAGCCTGGAGGAGCCTGGAGGAGCCTGGAGGACAGATCTGCTTCAGCGCTGACCCTCTCAAAACTATACCACAACATCCATATTTAACCATCCCTGAGAGCAACACTGCAGAACAGCTCTGCAGGCAGGAGAGAGGAGGAGACAGGAGAGGGGAGGAGAGCAGGAAAGAGGAGGAGACAGGAGGAGAAAGGACAGGGGAGAGGAGGAGACATGAGAGGGGACGAGAGAGGAGGAAAGAGGAGGAGACATGAGATGAGGAGACAGGAGAGAGAAGGAGAGGGGAGGAGGAGACAGGAGCAGACAGGACTAACCGGATCAGATATAAGGAGACATGAGAGGATGAGAGGGGAGAAAAAAGGAGGAGACATGAGAGGGGAGGAGACAGGAGAGTGGAGGAGAGAGGAGTAGACAGGAAGAGACAGGAATGGGGAGAAGACATGAGAGGGAAGGAAAGAGAGGAGGAGACATGAGAGGGGAGGAGACATGAGAGTGGAGGAGACATGAGAGTGGAGGAGACATGGGAGTGGAGGAAAGAGAGGAGGAGACATGAGAGGGGAGGAAAGAGAGGAGGAGACATGAGAGGGGAGGAGACATGAGAGTGGAGGAGACATGAGAGTGGAGGAAAGAGAGGAGGAGACATGAGAGGGGAGGAGACATGATAGTGGAAAGAGGAGGAGACATGTGAGAGGAGGAAAGAGGAGACAGGAGAGGGGAGGAGCAGACAGAAGGAGAAAGGAGCAGACAGGAGGAGACATGAGAGGGGAGGAGACAAGAAAGGTGAAGGAGAGAGGATGAGACATAAGAGAACAGAGGAGGAGACATAAGAGGGGAGAGTGGAGGAGACATGAAAGGGGAGAAGAGAGGAGAGTGAAGGAGACAGGAAAGGGGAAGAGCAGACAGAAGGAGAAAGGAGCAGACAGGAGGAGACATGAGAGTGGAGGAGAGAGAAAGAAAAAGGCGGAAATATGAGAGTGGAGGAGACATGATAGGGGAGGACACATGAGAGTGGAGGAGGAGACAGGAGAGGGGAGGAGACATGAGAGTGGAGGAGACATGATAGGGGAGGAGACATGATAGGGGAGGAGAGAGGAAGAGACAGGAGACAGGAGAGGGGAGCAGACGGAGCGCACAACCGAATCTCAATTTATGTAAGATCAGATCTGCAGAGAATAAAACAGTCGAGTCAGATCCACATTAGGAGACATGTGACCAAATCGAGTTTTTTACTGTTTACTGTTGTGTTTTCCTGCTTCTCTGGCCTCACTCAACACTCAGGACAGGCGGAAAAGAACATTTTCCATAAATATTTCCCACAGAAAATTCAAATACTGGGACGATGTGTTCAAAGACATGGCAGAGACTAACCAACTGCTGTATGTCAAACCTAATATCCCTAAAGCAGCTGTTTAAGTCCAAAAAGTACATTTAAAAACGCAAAATTCAGCAAAATGTTGAATTTATAAGAGTTTCAGAAAAAGACTTAAAATAAAATAATAGATATAGTTACTGTAAAGCTGATTAACCCTGAGCAAGCTCTCAAACTTTTGATATTATTATTTTGTGCATATTTTTTTATGGAGAGAAATACTGTTGAGCTCCAATAAAATCTGTTTTTATTTTGGTCCCGTTCATGAATAGGCTACAGTGTTAATACCAGGACCAGAGTGCAAATCCTAAACACGTCACTGCTGAACGGTCTATTCTGAGCGACGCTCGTATAATCCCGTATTATCCATTAGCATCTCTGTCATGTCACGCGCACAGCTCCGTACTCACTGCATTTATTCAAAGATGAACAATTAAAGGTCCTATATTATGCTAAATTGACTCTTGTGAGATTTAAAGGGACAGTTTGGGTTTGTTGACATGAATCTGTAAGTCCCCATCAGCAGTGTCGCATCAACACCGACTCACCTCCTTAAATTTGCGTCACAAAACGTGAACCACGAAAAACTCAGACCTCGTAATCGCTTGGTACTATTTTCTCTCTGGTCGTATCACTGCGCGCTGTCGTCAGGTGAAGCTGCGCACAAATCCAGCACTTTTTTCCGTAGTTCTGCAGTGTTTATGTGCTCAGACTAATGACACTGCGATGAAAGAGAGTTAACGTGAGAACTACAGTGATAAGTATATAAGCTCGTATAAGCGATGTAAGAATATATATAAAAAATGGTGCAGACTTGTGATTATGCAGGACATTTGTCGGTCTCCTGGTCTCTCACGGCTCCAGCTTCAGCTTGTCCCACTCTGTCCCTCCTCTCTCTCTCTGCTGTTCTGACTCCATCTGCTGAATTTGGGCATCAGTATATTCGGGTTCATAAAGATCTCCCCTTGGCTCTGTGCTAAAGGCGACGTCTTCATCGTCGGTGTCATAGTCGCACATGTTGTCGTGAACTTTCTGAGCAGGAAACAGTGAAACAGGCGCGACTTCACCTGGAGGCAGCGCAGTGATACGACCGGAGAGAAAATAGAACCAAGCGAGGTCTGACTTTTTCGTAGACCACCATTTTGTGATGCAAATATGTCACTCTTTTGAACACATATTGTTTTGACAATAAAAACGTTTTATTTTCATGACCCCAGCCAACTTGTCGGACACTTTCGTCAGCACCAAAACCGGGGAAGAACTCGGCTCACCGGACGCTGTCGGGAGGTAAGTCAGTGTTGATGCGACACTGCTGATGGAGACGTACAGATTCATGTCAAAAAACCCAAACTATCCCTTTAAGCCACGTTAGAATGTCGATAATTCCTCAAAAACATACCTGGAGTCATGTTTTGTTTCATTCTCACATGTTTAAGTAACTATTATTAGTCTGCCTACATCTCCAAACGCTCTGTTCCACCTTGTGATGTCACGAAGCGGTAGACGCCATGTTAACACCTACTTTTTACCTTTAGTTGAGCAGAGATCGGCAAAGTCTGAAACTATTCAAATGATTCTATTGAAGGTGTATGGAGTTTAAATTCACAGTGGAGCACTTCCTGTATCACCACATGACATCACAAGGTGGAACTGAGTGTTTTCTGTCTGAGAGAAGAACTAAATATGCAGGGTTTGGGTGTAAAACGTGTGAAAAACACTACTCCAGGTCTGTTTGTGACAAGGAAACATTATAACAGATTAGAAAATAACACTTTATCTTATAGACCTTTAACAACATTGCATTTTTCATTTAAAATTAGAAATATATTAACCTATAAACAAATAAAAATAAAGCACAATTATCCGTGGGAAGCCATGCATGTCAAGAACGTCACAGAAGCATCGGTCTTGACTTGTGATCTCTTGTGTCAGTTTTGAGACGATTACGTGTCAATCCGCTCCAGTAAATCTACACGTGACCCCTCCCCCCGTCAAACCGCCCGGTGCATTCTGGGAAAGGACCCCGCGACCTCTGTCAGTAACTGTCACCTGCAGCCATCTTGTTCTTGGTGTTTTTGGGCTTGGTGTCAGGGCAGAGCGGAGTTTTGGTGAATGAAACAGTTGCGGGGTGAGAGAAAGGAAGCGACGGACGGAGGGAGAATGATGTGATGCTGCCTGACACTTCAATGAGCTGTTTGACAAGTCCAGGCTCCGCCAAGAGAAGCAGCGGAGAACTGGGGCAAAATAAAAGTCAATGAGATGAGTCTGAGCAGCGCCCCGTTCACAGCAGAGACAGAAGTGTTGTGACTTTTATCTGAAAATGTTTCGGAAGAATTCAAAGGATGTTTTAAGTCCTCAGAATGTGGGCAACACTGCAGCTCAAACCACTCAAATGGGCAAAAGAAGTGAAAAGGGCAAAACACACCGAGACCCTCCAGAGGAAATACTCTTAGGGAATCATCCATTTCATCACCAGAGCAGAGTAAGAACGAGGCTTTTCCCAATTTTCCTCTCCTCAAACGGCCCTGACACAGGATCTGCTGACCCTCCCTGACCCGTCCTCCTGTTAAACTCACTGGGACCTTTGACTGAGACACAAAGGGACTGAGAAGCGCAGTGTAAATGTTTCTGCGGCAAAAACTGAATTTCTCTTGGGATCAATAAAGTCTCGCTCTTGTCAAAAAACGGATACTCGGGTAATAATCAATACTAAACCTATTTTCTAAACTAGTCTCAGTGTTGTTTTGTGCTGCCCACAGGCCGGAGCTGAACTGAACAGGGCTGAATAATGTGTGAAAAATATCTAAATGCTGTGATTGATTAGACTTGTGATTTGTTTTGAAATAACAGCATCTGTTCAAAGTTCACATTTCACAGGAGCAGATGAAGCCCATCCACAGACTTATGTGCACAGATCTGTGGAGGCTTCACTTCGAGCAGTGCAGGAGGAGGACAGCCTCAGAGCAAAATGGTTCTTTAAAAACCTTTTCCTAAAAGCTGTTCTCTGACCACAGAGTAAATACACAACACAAGCTGTTTCCTGCTGCTACAAACCGACAGGGAGCTCAGAGCTCCATCAGTCTCGACTGGTGAACATGAAGATTATCTGAATATCACAGAGGAACAGTTTCTAGAGTTATGAAAGTGAGAGTTCAGAGGATACTAAATAACTATGAGCTTCAGCCTCAGACTGTTTTCAGTAAGAGTTTTATGTTCAGTCTAAGGGCGTCTCTCAGAGGTTTTTCACCAGAGTCCTGCTCAGACACGAGGCAGAGTCTGTGTTTGTTTACAGGTCAAACTGAAGAGCTGGAGCTGCACATGAGAAAAGAATGACAACTTCTTATGAGTGAAACTGACTGAGACATTTATTAACCCAGTTAACCAGAGAAAAGCAATTTTTTGAGTCGCTACCGATATCCGATATTTGACCTGCTGCTGTGGCCAATACCGATACTTCCCAATACCGATATTCAGCTTGTAAAATACATAACAAGGTTCAGAGGTCAGTAAATCTGAAGTAAAACAACAAAATAACTTTTCACTTTTGTAAAAATAATAAAATACATTTATCTGTGTATTTTTTATCTCTTGTATTTCCAGTTTTACTGATCAGCCGATACAATGCTGGGACCGATATATTGCCCAGAGAGAAGTCTGATCCAGGTCTTCCACTGTGGTTGTCCAAACACTTGAAGAAGTGAGTGAGAGTAATTTTCTGTGAGAAAGTTACTCGATAAAGACAGAAGAAGGTTTGTCTCACCAGACTGACTCTATTCCACTGCTGCTGAACAAACATCTGTCTCTGAGACCCACCACGGGCTCCATCTCACTCCAGGACAGCACCGAGCTCCTATAGACTCATCTCTGGGAGATCGGACCTCTGAGTAATCTTCTGTGATGTTCCTCCACACTTCACGTCTGAGATGTTTGATGAACGGAGAAAACGCTAAAGTAGAACAGCTACGCTAACGGTCTCCAGACAGAGTACGAGAGCTCTGACGAGTGAGGCGAGTGAGGAGCACAGCGGGGAACAGAGACATCGGCCATTTGAAAATACTCACACTGATTCATATTGTCACCAAGGCTACAGTTTGGAGGATTCTGAAGTCTCTGGAGCAGAGGGACTCACTCTCCCAGCGGATTTGGCCCTTAGCCCAGAGGAGAGAATGTGCCGGAGCTTCAGACTCTTTTTGTAACATTTATGATGAAATATTTAAATCTGTCTTAACTATTAAAGTCGTCAAAAACAGCAGGGGGCGAGCAAACACATCCTGGACTACAATAAGACCTGACTTAGATAGTAGAGCTTTGTACGGCTTATGTTAAGTATATGATGATAAAAATGGAAATTATACAATAGTTTGCCAATGTAGAAGCAGCAGCAGTGGTAATGAAACATGTACAGTTACAGCTAAAAATGTACTCAATTATAAGTACATGGAAAATAAGTGAATAGTTACTTTATCAACACAATTTTAGTAGTATTTTAGATGAGTATTATATAAAACTTGAGTAATAAAATGTTTAAAGCTGTTAAGTGTTTCTAAACTATAATCTCTATATTTTGTGCTGTTTTGTGTGTTGGAGAGGAGGAGATATGGAAGCGAGTCGAGCATTAGGACAAAAGGAACTTGTGCTGTAGTCAGTAGCTCAGTAAGTATTGGAAATCAAATACTAATCAATACTACATACTTTGAGCAGGTATTGATACCAAAAAAGTCCAATTCACAGGACAGAAACCTTTCCTGAATCTTTTACATGTTATTAAGCCCTTATTTTTGTAATTTAAAGTACATTATTGCTGTTTGCCAAATGAAGAATATGCAATGTAGATTTATTATGAAATTGTTTATTTCTACAATGATTTTTATATGTTGCTCAGAGGGAGGAGCAAGTAGAGGTATAAAGGGGAGCTGTTTCTGTCTGTAAATCAGGCTACGTTTACACAGAAACGGTCTGAAGCAAAAACGCAAAAGTGTGTTTTCGTTCTCGCTCATATTCCACGTTTACACAAGTGTTTTGGGGAATTCTGCTGCACATGAAGACGCAAAACTTGCAGTTTGCAGACCCAGAGCATAGGTGGCAGCACCACCAAGACCAAATGCTGCGTATAACCCTTCTGCTCCTCTAATTCCTCTTCTCCAGCGCGTTAATTCAAAACAACACAGCGAAGCGTAATAACATCACCAACTTCATGTGACTGCTCTGAATGACTCTGTGATCAGTGGAGTCACTTTCTGACTCGACTCCTGTGGCATTTGCAGCTTGGGCAAGTTGAAGCTCTGCCATGTTAGTTTTTTTCCTGAACTGACTCATGCTTGGGACGTAATCTCTACGCCACGGCCACGAAAACGCAGTTTTCCGTTTTTAATCGTTTACACAGTGACGACAGGGTGGAGAATTTCCAAGATTTCCATTCTGGTGTTTTCAGATTTTTGCATTTTCAGCCCCCCAAAACACCGTTCCCGTCTAAACAATATGGACATCTGGCAAAATGTTTTGCAATTCCCCCGCTGACGACCATTGTCGCGTAAACGGCCCCTCAGTCTGCCACCGGTCACAAAGCGTAACGTAACGTCAGTGTGCTGTAGGAAGTTGATCAGTTAAAGTTGAACTCAAGCTATTTTTCTTTTGCTGTAAATACTTGTTGGACATTTTACTCACCGTTTTGGGATTCTTGGCACTTTTGACACTGGAACAATAAATCCACCTGCACTTGGAAATTCAATCTTGCCTGAGTTTTAATAGAGCCCTGCTGCAAAGATCTTGAGCTGTATCAGAGCGAGTCTAAGAGCACATAGACGAGTATACGCCTATAGACCATTATGGACCCTACCTGGACCACTGAGGGATTACACAGATGTACAGGACAACCACACGTCTGACTACCCCAAATTTAAAACTTTTTAAAGACTTTTTTAGAACCACTTAAATGAAAATTAAGACCAACATCGCACCCATTATGTGGGTGAAAAACACCAGATCCACTTATAATAATGACCATTACTCACTGCTTTAAATAACAAAAAATACTTTCGTTATAAAATCTCTTTCAGAACTCATTTATAGTCGTTTGTGTTGCTGTAAAATTGCCAAAAAAAATAAATAATTTATAACATTTTCACAAGACAAACTAACAAACTTTCACATTGCCCTGTTTAAAAAAATAGGCTCATGATATATAAGACCATTGTGGAAAAAAATAAGACTTGGACAACATAATTTAAGACTTTTTCAGGCCTTAATTTAGGAACATGAAATTTAAGACCTTTTTAATACTTTTACGACCCTGCAGCGACCCTGAACATAAGACCACATGGGAACAGGAAAGAAGATTTGAATTTAATGTTGAAAATCTAAATAATGATGCACGAGGATTGGTATTGAGCATCAGGTCTTTTCCACAGTATCGAAATCGAGTTTGAAGTTCTAATATTGTGCGAACACCCCCGTAAGACCCACATAGAATGAGCGATGGTGCGTTCGAGTGAAGGACGTGGACACACCAGAGGAGTGAACGCAGGGGAGAGGGTCGTACCTTGGAGCTGTTCGATCAGAGTCCAGGCCATTCGAGAGCCTTGAGCGTCAAACACCACGTGACCCTGAAGACAAAACACGAGGGACATTCATGATTTAACATCCTCATCAAAAAGTCAAAGGAGAAAACAACACCAGCCTGCCCACACATGAACAGGTGGTTTTGTTGGTGCCTCCATCGTGAACACACAGAGATTTTAGATTTGATTTTAAATTTGAAGGTGCAGAGTCTGTAAGTCTCTGGAGGTGGCACGTGATTCCATGAAAACAAAGTTAAAACCGCACTTTCTCCATGGAGATATACAAGTTTTATGTCATATTGGTGAAGAATATCGCCAAAGGATCGACATTTCCATGAAAACAAGCAGGAAAACAACATACAAAAGGCCAAATAAGAGTCAGGTTTGTGGAGATGCGAGCCTGTTCACAGTAAAAATGCTCGTTTTTCAGTGCCAACCGAACAACCAAATACTTTTTTGGAGCTAAAACATTACATACTGTGGCTTTACACAGATGACAAATGCATTTACAAAGGAAAAAACAATATCTAGCTACTGTAAATTAAAATGACTTTTTTTATTTGCGTGGATTTAACTTGACAAGTAAAATGATCTACACCAATGGAATGGAAGTGTGTTTTTCTTAATTCAAGCAACATTAGATTTTGTTTCTTATTTTAAGTGCAAAAAGTTGTTGTTTTTCTTATTATTTAAGTGTAACAGGATGTATTTTCATATTTTAAATACAAAATGTCTTATTTCACTGCAGATCATTTTAATTTAGTCAAATCATGGTAAAACTTTCTTAATTCAAGTCATCTTAACTTGGCTAGAATTTGTTTTTTGCAGGTTTAAAACTTTTTGCTCATCTTGTTTTGATATTCGACACAAAACCTTTCACAGAGCGGATAATTACTGTGTTTATCTTATTTATTTGAGTTATCCACGTATGGATAGAAATATAAATGAAAAAAAGTTAAAAAACATTTTAAATTATGTTGCATTTTTGTGTCACTGCTACTTTATGTGGACAACCCTGGCTTTCATTTTACCAATAGCTCAAAGTGTAACTATAAAAGCCTCCAATATGTTAAAGAATTTAGAAATGTAAGTGTTTCTAATGATAAATCTTACTGGCTGTTCTGTTTCGTTATTTTTCTGTTCTGTCGTGTTTTAGTTTAGATTTAGCTCTTTTTTAAAAATGATTGTTATATTTTGTATTATTATTATGATGATGATTATTATTATTATTATTATTATGATTATTATTATTATTATTATTATTATTATTATTATTATTATTATTATTATTATTATTATTATTATTATTATTATTATTTTGACAATGTGGTTTATCCTTTGGCTGCAGTATGATGGGTTTTTGTTGTTTTACATAAATCTTACTTATTTGAGTTAAGTACAGATGATAAAGAAATAAAAATGTAACCTTTTTTTAAATTAATTTCTGTGTTGGTGCTTCTTTCTGTGAACAACTGTGGCTCTTTTCACCAAAGTTTATGTTTAGAAAGGCCTTCTCACTCTCACTCTGACCACTCTGACCATAACTGCACTGTCTTTTCATCTGGATTTGATTTTTAAATGTATTTTTAATCTTTTTACACTGTTTTATTTGTATTGTATCATTTTTATGTTCCTTGATGTACGGTGACCTTGAGAGCCTTGAAAGGCGCCTAACAAATAAAATGTATTATTATTATTATTATTATTATGTTTATGGTTTATTTCGAGCATAATACACAAAATCATAGGTACAGACATGCAAACTCCAAATACAAGAAACAAAAAAAAAGAAAATTTAAATAAGGACGATCAAATTTGTTTACATGCCCGAAAAGAAGTGGGAAGAAATGGAAAAAAAACCCTTTTAAATCCCACCCCTTCTCCAAATTTAGAAATAGTCCTTTTTCACTTCCTGTTAGTCTTTCATTAGGACTTAACCAAGCACATTTAAATTATACTGTTCTGATCAACCAAACATTAAATAGTTCCTAACAATAAATATTTCAAAAAGAAGCTTCTTCATTAGTGTAGTGTGACAAAGGAAAATCTTTAAACATTTTTTTAAACTGTTTTAAATTTGGACATTCCTTGAGCTCCACATTTAACTATTACGTATTGTTTTTTGTATCTAACTAAGCCACCGATATGTTAAAGAATTTAGAAATGTACTTAAAAGTGTTTCTAAACTTCCCCGTGTCCCTGAACTCACCGAGACGCCCTCGAAGGAGCTGGTGTTGAGCGCTCTGTAGATCTCCGCTGTGATCTCTCTGTTGTTGTAGTTGAAGTCCTCCAGCCGGTAGCCTTTGGCCTTCAGGGGCCCCACGGTCTTGTTGAGGGCCAGGGCCAGGGCCCACACGGCGTCGTAGGCCAGAGGAGCCTCCTGGAAGCCTCCCGTCTCCTCCGGGTTTTTACCGCCCAGTTTGGACATGAGCTGGTCCAGGAACTCTTGAGACGTCTGAGGAGAGAAGAACACGAACACTGAGTCTAGATTTGTGCAAAGATTTGTATCTGGAAACTCTGGAATCTATGGAGAAATAAGTAACTGAGATTTAGTTTCTGAAAATTCTTGATCCCATGATCCAACAGACTCATTAAGAAGCTCACTGAGAGTCTCCTGAAATGATTTTCACTTCACAGCTGCTCCAAATGTCTAAAACATTGATCAAACCAAAGGACGTAACAAAAGTACATTTTTAGAGCTCTACAATCTAAAAAAATGCTGTTTTTGAGAAATGAAAACCCCTGTAATCAGAAAAAAGCTAAATAGTTAATAATGAGTGGAATGCTATAGTGTGGAATATTTATGGAAAAGCAATAGCATCTCCATGGAAACAACCAAGTCGCAAACCCACCTACTCACCTACAATACTCGCCAGAAAAAGCACCACTGGATATTTTTACAAAAACCCTAAAATGACTTAAAACCAATGCAATATAAAAACATGCAAAAACAGGAAACAATACAAGAGTCACTGCATTACTCTGCCTAAAGGAGAATTTGCACTACACTACAGGAGAATTTGCCCGAATTTGGCTGCGATTTCTTCTCCCCAAGTTCAGGAAGGCATGACCTGACTTTTTGTTTGCGTGTGCAATTTTGAAGTCGCTGCTCCTCGTGTGTGGAGTCAGAGTCAGATCGTAACCACCAAACATCAACAACGCTACGATCGACGATAAAACAGAGCGTGAGGAGCAGAAGTGTGACGGCCACCGAGACGCGACAAACAAACTCGGGATATAGTGAAAATAAAGACTTTATTCCTCACCTCTCGTCGTGTCTGTGGTGTTTGCGCTTTTTGTCGCAGGTTTAAAAATCGTTTAAGACCGAAAAATCCTGTAGTGTGTGGCGGCCTTTAGTCTTTTTCAGTATTTTTTTATTGTTATTTTAATGTACAAAATTAGGGGTGTAACAATAACCAAAATATTGTGATATCGTATCGTCAAAAGTCTCACAATAATATCGTGGACCGTCACAATACATCGAATCACAAGTTTCTTTGCTTAAATGGTGCAGCAACAACTAAAAAACAGAGAGAACTACATAGACCATGATCCTTTGCTTTGTTTAAGTCCAATCTACACGCTGAAATAACTGTAAAGCACTTTTACATCTTAATTATTTGGATTACGAGGTGAGAAAAGTAGCATATTTACGGTTTTGTTGCCTCCACAAAACTTCACAACAATCGTGAAAATATTTAATGGAGAAATTTAGATATTGTTACGTCCTTATACAAAATATGAGACAGTTTTAGTATATTCTTGCCGTTCTTTGCCCACATTTCTTCTTGTTGCCAATAAAACACAGCAGGCACAGTATCATAGAGCTGAGAGCATGAATAAACCAGGGCCTGTCTCCGTCTCCTGTGACTACAGCTGTATGAAATATTCACGGGTCTTTCTCAGGACTCGCAGAACCTGTTGGAGCATCTACATATTTATGAATGTATTTATATATATATGTATTTATGAAGCCTCTGAACGCTCCGTCATGTGATGTTCCTCCAGGCGTCACAGAAATCAACTTTAAAGGGCCCATAGTACATTATTCTATGATCTATGTTATAATATAATGTTGTTTCTAGGGCCCGACCGATATGGATTTTGTTGCGGCCGATATGATACCAATAAAATGGGAGTTGGAGCTGCGGATATAATCTCTGATATATTTATGACATAAAAAAATCACTGTAAATCTTCAATTGTTTATAAAACTTAGGTTTGGCTAAATGCTGATAATTCACACCGCTATTCACAGCTCATTTCCATATCAGTGCTTGTCCAGTAACATATATACGGCCACTATAGTCACTTTACAGTCGCTAATAGAAGAGAAAACAGCCTGTTTATGTGTGCGAGCTACAGCAGCTAATCGCTAACCAATGAGAAAGAACCAAAACGAGCTTCAAAACCGACACATTTCAACACTCAGCCTCACATAAATGTGGCAAAGATGGCGGCGCGCGTGAGTGCAGCGGCTCGTAGCTCTCCCTTATTGTTTCTTCTGTGGCTCTTTCTTCAAAACTGGTCACTTTCTAAATCATGTGCAATAACAGTCATATATCTACCTCCTTTAAATTTTTAATCTTGTATTTATTTTATGTTTGTGTTTTTAAACAGCAAAGGGAGATGCCACTCAATTTCGTTGTATCTTTTGTTACAATGACAATAAAGGCTATTCTATTCTATTCTATCCTTCTATTCACAGGCTCCTCTCAGATCAGCACTAAGAACTGTCCTTTTAATCCAGACTCACACTGAGCGTCCAGAAAAAGAAGAGAATCTCAGTGTTGTGCATGTGGATCTGTGGCTGCAGCTGTAAACAAGTGCACATGGTGATGCGTTCAGGGGCGGGATAGACACAGACGAACTATTCCTCAGATAAATATTGATGGGGCGCCACATATCAGGACATTTATCTGTCTGTAAACTGGATTAAATGGAGATAATATAGAGTCTAAGCTTTATAACAAGTTAAAATGTTCACATGGAATATCGGCCCATATCGGCAAGAACCATAGAACCAAGGCCCATATCGGCTGATTGCCGATATGTTTCCAGGAGCCCGTATCGGCCGATAATATCAACCAACCAATATATCGGTCGGACCCTAATTGTTTCCTCATCGCAACAGACCTGGAGTTGTGTTTTGTTTCATTCACACGTCTAACTCTTAAAAACCTGCAGATTTAGGCTGATTTCTTCTTCTAAATGGAAAATACTGTTAATGTGAAAACGAACCCTTCATGACATTTTGAGCTTTGGAGATGTACAGACTAATAATGAATAACTGTAAAAACTCTACAGCCGCCCAAAGTGCAGTACACAAACATAGAATAGTGCTGTCCAACGATTAATTTTTTTAAATCAGCTGAATCACATTTTAAAATTTTGATTAATCATGGTTAATCACAGTTAATTATTCTTCATTGACATTTTTCTATCGCTGGTAGTTTTGTTGCCGCAGGTTGTCGTGCTCGGCTTGTTGGTACAAGTAGAGTCGTTTCTGCCGCTGAATCAAACCCGTGTTTTGCTTTAAGATGGTATTTTGGCTTCTGTGGAAAGAGAGTTCATCGCTGAAATATCTGCAAACTACCTTAGTTTGATCTAAAGTCGCGTATGGACAGACCTGATCACTGACCTAATAACCTGCGCCGCTTTTCAGGTCCATCCGCACTTCAATAGAGGAGCGTTCAGAACAAACTGTGTGATTAATCTGCGTTAAAAACATTAATGCTATATTTTTTTGTGATTTTTTGCATGTGTTATTGCGTTAACATTGACATCCCTAATATGAACACAATACAACTACCATATTTTTCAGTCTGAGTCACACTTTCTTTCATGGTTTGGGTGGTTCTGCGACTTATACTCAGGTGCGACTTATATATAAAATATATAATTTCACATGTTGGTTATTTTTACACTAATGGCCACGAGGGGGCGCTCTAGTGTGCCAGTTTCTGCCTCACGCTCTTCCTCCCGCACCACCGTCACTTCTCGCTCTACTGCACATGTCTCCTGCAGAAAGAGCCGCTGTCCTGCTGCAAGTGCTGAAATCTGCAGCTGAAAACGGGAATCGAGCAGCAGAAACAAAGGCTGGAGTGAGCGAGAAACTTGTGTTTGACTGACAAAAAGCGAAGGAAACTCGAACCGCAACGAAGAAAACAAAAAAGCTCATTGTGGACTAAAAGCTGGACTTAGCTGGAGTTGGCGGAGCTGTTCAGAAGTGACACTGAGGATGAAGAATTCAGTGGATTTAGTGATTTGGAGCGAGATGGAGAGTTCGGTAAACTTGCTCTGTTGTTTATGCTCTAGTTTTCTGTACGTATGTTTATGTATTTTTAAAAAGCATACGCATTGGCACAACTTTACAAATCCGCCAATCAGAGAATCACACACTCCTTTCATGTCAAAATAATCATGCGACACGATTATAAAACAAAGAAATGAAAACACAGGACTGAGAAACAGCGAGAATTTCCAAACTCTTGCTCCTCTCAGGTAAAAGTTATATATTTTGGTCTGAATTTTCATGAGGAGATTTCTTACGTTTTTGAGAGACTCCAGGTGCTTTTAGATTTATTGACTGGTTGGTCAATGAATGCATGAGGAGAGTGAAGAGCAACTCGGAGCTAAAACTTTAAAAATGAAGTCTGTTTTTCACATTTGGAAGGCAGAAAAACCAAGTACCTGCCAAAATAAACCAGATTCAGGATCGTCAGCGGCTGCAGCCCCTCTCTTCACTCCTCTCTTTTCTCTTCTCTCTCTTTACTCCTCTCTCCTCACTACTGTCTCTTCACCCCTCTCTCTTTATCCTCTCTCTTCACTCTTTACTCTTCTCTCTTCATTTCTTTCTCTGCCCTTCTCTCTTCACCCCTCACTCTCTCTCCACTGTTCATTCTCTCTCTTTACTCCTCCCCCTTCACTTCTCTCTTCATTCCGCACTTTTCACTTATCTGTCTTCCCACCTCTCTCTTTATCCCTCACTCTCTCAATTCACTCCTCTCTCTTCACTTCTCATTCTCTCTCTTTTCGCCCCTCACTCTCTCAATTCACTCTTTACTCCTCTCTCTTCACTTCTCATTCTCTCTCTTTTCGCCCCTCACTCTCTCAATTCACTCTTTACTCCTCTCTCTTCACTTCTCATTCTCTCTCTTCGGCCCTCACTCTCTCAATTCACTCTTTACTCCTCTCTCTTCACCCCTCATTCTCTCTCTTTACTCCTCTCTCTTCACCCCTCACTCTCTCTCCCCTCTCTCTCTTCACCCCTCACTCTCTCTCGTCTCACGTCTCTTTCTCTCTTCACCCTTCCCTCTCTTTCATCACTCCTCACTCTCTCCTCACTCTCTCTCCTCACTCTCTTTCTTCACTCGTCACTCCTCTCTCCTCCCTCTCTCTCTACCCTCTCTTTCTTCACTCCTCCCTCTCTCTCCTCCCTCTCTCTCTACCCTCTATTTCTTTCCTCTCTTTCTTCACTCCTCCCTCTCTCTCCTCACTCTCTCTCTACCCTCTCTTTCTTCCCTCTCTTTCTTCACTCCTCCCTCTCTCTCTTCACTCTCGCTCTATCCTCTCTTTCTTCACCCCTCTCTCTCTCTCGTCTCACGTCTCTTCCCGTGTCTCATTTTCCTTATTTTTCCACATTTCCAGCCTCCGGAGCGGCTTCACCTGTTTTTCCAGACAATTAGCTTAATGAGGGCGCGCTAAAGACGTTAAACAATGGTCCAGGGTGCGCGGGGCCTTTGGGTGCAGCGGCGCGTGGAGACGGGCGCTTCATTTGGGTGCTCCGGGCCAAGAGACAGCTGTGCACCCACACCTGCAGCTGTGGGCAGGGACGAGGACGGCAGGGACGAGCCTGCCAAACATCACAGCGATTCTGACAGGGGGTTGGAAAGACAAGAAGAGAGAGAGAAAGAGAGAGAAAAAGAGAGAAAGAGAGAGAGGAGGGGAAGAGAGGGAGACAGAGAGGAGAGAGAAAAAGAGAGAGGAGGGGAAGAGAGGGAGACAGAGAGGAGAGAGAGAAAGAGAGGGGAGAGGAAGAGAGGGAGACAGAGAGAGGAGAGAGTGAAAGAGAGATGAGGGGAAGAGAAAGAGAGATAGAGAGAGGGAGACAGAGAGAGGAAGAGAGAGGAGAGGGTGACAGAGAGAGGAGGGAGAGGAAGAGAGAGAAGAGGAAGAGAGGGAGACAGAGAGGAGAGAGAAAAAGAGAGAGGAGGGGAAGAGAGGGAGACAGAGAGGAGAGAGAGAAAGAGAGGGGAGAGGAAGAGAGGGAGACAGAGAGAGGAGAGAGTGAAAGAGAGATGAGGGGAAGAGAAAGAGAGATAGAGAGGAGAGGGAGACAGAGAGAGGAAGAGAGAGGAGAGGGTGACAGAGAGAGGAGGGAGAGGAAGAGAGAGAAGAGGAAGAGAGGGAGACAGAGAGGAGAGAGAGAGGGACAGGGAGAGAAAGAGAGAGGAGAGAAAGAGAGGGAGACAGAGAGAGACGAGCCTGCCAAACATCACAGCGATTCTGACAGGGGGTTGGAAAGACAAGAGGAGAGAGAGAAAGAGAGAGAAAAAGAGAGAGGAGGGGAAGAGTGGGAGACAGAGAGGAGAGGATGAGAGGGAGACAGAAAGGAGAGAGAAAAAGAGAGAGGAGGGGAAGAGAGGGAGACAGAGAGGAGAGAGAGAAAGAGAGGGGAGAGGAAGAGAGGGAGACAGAGAGAGGAGAGAGTGAAAGAGAGATGAGGGGAAGAGAAAGAGAGATAGAGAGGAGAGGGAGACAGAGAGAGGAAGAGAGAGGAGAGGGAGACAGAGAGAGGAGGGAGAGGAAGAGAGAGGAGAGGAAGAGAGGGAGACAGAGAGGAGAGAGAGAGGGACAGGGAGAGAAAGAGAGAGGAGAGAAAGAGAGGGAGAGAGAGAGCAATGACAGAGAGAAAGAGAGGGAGACAGAGAGAGAGAAAGAGGAGACATGAGAGAAAGAGAGGGGGGAAAGAGGACGGAGCGGAGAGGGAGAGAGAGAAAAAGTGGGACAAAGATAGAGAAGAGAGAGCGGAAGAGAGAGAGGAAGAGACTGTGAGGGACAGAGAGCGAGAGAGAGAGGGATGAGAGAGACAGAGAGACACAGAAAGAGAGGAACAGAGAGAGGAGAGAGAAAGGGGAAGAAAAAGAGAGAGGAGAGAAAGAGACAAAGGAGGGTGGGACAAAGACACACACAATGAGAGAGAGAGAGAAAGAGAGGATGGGGGCAGAGAGGGAGAGAGGAGAGAGCGAGGAGAGACAGAAAAAGTGGGAGAGAGGGATGGAGAGCAACATAGACAAAGAGAGACACAGAAAGAGAAGAGAGAAAGAAAGAGATGAGAGGAAGAGAGGGCGACAGAGAGAGGGACAGAGAGCAAAAGAGAGGGAGAGCAGAGAGATAGAGAAGGTAAGGTTTATTTATATAGCGCTTTACACAGACGAGACGAGAAGAGAGAGAGGACAGAAAGTGAGGGACAGAGAGAGGGGGAGGGAGGGATGGGCAGAGAGAGAGAAAGAGCAAAAGAGACAAAGAAAGAGGAGAGCGAGGGAGGAGAAAGACACAGAAGGAGTGTGAGAGAGAGGGAGAGGAGAGAAAAGATACAGAGAGAATGAGATTATAAGAGAGAGGAGAGGAAAGAGAGACAGAGAGAAGAAAAGCAGATATAGAGGCAGAGAGAGGAGAGGAGAGAGAGAAAAAAAGACACAGAGAGACAGAGAGAGAGAAAGAGAGTTCCACCTGTGGCACTTGGGCAGACTGTGTGGAGAATTCAGACACAATTGAATCCACGGAGACGATGAGAAATGCGAGAAAGCCAAAAAGAATAAAATTACCCAGAAGAAAGTGCAGAGTGGATTTACACAGAATCTGTTCTTGAGGATTTCTGAGCGCTCCTTCACTTTGTAACTCTTCTGGGTGTTATTCTGCCACCTGCTTTTCTCCACAGAGACGTTATTGCTTTGCCTGGAATGTTCGGCTGTGTGGCATTAAACCTGTCTGTCACCATGGAGACGAGCAGATGAGGAGACTCCGAATATCACCAAAGCAGCAACAGCAGGAATCGGTTTAAGCTTCAACACTTTACTTTACAAGCTTCACGTTACGTTTCTTAGTCCATATGTTTGCATGATGTTTTTTTATTCCGAATGAACTGTTCTTCTTCGAGTTTACATGGAAATAATAATTCTCAGTTGAGGTTTACATGGAAAACTCGTTAAATCGTCTTTATTTAATTCCACTCAACGTCTGGGGGTGGGGGAGGGTTCTGATTGGACAGCGACACAAACGTATTTACGTCTTTACGGGAAGAAAACACACACTTCAGCTGCTCCCAGCTTTTCTGTCATCTCGGTTTGTCGTTTCGCCGCCGACACAAACACGATCCAAACTTTTTCGCAGTGGTTCCGATGATAATGAAGGAGCAGCTGGAGAATTCCCTCCTCACGCTTTACGTCTGTGAGCTGAGGAGGAGAAGGGAAGAGTGTCGGAGAAGGAGGAAGAAGACAAACTGAGTCTGAGGCTGCCACACCTCAGCCCACTCCCACATCCCGCTCACAAATCCAAAGAGACATGGAGGAAAGTCCCAAGAGACGACTGGAGGAGCCGGATCACGTCAGAAGGACGACCCAATGAGTATGCGCTGAACGACCAGAATTATTTTTAAGAAGAATAAACGTTTACATGATCGAGGAATAAATTAATTCAGAATAAACCATGCACTTACTTCGGAATTAAGTTTAATTCCGAATAATTATTTTCATTAGGAATTGTGTCGTCTAATGGACTTTTTGGAGCCAAGGTACGAATTTCCTTCACGACACTAAACAACAAGGTATCGGATCGGTATCGGAAAGAGCACTCCTTAAAAAAAACTGGATCCGAAGCCCAAAAATCATGATCTCTACAACAAACCCACTGATTTTAATCTCGTCAGACTTAAAACTTCATGATCTGGAAAACTTTACAACAGCTCGAATTATGTTCAGGGTCTAGCAGCTCATTTAAAGGCATTTTTGGAGGAAAAAGTCGCATATTCACAGTTTCATCAGCCTCCACAAAATAATGCAATAAATATGGTACCGTGAGATGTATATGGTGAAAATATTCCTAATGGGAATAATTGTTGCGCCAAATGACTGGTCTAAGCATTTTAGAATGTCAGTCTTGTTATTATGTAGAATATCGTAATATCGTGAGCTTTCCCACGATGTCACAATAAATATCATCCCGTGAGGCTCATACCGTGACGATATCGCATCGTGAGACTTGGATATCGTTACACCCTCATAAATAACTAACGAATGAACTATGTGAAGTGCTTTGAGTTCCCCTTTAGGTTGAAAAGTTCTGTATATATGTAAGATATTAAAAAACACCTGCAGTAAAGAGTTCTACGTGGGGCCAAACGCTGAAAAAAAGCCCGAGGGCCGACAAAAACTGCTGCAGGCACAGTTTGAGCCAGATGGGACCTTTGACTGTGGAGTATACACGAGTTTCCTTTAGGAGATTCAGTTTTCTGTCGTCTCACACTGCAAATGTCTCTGATCTGGCCAAGATTTTAAAAGTTATCTCAGGTTATTCAACTTGTTTTCAAATTTATTATCGACTTACTAGTTCTGAATTGGTTGTATAATCGTGAAAATTGTCACAGATATTTCTTCCATGACTCATAAATAAATGTTTAAAAGAAGCTACACTTCACTTGTTTTTAGATTCAGTGATATGGATTTGCTTGATACTTAAGTATGTTTATCTAAAACTTAGCATCCGTAAACTTATCTCCAGCCCATGAACACTCACAGAGACGGCTTCATTCTAGTCTAGAGGTCGTTTATTTTAAGATAACTTATCAAATAAAATTATCTTGCTGCATGGACAGATATTTTCACTATTTTTAAGTTATTTTTTGATAGATTTAAGTGTTTATTTCTTTTGTGTGGAGTAAAACCTGCACTGAACATACTCAATGTTGTTTGGCTCATTGCCTGAAAGATTTCCGCTCTCGAACCTCTCAAATAAAAACAGCAAGGGATGTGCAATTTGAGATGCATAATTTGATATTTATTTGAGAAATAACCACTTAGAGCAACTATTTCAATTGTTACAAACACAGACGCTCAGAGCATTGACCATTTTGACTCACTTCACTCTTTGGCAAAGTTTGGGCCAATGAAAATGGATGGAGAGTATTGACGAGTACTGAACACTTGTTTTCCCTCTGTCATCACGTAGCCTGTGACGTAGGACAATGCCAGAAAAATGTCCGGAAAGCCTCAACTTTTCAAGGAAAGAAAAGGAAGTTTCTATCTTTTATGGTTGGAAAGTTATGTGAGGTTAAATAAAAAATATTCCCAGGTATCGTAAACAATACCATCGATCTGGGAGGGCTGTTAACTTGAAAACTACCGCTTCATGACATCACAAGGTGGACCAGAGCATTTTGAGCTTTGGCAACGTGGACAAACACAGTAAGAACTGGAGGGTTAACATTTCAGGGTAAAATATTTCAGAGTTATTTTAACTATTTCAAAGTTAAATGGGAGCTTGAGTTGGGGTTATTTGATATGGTTTAAGCTAATTCAACTTCCCTTAGTGTTAATTTGGCCCGTCCCACCCACCACTTCAAACTCCTGTGAGAGAAGACCAGTTTGAACCATTTTTTTAAACATAATTTCATCTTAAATTAACTAAAATAAAGTGTAAAAATAAAACACCTCTGTGTGTTGTTTAGCTAAATCAGAATAACCCTACAAAATGTTATCCTTTTACTCTCAAAAAGTTAATATAACTCTTGATTTTGGGGTTAAACAAGAACTTTGGTCCAGTGTTACTTAATTAACATTTCCAAAATTGTTAAATTAACTCTAGAATTAACTAGAACAGATTAGACTCATATAAACCCTGAGAAAATCCATCCATCCATCTTAATCCAGCTGGGTCACGGGGACAGTTTGTTGCCCAATCCTCATAGCCCCTGACCCCCCCTAAGAACCCCTCTGCAGGTGGTGAGCCCACAGGAGGGTGGACATTATGGTCCTTGATGTTAGTTCATAGGGGTGCTGCATGTTTTTGAGTTGATGGGGGAAACCGGAGCACCCGGAGGAAACCCATCCAGACACGGGGAGAACATGCAAACTCCACACAGAAAGGCCCAGGCGACCCAGGGATCGAACCAGCAACCTTCTTGCTGTGAGTGTTTTTGCTGTGGACAAATAGTAAATTATTACTCAAACGTGTGAATGAAACAAAACATGACTCCAGGTCTGTTTTCGACGGCTTAAAGCTCACAAGAGTCGATTTTGCGTATTATAGGAGCTTTAACTTCTCTACCGTTTCCCATTGTGCAGGAATGACACAACCTGATGGAAAAGACTGTGAACCTTCCCTCCACACCTCCGCTTCATACGTCATTGTCAGGCACGTTATGACACACCTATGCTCGAGCAGAGACTGTAATGAAGTGATGCCGCGGTTCTGTAGCGCTGTGTTTTCTCCATAGGGCTGGTGCATGGCAGACGAGAGGGTGTGAAGTGAGCCCGGGCTGTCTCCACACCTCCCCATGAGTTCTTATCATTATCACCTTCTCACTCCATACGCACACAACACCCTGGAACCTGACAGATTCTGTTACAGCAACTTCTTAGAGTTAATGTTGGCTAATAAACTTCTTCTGTACATCATCGCAACACTTGTTCTAGTCGTTTTAAAGCGTAAAGGTCCTGTATTATACAAGAGGCTACAAAATATGAGCTGGAAGTCATGTTATAACACTGTTACCTCCTCAAAAACAGACCTGGAGCTGTGTTTTGTTCCATTCACACGTCTGAGGTTTACACTGAAACGAATCACCATATCACTGTACTGGAAATGATTTGTGTCCAGACACGTCGTATCTGGGCCGCCTGAAACGCTATTCATAGGACTAGGCTGGCGTCATGTTGTCACGACACCACGTGGGCAGTAAAAACAAGGAAGTGGAGCACCGTGTCCGAAGTTGCCGTAATTCTATGGAAGTTTCAGCAGCTGATTGTGAGCCGAGGGAGAAGCAGGAAAACAGTATTTTCATGGACCGACGCTGTTTCGCGTTAGTCTCGGGTTTGTTTCAACTGTTTTCCGCAATAGCGTCACATGTCCGATGTCACGAACCGAGCGAATCAGGAAGGCGCAAGTCACCGTGACGTGGCCCAGTAAAGACGGCAGTACACTGTGGTTCAAAGCAAGAAAAAATATCTGAAGGAGGATTTTTTGCCGAAACGTAATTTAAGATAAAAAAAAAGCTTTTGGACATCGGCTATCTGAGTCTGCTATGCAATTTTTTCACCTTTATGTTGCTGCTCCTTGCATTTGCACCTCTACAAGAACTTTAGTGTGTGCTTACGAATGACTCGACTAATGTGGATTAAGGTTAACGTTTTATTGAGTCTATCTACATCTCTAAAGCTCAAAACGCTCTGTCTCACCTTGTGACGTGTTTTGTGAGAGAATCTCTACTGAACTAAAGGTAAACGGAGCTCTTAACCTGAAAACTACCGCTTCATGACATCACGAGGTGGAACAGAGCATTTTGACTAATAATAAAGGATGATTCAAACGTGTGAATAAAACACATGAGGAGGTTGAGGAGGAAACAGCATTTTAACGTGGCTTAAAGCTCACAAGAGTCAGTTTTGTGTACTACAGGACCTAATTTTCCACAGGTCCCGTCATTTTCACTGTCATACGCCTAGTTTTACATTGGGCCGCTGATCTCGACAGTAAATAAGTTCTACAGAAAACGGTTTTCTAATAACTGCAACAAGACTTTTCTCCAGTTCTTTATCAAAATGAACGGGATTTGCACTGTCAGAAGTAAAGTGCAGTAAGTTAAGTCTACTTGTTACGCTAATCGCTCAACGCTGCCGATATTGACGGCTTGTTCATTTGTCACTTTCTTTTGTCAATATTTTGATTGAAATGATGTTGCACAACACTAACTGAATGAATGAATTAACTGTGACTAGTAACTTCTGAACTGAAACCCTTTTCTGACATTGTTTTTAGGTCCGTTTTTTTTTTGCGACTGAATAATGAACTCTTCTCTGATGGCGAGCAGGTAGGATTGAACTTTTTATTTCCTCTTTTGCCCTGCGGTCCTTGGATTGTGGACAAATGCGTTATTTTCAAACTGAACGATATTTTCAAACTGAACTAAATCCTAACAAAGGAATAAACTGAATACTCTCGAGGTCAAAATACTCGGCAAATCAAAGAACTATGTATTTATTTATCTTTTGAAAAAGGGGCGCTTTGGTTATTATTTCAGTCATTCTTGTTTAATTAAATCATCATATTACCTTTACTTGCTTTACTATGTACTTTTTTGGAGAATTTATTGCAAATACTTCTCAGCTGACTAAACCTTTGTTCTGTCATTTATCTGCAAGCTCCATAAACAACCCGGGCTCTTCCGTGTACAGTCCTAATATGTTTGTTTTTTTGTTTTTTTTTGCTGTAAATGATATCCACAAGGCAGAATAAGGGAGATAGATTCAAAAAGGTTGACAACTGTATCTGTGATAATACAAATATTGTTTATTATCAGCAAAAAAATAATAATAGTAAAATAAAAGGTGACACAAAATGCATTTTTCTGAGCTGGAAGTCGTGTAATAAGGCTGTTTCATCGTCAGAAACAGACCTGGAGTTGTGTTTCGTTTCATTCACACAAGTTTTCAAGGGAACAGCTCCTTTTACATTTAGTTTAGTAGAGATTGGGCTGAAATGATCCAAATGAGTCTAGTGAGAGTGTATGGAGCATAAAAACACTTTCTGTATCACCACATGACATCACAAAGTGGAGCAGAGTGTTTTCAGTCTAAGAGAAGATGAACTCAGTGTAAATATGCAGGGTTTGTGTGTTAACCCTTTTAGCCCGATTATTTCCATGCATCAAAATCCCGCCTCGATTTTTTGTGTTCCTTTGACTTAAAAAATGTCAGAAAATGTCCCAGGAGTAAATTCTTTGGGCCCATTTTTACCAGGATGAGTTCAGATTTCAATATCTGGCAGTTGTTCAACATTACTGTATGAGTATTAAAGTGTAATAACAACTGAAAGAAGAAAAACAGAAAAACAAAAATGAAAAAGCACCGAAAAACCACTTGTAAACTCCCATCGCTCTCTCCAAATCTCTGCCGGTTTGCCCTCGATATTACAGGCTCTGTGGCGGGTGCTGCAGAAATTTGCCGTAATAACTCTGTATGAGTAGAAAACGCAACTTCTCTGCTTTCAGGAACTGTTGGAATTTTTACTATAGCGCATGTAGTTCCAGAGATACGGTAATGAGAAGTTGCGTCTACGAGGGTTAAACATGTGTGAATGAAACAAAACACAACTCCAGGTCTGTTTGTGATGAGGAAGTGGGATAGAATTAATAAAAAGGTCGACAATGGTACCGAAAATAACACAAATATCGATATCAACAAAAAAATTCAATTATATGTGAACATTCTTATAACAAAACAACGCAGAGATGTGTTCCTCTTGCACCAAAACTACAGAACAGCAGAGATCCTCGAGGTCACAGTCGAGTTTCTATATAAAACTTGTAATAAAGAATCTTGCCCTTTAGAGAAAAAGTGACATTTGCTGCAGCTTGGAAATGCTCTGAAGGGGACACTGCTCTGTTCACTGCTCTGCTCACTGCTCTGTTCACTGCTCTGTTCACTGTTCACTGCTCTGTTCACTGCTCTGCTCACTGCTCTGTTCACTGCTCTGTTCACTGCTCTGTTCACTGCTCTGTTCACTGCTCTGTTCACTCCTTTGTTCACTGCTGGACTTCTGTGAAAATGCAAAAACAAAACTTCTACTACTGCACTGTGCCAGGCTCTGTACAGTGAGGGGAACCTGGGACTTACATTTGAAGTGCTTTTTCAGTTTACTTCACATCGGTACTGTTTATAAAAAATATACAATTTAGTTTTAAATGTTTTTATTTCATTTTTTTATTAATTAAAACTCAACAATGTCTGATTGTGAGGTTGGTTTTAACGGTTTGACAAGAAAACTCTATGGACGCGCCTAAATGTTTCAGAGTGAACATATAAAAGCATGAGTTTCTGTCGTCTTAAAACATGCACAAACGTACTCGTGGTTGTTTGTCTCATTGCCGGAAGGACTTCTGCTTTGGTGGTTGTGTCCTTGGGCAAGACACTTCTCCCACCTTGTATGCAAGTGGCAAGTTTGGGGTGAATATCTTTTCTATTTATTCAGTTATGTGTGTTTTTATTGGAAAAAGAGACTTGGTTTGGTGACGCTATCTGTTTGTTCCCATGGTGATTAAAAAAAACAAAAAAAGTCTGATTGTAAGTTTGATTTTTACAGTTTGACAATAATATCTTGGACCATCACAATATGTCGAATCACAAGTCTGCAGAAATAGCTAAAAAACAGAGGGAACTACATAGACCATGATCCTTTGCTCCGTTTCATTGCAGACTACATGAAGAAATAACTGTTCTAAGCACCTTTAAATCTTCATTCTTTGAATTAAGGCTGTGTTCTATTGTGCTCAGAACTCAAAGAAAACCGACCTCCACCTCGGAAAAGTGCAAAGGAACGACTAATCAACTCGGAGTTCTGAAACACAAACTCGGGCTGGTTCGGAGCACACCGAGTCGGATGGACGTCTGAACAAGTAAAAGTCAAACTGCCGTAACTGAGTCGCCAACAGCTAACGTTAGCAAACAGACTCTATATATTAGCAGGAGATAGCGTTAGCGACGTTAACTACATAAGCTAACAAAATAAACTTTTAAACATTCTCGGACATACACATTTTCCCGACTGTTGCAATGGACGGCATTTACATTGGATGTCAGGAGAACGGACTTGGATTTACCAACTGCCGACATTCAATAGAGCGCAGCAGTCTGTGAAGGCATTTTTAGAGGAAAAAGTAGCATATTCACAGTCAAAATATTGCAATAAATATGGTACGGTGAGATGTTTATGGTGAAAATATCGTACAGAGAGATTTGGATATCGTTCCATCCCTAATGACAATAAATGTTGTACCAAATGACTGGTCAAAGCATTTTATAATGTCAGTCTTGTTATTATGTAGAATATCGTAATATTGTGAGCTTTCCCACGATATTGCAATAATAATAATAATATTGTACTGTGAGACTCCTATTAAGCCGTACTGATAAGAGCTGTAGTAAATTCTTAACAATACACATCCCTAAATTCGATATACTGACATATACTGAACAGCTCTAACCTCGTCTGGTCAAAGTTTCTACACCATCTCTAAACCTTTCCTCAGCTTCACTCTCTGGTCTATTTCCAGACATCTCCATCCAGGTTATTACGGCGCGAGCCCAGGACGGAGCTCCAGGAGAAAGTGTGCGTCTCTCTTTTGATTCTGCAGTGAACAGTGAGGCGGGAGCATCTGCAGCCCCACAGCCCCAGATAAAAGGCCCAGACAGAGACCAGATTCGGGGCCATATGCTGCAGTGACGATGGGAGCCAGCCACACGACCGCAGAGCTTTGATCACAGGGAGGAAGACTGCTGCTGCTGCTGCTACTGCCAAACGCCACAGCAACTGGGTCTAAGAGGGACGTCACGCAAGTTAGAGCTGTTACCAGGTGGAATATTGCGCAGAAATGAGTATGTAATGGTTGTTTATGGAGCATTTTTGCATCTTAGAGCCTGGAAATCAGCTTTAAAGGGCTGAACAATTTGGGAAAAACATGTAATTTTGCCATTTTTTTGTGTTTTAAAGGTCCTAAATTACTCAAAAATGAGCTTTACGTTGTGTTGTAATGCTGTTACGTCATCAAAAACATACCTGGAGTTGGGTTTTGTTTCATTCACGTTAGTCTGTCTACATCTTCAAAGCTCCAAATGCTATGTTCCACCTTGTGATGTCATGAAGCGGTAGTTTTCAAGTGAACAGCTGCATTTTACCTTCAGGGGCTGTTTACACGACAACAGCAGAGGGTGGAAAACACAAAACATTTTGCCAGATGTCCATATCGTTAGACGGCATCTGCGTTTTGGGGGGTTGAAAACACAAAAATCTGAAAACTCCAGAGTGGAAATCTTAAAAACGCTCTACCCTGTCATCGCTGTGTAAACAATTAAAAACAGAAAACCGTTTTCGTGGCCCTGGTGTGGAGATTACGTCCTGAACAGTTCAGGAAAAAACAAACATGAGAGAGTTTCAACCGAGCAGCTGTAAATGCCACAGGACTCACGTCAGGAAGTGACTCCACTGATCACACAGTCATTCAGAGCCTCGTCCGTCCACATGAAGTTGGTGGTGTTATTACGCTTTGCTGTGTTGTTTTGAATTGAGGCGCTGGAGAAGAGGAAGTAGGGAAGCAGAAGGGTTATACAAAGCATTTGGTCTTGGTGGTGCTGCCACCTACGCATTGGGCATGCAAACTACATCAGCAAACTGCAAGTTTGCAACCAACTGCAACCAAAACGCTTGTGTAAATGCAGAATAAGAGTGAGAATGAAAATACACTTTTGCATTTTTGCTTCTGTCCGTTTCCGTGTAAACACAGTCTTAGTTCAGTAAAGATTGGCAATTCAGGGGCTGAAATTAGAGCTGAAACGATTCATCGAGGTAATCGATTAAATCGATTAGAAAAATGCATCGATAATTTTTTTTTTGCCTCGATGCTTCGTTTTATTTTCATACGCTCAGCAATGGCCGGAACCTTCTGCGGTAAAGTTTCCACACGACCACTGCACTTCACTGTACACAAAACAGCGCGGCGCCCATGGATGTATAATAAGAGCGTAAACCTCATCTCCTCCCGTACACGCGCACACCTCATCTCCTCCCGTACACGCGCACACCTCATCTCCTCCCGTACGCCGCACACACCTCATCTCCTCCCGTACACGTGCACACCTCATCTCCTCCCGTACGCCGCGCACACCTCATCTCCTGTCTTGTCGCGTACGCTGCATGGACCGTGCTTCCCCCTGTGCGCCTCTAAACCAGAACTAACACCAGGACTAAAACCAGGTCTAAACCAGGTCTAAAACAGGTCTAAAGCAGGTCTAAACCAAGTGTAAACCAGATCTAAAATCAGGACGAATCCAGGTCTAAAACCAAACAAGAATTTGCAGGAGTTGGTTGCTACATTCATGTACCGTAATTTTACTGTATTTAACACACACATAAAGCGCACCGTACGAAAAGGCGCACAAACAAGCATGCAAATGTGCGTATTGAAAAATATATAGGGAGCAAAACTGAGTTTGGTTGTGCTTTATTTAAGTACTAATTACAACAATATTAAACAATAGTCATTATTCAAATCCGTCAAAGTCCTCATCCTCTGTTTCGGAATCGAACAGCTGCGCAAAATCCATAGCAGGTCCACTTCGCTCCTCGCTGTCGGAGTCACTGTCTGTACCGTGCGGCTCCTCAGAAATTATACCGGCTTTTGCGAAAGCTCGTTTAACAGTACCAGCAGACACGTTAGCCCAAGCATCTACAATCCATTGGCAAACTGTAGCGTAACTCGCCCGGCGCTGCCTTCCACCCTTCGTGAAGCTGTGGTCTCCTTCGTCATCCATCGCTCCCATGCCGCCGCATCCTTACTTTGAACGGCCGGTTCACGCCGATGTCCAGCGGTTGGACTTCTTTCGCCAGCCCTCCCGACTCACAGCAAGCGTAGCGTTCATTTGCTTCACTTGTTTTTTCACGTCAGCGGTGAGATGAGCACGCATAGAGTCATAAATTAGAAGCCACCTCGCCTTATTTCCGCGGAAACTCAGCTGCGTCTTCTTCACCTGTCGCAGTTCGTTTTCCATCTTCCTCCACTTACGAACCATCGACTCGTTAATGTTGAAATTTCTCGCGGCGGCTCGATTCCCATGTACCTCCGCGTAACTGATCGCCGTCAGTTTAAATTGAGCTTCATAGGCGTGTCTCTTTGCCATTTTCAGGGTTGTTAAAACAGCAATGTTGTGCATAAAGCACATACCTGTTCTTTTATACACAAGCCACGCCCACACTTCCCCCTTTAACGTTCTCATGCTTTTTCTAACACGTCCGCCTCACATGGGGCGCACCCCTTTTTCTATCACGTCCGCCTCACACAAGGCGCACTGCACGAAAGGGCGCGTGGCTCATTTTGAAGAAAATCTAAGACGTTTATATGCGCCTTATGGTCGTGAAATTACGGTAGTTTTAAAAATCATGACAATATCAAGTAATCCAAAGTATTCAGATTACGTTACTTTAAGTAATTTAATGGATTATGTTACAAACTACATTTTGGGGTATGTAATCTGTAATCTGTAGGGGATTACATTTTAAAAGTCACCTTCTCCACACTGATGCTACAACATGTAAACAGAAAGCCCCGTACATTACATCAAGTGGAAAAGAAACCGCGAGGTGAGTCAACCTTAGCCGAGCGATAATTACATTTTTCATGTCCAAAACGTGTATCTGTCAATGCACGTGGTGTGTATTTAACATGTGCAAAGTAGACGCGACAATAACAAACGATTACTCGATTATTCGAACAAAGTAATCGATAGAATAATCAATTACTGTAATAATTGAAAGCTGCAGCCCTAGCTGAAATGATCCAAATGAGTCTAGGAAAGGTGTATGGATCTTAAAAACACAGTGGAGCACTTCCTGTATTACCACCTGACATCACAACACTGTGGAACCATTTTCAGTTTGAGAGAAGAACTCTTCCAGGTTTGTGTGTTAATGTATGTGAGTGAATGAAACGAAACACAACTCCAGGTCTGTTTGTGATGAGGAAACAACATTAGAACATAGATCAGAAAATAGTGTAATACTGGCCCTTTAAATATAATGCAAACAGATCAAAAAAATATAGACAAAGACAAAAAATACAAAACTTTGAGATTTAGCAGGGTTTTGCGGTTGCTAAAATATGATCAGGATTCTTACTTTAAAGACAGCACATCCCTTTTTCTCTTTTTTAATCCACTGACTTCCAGTTTCTATCCAAATTGATTCAAAAAATGTTCTCTTTTTAAAATCCATTAATGGCCTTTAGCCCCATTATCTGACCAAACTCCAGTGCGCTTCAGTTTAGACACATAAAGCAGCGGCCCAAACTTCCTCTTTCCAAACACAGTTCCAGCAGCATAATGATTCACCCAGTTTAGAAGCACTTTTCACAACTTTCAGAAACCAGAGCGGAGTTTGACACCATCACTTTCTTTATAAAATTATTTGTAATAAAGAACATAGAGCTCTTGTTTTGGCCCTAAGAACTGCTTTTTAAATATATCTATACTGAGGAAAGACATATAGCGGGGTTTCACATGATATCACGTCTACATGTCAATATAATAATATTTAATACAGATGGAGGCCAGTAGGGTTGGGCAGTATCCAAATGTTGGTACCGTTAAACCTTCTCAGCATTTTACCGGGGTATACAGTATTACCGTGACTAATTAAGAATTATTTTGTAGCTGCACCTAAACCATTCAGAAACAGAAGAGCAGCTTTATATTTGAAGATGAGGCACAAGTTCTGATCAAACCAAACTCAGCATCAGTGCACGAGCTGTTTTTATCAGCGCTTATACTGTATGCAAATGAGCCATGCAGTTTTAAGTTTAGTTTCTGTAAAACGTAATGCGAACTGCATTAAACACATTATTACTCAAAGTCTATAATGAGGAGAGCAGCAGAAATGTAGAGCGCTGGTCAAGAGGACCAGTCACAGCCCTTATTGTCTGCGTCATTTCCATGGGCAGTTAGAAAGTTTGGGAGGTGTAAGTCGGTCGACACAAACGCATTCTGATGCAGAACCATAAATTGGGCTTTACCATCTCCTCCGTGAAAGTCTGACTTCGCCCTCAAGCGGGAACTGTCTCCTTCGGCGTTCAATAAAACGTCTCCATCACAAACTTTTGGGCTCAACATCACACACAAAGTGTCAGTCAGGTTTTTTTTTCTTCCTCGCTGCGTGTGGATGGAAATCTCCGAGCGTAACGACGTTTGAAGAGGAGAGAGAGCGGAGGGGAGAAAGTCCATGCTGTGGTTCTAGGTCCTTATGCAGATTTTTTTTATGATGGTAATGAAACTGATACCGCTGCTACTTTTTGATACCGCGGGATACTGTATTACCGTAGTACCGCCCAACCCTGGAGGGCTTTGAAAATAAATGCAGGTTACTGTTGTAATACGGTGAGTTCTAGAGTTTAGCCACTGATAGAAATGATCAGGTTCGATATTTATTTACCTTTCATATAGTTCATGGGAAAGTACAGTGTAATAAAGAGGAAAAACAGGTCCTTGCCCCCATCTGGGACCCACCAATTTTAGCTGATCACATGAAACAGATTGGGTACAGACCAACATCTGCTGCAGGTCCCCAGAGTCTGGATCAAAGACCTGGTGGTGGACTCTGCTCTGTGCCTGGTCCTAGATTCTGGAAGCAGCTGCTCCTCATGTGCACGTCATCATCACAGAGTCGGACCTTTTTAAATCTACAGACTCCATATGTTTAATGTGTTTATACTGAAGTGAGGTTCGGAGGCACAAGTAAAACCCTCTGAGCTGTATCTTGTCCTCGGTTTTAGCACAAACGCAGGCGTGGAGCTCTAAACAAGAGGTGGAGTGGCCCAGACTGAGGACATGTGTGTTCAGTGAATTGCCAGAATCATAAAAATATTCTTCCTATAACCTCTTCTCTATAACTGAGATTTAATATTTTATTACTTATTTTTCTATTATATTTTGACTTCTACATATACATTTATATAATTATGCCTTATTTGACACCTGTCTCTTGCTATTTTTTGCTACTTATTTAGAATGTATTATTACCATTGATATATATTTGCTCTGATATTATATTATATTGTCATGTGTGAACGACTTTATCCAAATAATTTCTCTTGTGGATCAGTAAAGTCTAAGTTTAAATATCAAACTAGTGCACTGAAAAACTAGCATATAACACACTTCAGACATAAAAAAGCCTTTTATTTGGAAATATGTTAGGCTGATAAATGAATAACACGAACATGTTAACAATATAACACCATCCTGATGCCCTCCCGTAGCAGAGCTCCGCCCATCACTCGCTCCCTGTACTCAGCTCTGCATCGTCTGTAGTTTGGTTTGATCTGGATCTAAACAAAAGCTGCTCATTCACATGAAGCCGTTTACAGCGACGTCCTAAATGGGCACATTTTTATACAGCGCTTTTCCACCTTCAAAGGACTCAAAGCTCTTTACATCACCACTCACCCATTCACACACACATTCAAACACCAGTACGCAGACACTGGGGGCGAGGTGGGTTAAGTGTCTTGTCCAAGGACACGATGACAGCATTCATCTGTGAGAGCTGGAATCACACCACCAACCTGTGGGTCAGTGGATCTGGCCACTCTACCAGTGATGTTTATGTCGAGAGCGGGATTCGAACCACCAACCTTCAGATAAGTGGACAAACACTCAACCAGCTGAGCTATTGTCGCCTAAAGTGTGTGTTTTTTAACCTGCCTGCAGACCTGATGCTGCAGTGACAGATTTCCTCACATCCTCGTACTCTTTCTGTCATCGGCTCCATTTCATTTCGTGATCAAATTATTCCCGTTGTGCCGCTTTGGTCAGTTTATAAAGTTTCTCGCCAGGAGGTCGGTGCCATCTAAACCGTAAACGACCGTGCACAGAGTGACAGAGCACAGGTGACTCTCATCGTCCCATAAACATGAACTCATCTCTGTGAATAATAAAGATGCTCTGAATATACGGTTACAGGCCACAACTCCGACACACCGCCACTCCGACATCGATGTCTAATTTGACGTGTAATTCAATTCAATTCAATTTTGTAGTGCCCAAAATCGCAACAACAGTTGCCTCTAAGGGCGTAGTCGGAGTGGTGTGTGTCCATTTGTTATCAAACGTCCTGCACTCCAACATTCCACTCCAACTAACCCTAACCCCCCCCCCTTCCCCCGGAGTGGCGGCACATTCGCTTTTTTTTCCCAACATCCCGCCATTCTGACATGGAATTATTAAGTTTCGACTGCGCTCTTTTCAGGACCAGATTTTCACGGACTGGTGGCGCGGCCTGGTTTAATCCTGATTAAATCCTGCTGTAGTCCTGTTTTAGATCTGGTTTAGTCCTGGTTTAGATCTGGTTTAGTTCTGCTTTAGACCTGCTTTTAGTCCTGTTTTAGACCTGGTTTTAGTCCTGGTTTAGATCTTGTTTAGTCCTGGTTTAGATCTGGTTCAGACCTGGTTTGAGTCCTGATTGAGTTTTAGACATGGACTAAAACCAGGACTAAAACCAGGTCTAAAACAGGACAAAAACCATGACTAAATCCTGGTTTTTGTCCCGTTTTAGACCTGGTTTTAGTCCTGTTATAGACCTGTTTTAGTCTTGGTTTAGTCCTGGTTTAGACCTGGTTTAGACCTGGTTTGAGTCCTGATTTTAGTCCTGGTTTAGTTTCAGACCTGGTTTAGTCCTGGTTTAAAAACAGGTCTATGCCAGGACTCAAACCAGGTCTAAATCAGGACTAAACCAGATCTATACCAGGACTAAAACCAGGTCTAAATCAGGACTAAAAGCAGAACTAAACCAAGTCTAATCCAGGACTAAACCCAGGACTAAACCAGGTCTAAACCAGGTCTAAACCAGGACTAAAACCAGGTCTAAACCAACGCACCTCCGCTGCTACCTCATGAGTAAATTGTCGGAACGGCAACATAAATGGCGACATAAAAGGTGTCGGAATGGCGGAGTCAAAAAGTGTCGGAATGGGGGGATGTCAGAATGGAGGGATGTCCGAATGGGGGAATGTCAGAATGGAGGGATGTCGGAATGGGGGAATGTTAGAATAGGGGATGAACCCTGAATATATAAGGTTGGACCACTGCAGACTCTTTCAAATTAGTTCTGTTTTTCATGTTTCTAAACCAGTAAAAATCAGGCACAGCATTTTTAACTTACAACTAAAATCAGCAGATTATAACCCGCTCATTAAACACATTTTATTTCCGGCCCGTAAAAGGGGAAAACAGTGTAAATAGGGCATTCTAATGGATGTTTGCTCCGTGCATTATGGTGAAATTGCAGCAGCTCCTTCCTGTGCCCTTGTGAATCAATCGCTGTCATCAATCATAAATGTAGCCACAGTAAATTAGTCCCCATCTGCTCCACAAGTGCGCCTCTCAGAGCAGAATACGGCCTTCTGCTCGGCTACAGACACTCCAACTTAACAAACTAGAACGCGTTTTTGTGCCCTCGTTCCACTCCATCAATCATGTCTTTGCAAATACTCACACAATGCACTCTCTCTCCCCTCCTACATGCAGTTTCATTGACAAGTAGTGTGAAAAGAAACAAAAATCTGATACTAATCGATGCTTAAACTAGTATCAAAACTAGATACTCACTTGAGCAGGTATCGATACTAAAAAGTCCCATTCACAGGACAGAAATGAAGCTTTCCCGAAGCTTTAGAGTGATCTTGAGCTGTTGCAGAACAAGTATAAAAGCACAAAGACTACACAGATATAAGACCACATGCTAATACAGAAGAAAATACAATGATTTAATGCTAAAAATGGCCTTGCAGTGTTAAAATAATGAGTTTTGTTGTTCATTGTGGTATCGGACTCTATACTGTGTACTGTAATTTTAGTATCGTAACATTAGCTACAGCCTAAACTTTCCTCTTCCTCAGCCTTTCCATCTTCATCTCTTCATCATAAGACATTTTGCAGTAGATTTGTGAAATAATAACGTGAATAAAATCCAGTATCAGACCAGCACCGGCACCACGTCTTAAAGGGACAGTTGGGACTTTTGGACATAGGGCCTCATTTCCTCATGAGCCAGAGTGTTGGAGACGTGTGGAGACACTTTTTAAATCTTCCATCCAGTCCTTGTATTTGCAGAGGTTGCTGGTGCTAGGCTAGTGCATGTCAATGGCCATAGTCGTCCTGCCACTAAAAACAGTCTGACCCACTCCACAGACCCGAGGAAAAACTATTAGAACTCCAGACTGTCCATGTGAACGTCTGTGTCCAGAGAATAATGTTTGAAATAAATCTAACCTTGCGTCCCATGAATCATCGCATGTTGAGGGACTATTTTCTCATATATCAGTCCGCCGCTGCTGAGCTTCTATCAGGAAGTACAACTCACTGCTGCTGCTCAGACAGAAATCCTTCAAATGCAACGGTTGGTTTGACTTCTAAAATGATTCTCTGGGCAAAGACGTTCACATGGACAGTCTGGTGTAAAAACAGTTTTGCCTCGGGTGCTCTGTAGAGTGGGTAAGACTGTTTTTAGTGTCAGACCAACTATGGCCATTGACATGCACTAGCCTAGCACCAGCAACCTCTGCAAATACAAGGACTGGATTGAGTATTTATTTATTTAAGTGTCTCCACACGTCTCCAACACTCTGGATCACCAGGAAATGAGGCCCTATGTCCAAAATTCTGAACTGTCCCTTTAAAGATCGACTGGAATAGTGAAGCAAAGCACTGACTGCTTTATCATCATGGAAGTATAAGTTCCCGTTATTAAAGGCTCTGTGTTTGGTTTGTACGGGTTTAATAGTTTACAGTGGTCCAAAATTATTCCAAGACCTTTTTGGCAATTTTAGTGCAAACTTACTCTTATTTGGTATTTTACGGTATCTCGACTAGACTTTAAAGGGCATATTTCTGTTCTCTCAAATAGGAAACACTCATCAAAGTTTGCGATGTCATGTGGTGATACAGGAAGTGCTCCACACACCTTCACTAGAATCATATGGATAATTTCAGCCCTGGACTTGCCAATCTTTACTGAAATAAAGGTAAAAGGAGCTGTTCATTTGAAAACTACTATGATGCTACCAGATACTCAAACTCAAACTTGTGTGAATGAAACGAAACACAAATCCAGGTCTGTTTTGAAAGAAGTAACAGCATTAGAACAGGAGAAAAGTAAATTTTCTATAATACAGGACCTTTAAAAGCACAGAGAAGCACCACGTCAACACCACATCATGACATCAAGTGCAACAAACTACGTTGTTATGAAGAAGGCAGACAGATCATGCATGAAAACTCAAACATGTGAGTGAAACTCAACACAAAATCAATCCGGTGTCATAATTCATGGCTTTTGAGGAGTCTGGCCCGTTTGCATAGGCCTGGTTTTATTGGATTCCGTCTCCTCATTTATTCTGAAACCGATCTGACAAACAATCCAAAACACACTCCATTCTCTGTGTTTGTGTTCCTTTGAAAATCCCGTCTGTCAATAACGTACAGAATAATTGTGAATCAAAATGAAAAATCTCCCGTTTGCGGCCGGCCTCATTAGTTTTGGCGGGTCGATATGGAGCTGACAGGTAGAGCAGAGATGCCGGGGGAAGGAGAGAGATGATCGGAGGCTGTGATTAGAAGAAACAAGCTCCAAAAGGGACTGCTTCTGGGCTAATTCACTTTTTTTAATAGACTAAATGGTATACTGGGGTTTGGGGAGCAATAAAACGTGAAAACCAAACTTTAAAAGTGAACTGCACAACTTTTTTAGTGATTTTTTAAAAAACCTTTTGTTGTTTAAAATATGAGAAAGGCAAAAAAAAAAAAACCTTAATGATACTGTTGCCAAAAGAACAAAGTTACAAAGGAAAAGACCATGGTGAGCCGGTGTCCTGTCGATTTGAGCTAGGCCTACTCGTTGAGCTACCTAGGACTGTTACAGTTTAAATGCCCGTCGATTTGAGCTCCAAAAGCACAGATGGGATAAATTTCCCTCCTTGGATTATGTGTATACGTATATTTGAAATAAATGTAGTTAATACACTGCCTGGCCAAAAAAAAAAGTCGGCACCTTGATTTAACTAAGCAAATAGGTATGAGGTTGCTGCAGTTGGTCAGGTCCAGGTTCAGCAGCAGTGTGTGAATATACTGAAGGACCAGGTTATTCCATCAGTGGATTTTTTTCTTCCCTGATGGCACGGGCATATTCCAAAGCCCTATTCGCACGGGATAAGTATAACCTGGAGACGTCTGGTAATTTGCAAATTCCTGCCCCACCTCTGTGTTACTCGCAGCGCATTCGCACGGGATCAGCGAAGTCCGTAAATTGCTCTATTTTGCTGAAATTACGACCGGATATGTCGTAACATCACATCTGTTTCTATGTCTTTCATGCTGCTAAGTAAGTAAATTTATAAAGTATAATAAAAAAATAAATAAATAAATGTTCCTTACCGCATGCGGCTACACATCCAAGTCAACATCCTGCGAGAATTTCCCTTTTTGCGGATCAGTTTCCATGTAGAGGCTATGAGGCTGTGTTATAATTTGCCCCTAAAAAGCTCAAAACTGCTAATCAAAATTTCTACCACAGCCCCCATTACTCAAGACGGAAAGAGATATAAAATGTGAGCAATATATATAGAAAAGACCGCGGAAATAAAAGGAATTGACAGAAAAGACGCAATTACAACAACAAACACTGACATGCAGATTCGCACGGGACGAGTATTATCACCGGACGTCTGTGTTTGGTGAAATATAGTAGGAAATTTGCGGCGGAATTTTTACTTTACAAATTACAGACATGGCGCATTCGCAGGGGATTAAGATCTCAGACATTCTCTGTGCGAATAGGGCTCAAGATGATAATACCAGGATTCATGGGGCTCAAACTGTGAGAGAGCGGTTCAGGGAGCAGGAGACATGATTTTCACACATGGATCGGCCCCACAGAGTCCAGACCTGAACCCCACGGAGAAACTTTAGGATGTGCTGGAGAAGGATCAGACTCGACCATCGCCAATGCAAGATCTTGGTGAAAAATGAATGCATTCGCTGTGGCGTTGTTTCGATAAGCTTCTGCAATGTCACAAGATTTCCATCCAGTGTTGCGTTAAATTTTAAATTTAAAGCATTTTATCTAGAATTTGGCATCTTAGAACTTATTATTAGGCCATGAACACTAATCTTTAACTGCGTTTAAGTACATTTGTCTAAAACTTAGCAGCAATACACTTATTTCCAGCCCATGAACACTCACAGAAACAGCTTCATTCTAGTCTAGAGGAAGTTTATTTGAAGATAATTTGTCAAGTAAAAGTATCTTGCTGCATGGACAGATAATTTCACTACTTTTAAGTAATTTCTGATAGATTTAAGTGTTTATATCTTAAATTTTGATCAAGCTTTTTTGCTGTGTGTTGCTGCTAGTGCTGTAACCTGCTTATGATCTATAGGTTTAATCTATACTATGGAACATTCTAGAAAAAGCGACTTTTAGGAGCATTCTACCATGTTATAACACTGTTTCCTCATCAAAAACATGCCTGAGGAGTTTTTATTTGTCATGTTTGCATGTTTGAGTAATTTTGTGATCTCTCCCAGGCCCTGTTCAAACCCTCCTCGCGGTGGCAGGGGAGAAACGCATTACACGAAGCAACGATTTGCAACATGGCTCACATCACTGCTAACAGATAGATGCTCTGTAGCTAACGCAGTTTTAGAGCACTTCAGGTTCTTACAGAGAGTTCAAGCCAAGTGAAAGAAGATTAACCGACCAAATAACTGAGTGAAGGATTTTGGAAGCAGCAAAATGGTTAAAAGCATGAACGAAAAGACAGAGCATTAAAGAGTTAAATATACAGAAATAGACCAATATACTGGGCCAGTGTTGAGTAACTAAACTGATGTTATTGCTTTGTCTGAAATGTTTTACAGTATGGTATTAATCTTTTTAATCTTCATGGACACCAAACCTGGCCAATTTACAGGTGAGATCTGTGGAGAGGCGACACAATGCCTACTTTTCAAGGTAATTTTGAGCTATAAAACCGCCCTGTAACAGAATAAGGTGCAGTAAGGTAGATCTGTTTAAAGCTGGGGTGTCAAACTCATTTTGGTCTGGGGGCCGTATACAACCTACTTTGATCCTAAAGGGGCCAGATCAGAAAACTCAGGGCATATTTACCCCAAAAATAGCAATAAGTCCAAATATTTGTGCAGAGAAATGCAAATCTACTAAAGAAATCTTATTTGATTTTATTTTACACAATATTCTAATATTATGCTAGTTCAGGTAGCTTGCTTTCACAGCAGCATCACTAACCTCTTGTGAAAACAGACTTTATCTTCTGTCTTCTCAATTCTCCGTTCAAGTTATTGGTATTTTTCGCCATGTCTCGTAGCGGTGTTTACGACTATATTCCTTGAGCGCCGCCACTTGTTGCAAACACACCGAGCACAGGTTTCCCATTCACCTCCGTGAACAAATAGGAATTAGTAAATTTTTCTTAGAAAATCCTGCACTCAGCTCCACTTTTCTCATTTTTAACATTTTGCTGATGAGGGTGTCAACAGGTCAACAGTCAAAACGATCGTCCTTTAAGAGGGTTCATTTGTGCTGCTCTGGTGGGAGGCGCCACGCACAGAGGCATCGCTGCTATGCTAAGCGGCACAGAAAATTACCAGGAAAATCTGAAAAAGTTAAATATTTGAATAGCCGAGGGCCAAATTAGAGGTCTTGGAGGGCCGAATCTGGCCCCCGGGCCACATGTTCGACACCTGTGGTTTAAAGTCATATTGTGGAACATTCGAAGCAGAGAAATAACATTGCGAGGAACATCTGTTTGTGTGTCTGTTCCAGGCGTTACTCTCAAACTGCTCACCTGACTGATCTCAGATTTGGAGGGGATCCTCCTAATGCCACAGGTGTGTGCAGTGCCAAGTTTTATGTTGGTTGGGCCAAAGATATTTTAAAATGAGTGATATCTTTTTTGCAATCTCATAGCGAAGGCTCTATTCACATGTATTCAGTTTGCTCCTTAATAACCGGAAACAATATACAGAACATTTATGGAAAATTAAACCATGTTTGCGCAGAGAAAATTCATTTACCACGTCATCAGCACTGAACATGTGAAACAAAATACTTTCTATGGAAACCAACCGTCTTCCCCCATGCCAAACCACACCATACCAACTTTATTTATAAAGCACTTTAAAAACTTTACAGTCGGCCAAAGTGCTGTACACAAATATAGTAAAGACAAGGACAGTACAACACAATATACAATATAAACACAATACTACTAAAAAAACATAGAAAACTATAAGAAATGTATATGTGACTTGTTGAAAGCCAGTGAAAAAGGTGCATTTTTAGGGGTGATTTAAAAACAGATACAGACTCTGCCAGTTTCATCTTTAATGGCAACTGGTTCTACAGCCGTGGGGCAGCAACAGAAAATGCAGTTTCCACAAAGCTGCGTTTAGTCTTTGGGACGGCGCTGGAGCTGATCAGCTGACCTGAGCGTGCGAGAGGAGGCATAAGGGTGGATCAGGTCAGAGGCAGGAGGGCACTAAGCTGTGCAAACACTTAAGTAAATAAAAGAGTTTTAAAATCAACTCTAAAACACACTGGAATACAATGAAGAGAGGCTAAAATAGGGGAGATGCTCTTGTGTTTCCAGGTTCTAGTTAAAATATCTTACCCTTAAATTGAAGCTTATAAATTTGGGAAGTTTTTATGTACATTTGAGACACTGATATGTAAGAAAATTGTTGAAAATGATCACTTTTGATGATAATTTGTCAGGCGGACAGACATTTTTTTTTGTCTTTTGGGGTATGTTGAGGGTGATATTTGACAGTAAAATGCAGCAAGCCCCAGAATATTTTTCTGCTAGTTTCCCAGATGTGTCAGGATACACCATGTACTATTTTAGGGTTATTTGACCATTTATGCAGTTGCAGTACCTGAATATTTACAATTACATAATTCGGTTGATAGTGTTTCCTAAATAGGGCATTTTTTTGGGCCTGAGACTATACGGGGCCGAGTTGGGGTTGGTCCCTATCAACTTATGATGGAGTGGACCTGGCTCTCCGCCTAAAAGTTGAGCCGCTGAGTTTCGGACCAGCTGCAAACGGCAATAAACGTTAGTATATTCTAGCACACGGTGTAGGCTTGGCAATACTATCAAAAAGTCAGATACTAATCCACAATATAACTAGTATCCACAGAAACAAGAAGGTGTCGGACAACCAACCAAAAAGTTTCATAGTGCACCGTTAAAGTTAATGTACACTTTATAGTCCCCATAGAGAAATTTGTCGTCTGTATTCGACCCATCCTTCAGTGTCTCCGGGGAATCTCCTCAAGAGCAGTGGGACTCATCTTCAGATTTTGAGCTAGTTTTGGTCAGGACAACTTTAGCTGGAGGATTTTATCTGTTGTTCGTGTTTTGAGTCAATAGGGAAACAGCAGAGCCCAGAGGAAACCCAACCAGACAAAGAGAGAATACGTAAACAAGGAAATCAAACCCAGAAGCTTCTTGCTGTGAAGCGCGAGTTCGAGCGTCTACAGAATCTCCAGCACAGACCGACCCGCTGTCTACAGTAAGTTCAGTGCTGGTTTTGAACTAGTCTAACATTTATTTCATACAAGTATTGCTATAAAATAAATAAAACCTAGAAAAACATGCATTCTTACAGTGACAAGCATCGCCTCTCCACTGATCTGATGTGAAACTTGTCATATGGTACACACTGTCTATTCTCTACGGTGATAAACAATGCCAGACTGTGGAACAGTTAAAGCAAAGCAATAACATTTTTGTGGAGACAAGCATCAGAAAGCTTCAGGGTACATCTATAAAGAAGCCTGACAACAGAAAAGCTCCAGAGTTAAAGTTGAACTCCGGCACATTTGAAGCTAAAGTCCGTTGCTAGAGGTGGTGGAATTCTGTCAGAAGCAAAAAAACGGCACAGATCAGTGTTTCCTCGGTGGAGATCTCACTGTGGCAGTGAGTCTGTCAAGGCAACAAACTAGTGTAGTGATGGGGGCAAGTTCTGAACTTCCCTGTAAAATGCCAATTTGCTTCACACTGAAGAAGCTTAACACCACTTTAACCCATCTTACAACAGCCACGAGTCTAACAAACAAAACGCTCTGCCTGGTTCACTCATTAGTGTCTGGAAACGTTAGAAAACAACTTTTATAAGCAGCCTTACACTTACCTTTGTTGATTTTCCACTGCACAGGCCAAAGCCCAAAAGACTCGATCGCTGATGTCGTTTCTAATTCCATTTATTTACGAGTGAATTATGTTTTTTGAAAAACGCTAAAAAAAATACATTCCCGACCCATTTTCTTTCAACAACTTACAGTTTCTCTTCTTCTTCACCGTCAGTAGTCGATTCTCACTTGTTGCTTCTGGCGGCTCGAGCCTCTCGCCACCGCTGGAGTCGACAATCGAGTCTTTTGGGATTTCGCATGTGCAGTAGGAAATCAGCAGAGGGAAGTGTAAGGTGCTTATAAAGTTGTTTTATAACATTTCCAGACACTAATGAGTGAACCAGGCAGAGCTCACTCATTAGTTTGTTGCCTTGACAGACTCACTGCCACAGTGAGATCTCCGCCGAGGAAACACTGATCTGTGCTGTTTTTTGGCTTCTGACAGAATTCGACCACCTCTAGCAACGGACTTTAGCTTCAAACCTGCTGGAGTTTCCCTTTAATATAAAGAAGACTATTTGAAAGCCTAACACCTGCCACAGTATTCTGGACCCTCTCAGTTTAGGCCTGGTCCAGAGTCTTAGAGTTTGGATGAGTTCTCTTCTCCATGTATCTGTGACACGACTCATTTGCATATATCACAAAGCTGCGTGCAGACTGCAGTGTGGACTTTGCTCTTACTGGAGTTTACAGGGACTTAAGAGTTAAGACTTGTGTATACACAAATGTCAATATACTGTAATCCAGTTTCCAACAAAAAAAGAAAGAAAAACACTCAATTATTTTTAAAGGACCCATATTACACTCTTTTCTGATCTATGTTATAATGTTGTTGACTCGTCAAAACTTAAAGGTGCATTGTGTAACTTTTCTGGTGGAAGGTCTGGCAAATGCTTTTCTCCATGGAGATGTTATTGCTTTGTCTGGAATGTTTCACAGTATGGCATTTAACCTTTTTATCTCCATGGAGACTATTGGAGATAGCGAGGAAGGAGTGTAGAATGTGATGTGATGTACGCTGGGACACTTCACCCAAACACTAGTCCGATCAGGGAGTGAAAGAGGATACTTGAATGGATTTTGAGGAACTTTAATGCCCTTTCTTGTATCTTTCTGTTTGATTTAGTCTGAACTATCCTTTCGTCTGGTTATCTATGAGCACATTTAAATCATATTACTAACTGATAAATATTTACAGACCCACCTCTATCATAGACGCAGACTTGGATAGGTTTAAGGTGATGATCAGAAGCTACAGCACTTAATTTAGCAGTAACAGTGTCACCCTGGTGCTCCCAAGGACCCCTGAGCTGCTTATGAACGCCTTAACCCTTTAACCACCAGGTGAAGGTGTATATTTGAGAAATAACCACTGGTTCCAAATAAACGCTGAGTCTATAACAATTCAAGGAAGAAGACGTGACCACTGGCGCTGCACATTTTTCTTCTTCGCCTGTTTTGTTTTGCTTTGTTTTTACACGTTTATACGTTTTCTTTGATCACACTGTTGATCGCCATGAGTCCGGTGCAGCAAAAAAAACAACAATATGACTTAAAATTTAAATATTCTGTGGGAAAACTCTGGAGAATATTACTTCACTTTGGCTATTCAGAGGAAGCTGTAGTGTCATCGTAACTGCTGCAGCGTAAGAGGGAAATTGTGGCAAAGGGGCGAGAAAAGGCCGGGGACGAGGCGGCAGGAATCGTGCTGACAAGGGAAAGGCAAAGTAGTCACCAGGCCATCGTATAACGGTGACGTCTCCTCCGAGGTGTGCCATAAAAACTGCAAATTATACTCATACGCCGCAATGAAACTGGTGATCCCTATGGTTTTAAAAGGGTTAACTAAATAAACATTTACTGAACTAACAGATAAAGTGAGGGATTTACAACAGAGAACAAACCAGATCAACTTACAGGTCAGATCTGTGGAGAGACGACCCCACTCACAGTCAGAACGCCTGTTTTTCGAGATATTTTTGAGCTATAAAACCACCTGTAATTGAATACATGTAAAGTAGAACTGTTTAATATCACACTGTGGAACACTCCAGGCAGAGCAATGACAAATCCATAGAAACAAGCAGGTGATGGACCCCCAACTAAAAAATTAAAGCGTGTCTTTAAGGTAAACAGCCCTGATACCCTCAAATCTCAACCTCCAATTATTCAACCTCCAGTAGGAAGATAAAATGTTCATTCGCCCGTAACTTCTTGAAGAACTAAAAAGGGGGAAGTGTTGTGAGTGAGAAAACCAAGTGTGAAGCTGCCTGTTCCACCTCCTCTGGATGTGTGAGCCTGCAGGTTACACTGTGAATATATCTGCAAAGTCTAGCACCTGAAACGCAGCGGCATAAAGACCACCTGCCCGAGTAACAGCTAAAACTGAATTTACACCAGGAGCGTCAGCGGCACGGAACGTAGGCAGAGCTGCATACGGGCGAGCTTTTAAACGCTTCAGTTTACACCAGAGGCGACGCTCACATTTAAACACTAAACTTTTTACATATGCTGATGTATTCATTGTTGATTGGATGAATTATGTTTTAAATCATTAAAACAAAAGGTGACAACAAGAGAGACGAGGCTTTGCAGCGATAATGAGCCGTATCTGTGGTGCTGTATTAATGAAGCGTCGAACCATTAAACTTTGGCGTCTGCTCCTCACGTCTTTTCCTCCAGATGTTCTTGTAAAGTTTCTGTCTGGTGTCTAAAGGCCACCACACACTACATGATCTTTTGGTCTTAAACGATTTTTAAACATGCAACAAAATGCACACACCACAAACACAAGGAGAATCTTATGAGACTAAAAATCTCAAAGGAAGTAGAGTCACTATCGCTGATCTGCAGCTACACCTCACGCTGTGTGGATGTAAACAAACACACGTAATGAAACAATGTCTTTTTACTTTTAAAGAACACCTCAAACTGGATTAACAGCGCGGTTTTGTGGACTCGATGTCATTATTTGTGGAGGACAATTTCTATGGATAATGTGGATGAGATCCTGCACTTTAAATGTACCACTTTACATTAGGTGAGTAATAAAGTCTTTATTTTCGCTATATTCCGAGTTTGTATGTTGTGTCTCTGTGTCCGTCGCTCCTCTGCCCCTGACGCTCTGTTTTATTTCTGTCGCATTGCTGATGTTTGGCAGTTCTGATCTGACACTGACTCCACACATGAGGAGCGGATTCAAAATCGCACACAGAGACAAAAACTCGGGTCACGCCTCCCCAAACACAGGAAGAAGAAATCGCAGCCAAAATCGGGCAAATTCTCCTGTAGCGTGTGGCGGCCTTAAAGTGTTTTATATTTAGTGGTTTTAGAGAACGTGTTTTGAAAGGGCATCTGAAGTTTATTTTGACATCACATGCTTATTTCCTGTCTTGTCCCAGATAAAAAGCCTTGAGACGCTCCAGTGACGCTGAAAAATGAGAAAACCAACTTAATTTGAGTGGTCAAATTAGTTCATATAGACTATATGAAGAAAGTGGACTAAGTGAGTGTGACCCACAGCGTTTGGCTCCAGTCAAATGAAGCAAATCGAGGCTAGTGGTTATAGGAGCGAATTTGGTGCTGAGATCCATTTCAGGAATTGGAATTAATTTACAAAATAGTAATATAAAAACACCAGGATCATGTAGAGTGAATTAATATGAACATTTTCAGACGAGAACAGCCAGAACAGTGTCCATGCTGACTTCCAGTTTGGAACTAGCAGCTGGTGTTTTACCTTCCATTTATTCAATTACAGGTGGTTTTATGGCTCAAAAATATCCAGGTCTGGTTTGGTCTCCATGAAAATTAAAAAAAAGGTTTAATGCCATACTGTGAAACATTCCAGACAAAGCAATAACATCTCCATGAAGAAAATAATTTGACGAACCCTCCACCCAGAGTCCTGCATCAGGTCGGGAGCCCACAAATAGTTACTGAAACGGGCGGATTTTAACTGGAATGTGACGGGCGGGTAGCGATTCCACACGGGCGGGTCAGGTGAATCTGTGCTCTCAATCCCACATCCAGCGCTGCCACTGAGACACTTTTCCTCTGCTGCATTTGTGATCCAAGAACACAGAACGCAGCCGAAACCTGGGACTGAGGACGATGTACTCTTCCTGCACAGTGACCTTGGTTAGATAAAATTAAGGCTTTTATTTTGTGTTAAACTGACATTATTTGTTTTTTTATTGTTCATTTAGTTGTTATTCTACTATTTAGGACTCAGGTAGAGCAAAATATTTAGCCCATAAGTTTAACCTACCAGTGATTAGGCGACTACGAAAAGTGGAAAGAAAAGAAAAAAATGGAGTGTATTGTGTATTACTAGTTTAAGGCGTAGCGGCGACCGACTATTGCTGTTTGTTTGTTGTTTGTTGAGAGGCGTATTGAAAAAAAATTAAGTGAGTCAGTTCGAATGCTTCTAATTTGTGTGTGATTCATCAGGGGCACGGGTGGGTAATGAGTGGAACATTAATGGGTCCAGGTGGGTGTGGATTTAACTTTGATATAATCACAGGTTTACGGGGGGAGCGGACCTCCAAAAATGAACGCCGCCTCCACCAGAAAAGTTACACGATTCACTTTGAAGTTTATCCGTGTCCAGACCATTACATCCGTCCCCAGCTGTGGCCTCCTGTCGCTTCGGTGTACCAGGTCATCAAATCGCCTCCTCTGATTGGCCGCGGAGCCCTGAAGACCCGCCCCATGGTGTTATTTTGGGCTGTAGCGTGTGTGTGTGTGTGTGTGTGTGTGTGGTGTATACTTTTAACAGCAGGAAGAGTTGTGCGTCACTGTCTGTACACCCACACAGCTCTGTAATCACTGTTCCTTATGTTTCTAATGGTTTTTTCCTCCAAAGGATACAAGCGTTATTGTCATATTCATCTACCTGTCAGAGGCACCGGCTGTCTGCTGTTTGGGTTTGATTACATTTGTGGAAAGTGTACGTGGAAAAATAAAGAAAGAAAGAAAGAATCAGCTTCTAGTGCATGTTTAAAGGTGCTATTGTGCATTATTCTGATGATAATGACATGTTTAAAGGTGCTATATTACACAAAAATGCCTCTTGTGATGTTTCAGCCATGTTAGAACACTGGTACGGCCTCAGAAACAGACCTGGAGTTGGTTGTTTCATTCACACATGTTTGAATAACCTTTTTATGATTAGTATGTCTACATCTCCAAAGCTCAAAACACTCTGTTCCAGTTTGTGATGTCATGAAGCGGTAGTTTTCATATTCAGTTTTGCATTTAGAAAGCCCTAGAGAAAGTTACAGAGGAGTTTTGTTTTGTTCCATTCACACATGTTCAACACACAAATCTTCATATTTAGGCTGAGTTCTTCTCTCAAACAGAAAACTCGCTGTTCCACCTTGAGCGTTTTCAGGCTGGCAGAGAACCGTGACGATGCCGGTTCCTGCACCTAATCTCGACCCGACACGACATGTTCACACCGAAAATCAGTCAACGAGAGATAACAACAAACAAACAACAAACAACACTTGGATGGCACGTCTGGACCTGCCATTGCAAGGAGATTTAATGCCTCTCCCAGTACAATCTTCATATATGACAAGAAAAGTTTTAAGTTTACAAAATATTACGAACCGTTTGTCTTATAAATATCCGTGTACGCCTGGTAAGGTTCCATCTTTGGATTCGACATCGCTGCCGCAGATGTTGCAGCAGAGCTCAGTGTAGATTTGTATGAGTCTAAATGCTCTGCTGGTGTCGATGATGTGATCCATGATTATTTCATATGGCCTTGTTTTTATTTGGTGGTAAATCTACACATGTGGATGATGCATCATGGGTTCACTTCAATGGTTTGAACACAGGTCGTTCACCGGTGGAACTGGTGCGGGAACCAGTACCATTCTGGCTGACCTGAAAACAGCTCCAGTGATGTCCTGCGGTGATACAGGAAGTGCTCCATAGTATTTTTTAAACTCCATGCACCTTCACTAGAATCATTTGGATCATTTCAGCCCTGAAACTGTCCATCTCCATTGAACTAAATGTAAAAGCTGAAACACTTGAAAACTACCACGACATGACATCACAAGGTGGATCAGAGCTTTTTGCGCTTTGAAGATGTAGACAGACTGATAATAAAGGGCTACTCAAACATGTGTGAATGAAACAAAACTCTCAGTATGTTTTTGTATAATTGGTACAAACAAAACTGGTATAGAAAATATATAACTTTTTTAACAAGACTTTTATAGCTGGTGGGCGGAAGTTACTGGAGAGTGTGAGAGAAAAAGGTACAAAAAAGCGCTATTATTCAGATACAGTTAACTGAAACAATAAACATTTACAAAGGAATTTACTATATTGAGAAAAATACCTTTTGAATATTAGTTTGTGTTTTCTTCTAATAAGAGAAGCTTCTGTTGTGTGCTGTGTGTGATGACGGAGTGTTCCTCCTTTCACAAACCCGGGACCCGGTAAAAAAAGCCAAAGAGCTTAAGAGGCTTACAGATTTTTGCACCTACTTGTCTTATTTATTTATTTAAAAAAAAAAAAGGAAGAAAAGGAAAAAAGCTGCTGTCTGACAGTACATTTAGTGGACAGCAGTTTGCATTACGCTAAAATCAATAGTTGTTATAGCTGAAAAATAGAAAGGAGCTCTCAACCCGTGGTACGAATATTCCTTTGCAGTTTTATTTTTATATAGTGACAATGTTTCTGAACTGCTTTTATATTAGTCTTTGTTTGGGCTGTTTTTGACCGGGTTTAGTCTGTTTTTAGACCTGGTTTAGTCCTGTTTGAGACCTGGTTTAGTCCTGTTTTTAAACCTGGTTTTGTCCTGTTTGAGACCTGGTTTAGTCCTGTTTTTAGACCTGGTTTAGTCCTGTTTTCGACCTGGTTTAATCCTGTTTTCGACCTGGTTTAGTCCTGTTTTTGGCCTGGTTTAGTCCCGTTTTAGACCTGTTTTAGTCCCATTTTAGACCTGGTTTAATCCTATTTTAGACCTGGTTCCATCCTGTTTTAGACTTGGTTTAGTTCTGTTTTAGAACTGGTTTAGTCTGGTTTTTAGACCTGGTTTAGTCCCGTTTTAGACCTGGTTTAGTCCCATTTTAGACCTGGTTTAATCCTATTTTAGACCTGGTTCCATCCTGTTTTAGACTTGGTTTAGTCCTGTTTTAGAACTGGTTTAGTATGGTTTTTAGACCTGGTTTAGTCCGGTTTTCAACCTGTATTAGTCCTGTTTTTAAACCTGCATTAGTCCTGTTTTAGACCTGGTTTAGTTCTGTTTTAGACCTGGTTTAGTCCTGTTTTATACCTGGTTTATGCAAGATCATCAATGCAAGATCTTGGTGAAAGATTAATGCAACACTGGATGAATCCTGGCATTGTCATCTTGGAATATGCCCGTGCCGTCAGGGAAGAAAAAATCCACTGATGGAATAACCTGGTCCTTCAGTATATTCAGGTTCAGCTGAGCGCATTCTGTGAGCACACACTGCTGCTGAACCTGGACCTGACCAACTGCAGCAACATCGAACCTATTTGCTTAGTTAAATCCAGGTGGTTATTTTTTGGCCAGCCAGTGTATATGTGGCATAAGTACAGGGAGACTGGGAGAGATTATTAATGAGCATACTTATCTTTGTATTGTTCAAGTTTCTGTTTCTGTGAAAGTTAGTCATTCTTTGGTGAACATTCAAAACTGTAAAAAAGTGTGCCACCCTTTACTGGCATCCTATTGGTAAAATTTTTAGTACAGATGTTTGCAATGTCAATAGGAACGAGGCAAAATGTGATCTGGCAAAATGTACAGAACTTTTACTTATACCATCGTATTGTGAACTACCCTATTGTCTACGCATGGGATCGAGAGAAATGTAATTTCCATTTCTCTGTATGTCTAGTACATGTGAGATAATGTATAGTAAAGCTCACGTTGAACCAGGTGATATGATCTGTAACAAGGAGCGCAACAATAAAACATAATTGTTGGTATTGACCCGCCCATGTGCTTCTCTCTGTAATTACCCGGAGCTAAACAAACAGCTCAGTGGGCGGGTCCTGAGTGTTCGGAGATCACCTCCAGCTCCACTGCACAAACCCACCAGAGACCCCCGCTTTAAACCGCAGCCTGAAGGAAAAAACAGTGACATGAAATAAGGGGATCAGAATATGGATTGTTATAGTCAAGAGCGAACTAAGCAAGACCGAGATCTGTCCGAGACCACAGGGTCCAGAGATCAGGATAAGACCAAGACCTCTAAGGGTCGAGACCGAGACAAGACCAAGACTTTTAAAGGCCGAGGCCGAGACAAGACCAAGACTTTTAAAGGCCAAGACCGAGACAACACCAAGACCACTGAGGGTTGAGGCTGAGACAAGACCAAGATTTTTAAAGGCCGAGACCGAGACAAGACTAAGACCTCTGAGGGTCAAGGCCGAGACAAGACCAAGACTTTTAAAGGCAGAGACAAGACCAAGACCTCTGAGGGTCGAGACCGAGACAAGACCAAGACTTTTAAAGGCTGAGACAAGACCAAAACTTTTAAAGGCAAAGACCAAGACAACCCCAGAACTTTTAAAGGCCAAGACAAGACCAAGACCAGGGCCTATCGAGACCATCTCTGTAATTTTCTACATTTACTTGTAATTTACAGTTATGTTGGAGCATATATGTCAGTGTTTTTATAAATCTATCTCCATTTGGTCTGATAAATGTTAGAGTTAAAATAAGCCAAGCAAACTGCACTGCACTTAAACACTGCGCCCCTTTTTTGGACCCTCACCCACAGTCTGAGAACGTTTTCTTTAAGCCAAATTCCACTGTCACTTCACAGAAAACTGCTTCAAAGTGAAGAAAGTGTAGGATTTTGAAACCTATTTTCTCCTAACTGCAGTCACTTTCTCTTACTGGTTTTGCGGTGGCAGCCTATTTACCAGCCTCAGCACGTTTCCCAAACCAAATGCCCATCGTGACAAAAACAAATGGATTTGTGCACTTTTGTTAGGTGAACTCCAGCCCACATATGTAGGGCTACTGCACGGACACTGTCACATAAATTTAGATTAGTTTTGCTTCTTGCTCTTCTAATCAGCGAGCGTTGAGGAGGATTCTGCTATTATAATGTCATGGCTGTCTGAGAAGCGGATCATATGAACAAAACAAGCAGCTCCATAGAAAATGTCATATAATGTCATATTTTTACTTTGCAACTGATGTTGCCCAGACAGTTTTTTTTGTTAATTATATTGTATTTTGCCTGTGTAAAATCCCTGTAGTTGAGGTAGAATCCATGGCAAAAGGAGAAATTCAATTTGTCAGCTGGACAAAAGTTTATTTTGGTCAAATACGTTTTGCAGCTCATCCAAGCTGAGGTCCAGAACTGAAGAAGAACTGGAACTCAGAACTGAAGAAGCAGCTTGGATGAGCTGCAAAACGTATTCGACCAAAATAAACTTTTGTCCAGTTTACAAATTGAGTTTCTCCTTTGGCCCTTGTATTTTGTCATGAAACATCGGAAATAGGGAGAAAACTAAAAAACAAAAATCATGACTGACCACCAAGCCTCGTTAACCGGTTAAAATTGGTTCACCGTTCAGTTTAAAATCTACTCTAAATCTAATCATTATTTGAAATCACAGCCATTTGGACTCAAGCAGCACTGCCGCCGGCTCTCACACGTGACAGCGCTGAAGATAAAGGTGTTAGTCAAGTGTTAGAAGCTCATTTGAAACATCGCCGTGGCTCATTTCAGAAAATGACCGCTCCAAAGAGATGCCGCTTATAAACTGCAGAGCGCAAGTCTGTCACCGCCACACATGCAGCATTTACACACGGACATGCATGTGGCTCAGTTTAACCCAGCAGTCATGACTTTAGTCCACAATATGCACAAAACCGAGAGTATAAAACGCCAAAACATCCAACAGTCGCCTACACAGCAAAAGCACTTCTGTTGCAACTCAAACAACCTGCTCGTAGCAACACTAAAGCCTGTAGAGATAAACAGAAACACAGAGAAAGCACTCGGCGGTGCAGAGTTAGCACGGTTAGCATAGTTAGCATGGTTAGCATAGTTAGCACGGTAGATCGGCTTTTCTCTCCGCTAGAAGAGGCTTGAGGGTGTCGCATTTTGAGGTGAAACATCATCAATGATGTGCTACTACTGTATTTTAACACTTTATCACACAAGGTACATTTGACACAAACACAGCAACGAGACCTTGCGTGTAGAATTCCATTTAACTGACGGTCAAAAACTTTTGACCGGTTCACATTGATTCAGTCAACCACTGGTCAAACAGTTACCGGTTAACAACCCTAATCTGAAACGTAAATTCCCAAATATCAAACCTGATCATTTCTATCATATTAATTTTAGCTGCCTGCATCTGTATTAAATAATATTGGTCTATAGAAAGCTGTGACGTCTTCTCAAACCCAGTATTTGCATGTGTACAGAATTAGTCTGTGTTGTCTCCTCACCAGGTTGGAAGCTCCTCTGACCGTCTCCGGGTTGAGCATGACGATCTCTGTGGTCACATGACCCTGCACGGCCTCGGTCATCTGCTCCACGGTGCAGTTTATGGCCGGGTCTTTGATTTTGAACCAGTTGTCTGCGTACCAGCCGATCAGGAACCACACGTACTTCTTCCCAAACAGCTTCTCCTTGTAAACCTGCGTGAAGGACAGAGCAGAGGACTCAAAGGTCTGAGACACTGGGAGTCTACGAATTCATGATGACCACGTTTACATGATATTTTTAAATTCCAAATTAATTGTTCTGTATTAAATGGTTTGGAATTAAAATATTCTCCTTCGAGTTTACGTGGAAATAATAATTCTGAATTGAGGTTTGCATGGAAAACTCATTAAATCGCCTTTATTTAATTGGACAGAGACGTATTTACATCTTTGGGAAGAAAACACACACTTCAGCTGCTACTGGCTTTTCTATCATCTCGGTTTGTCGTTATGCCGCCGACACAAACACGATCCAAACTTTTTCCAGACGACTGGTGGAGCCGGATCGTCCGGATCGCGTCAGAAGGACAACCCAACGAGCATGAAAGCCCGGGATTATTTTGAAGAAGAATAAACATTAACATGATTGCGGAATACATTAATTTGGCTTTAAAATCGGAATAAACCACTCACTTACTTCGGAATTAAGTTTAATTGTTAGGTGTTTACATGGTCTTTTTAAAGCGGAATACATTTTTATTCGGAATGAAATCATTTTTATTTGGAATTAAAGCTCTCATGAGCGTGGCAAATATGTAAGAATTTCGGTAGGATTAAAATGTTGGCTTTATTGCATTTAACTTGTTCAACTTGTTTTAAATGTTTTGTCACCTTCATAGACGTTCATATTGGTCTATCACTGAAGAATGCATGCAGAAATATTTAATAAACGCAAAATATGACTTTAATGCAACTCTGTGGAACATTCCAGGCAAAGCAATAGTATGTGGTAGTCATATTACTGTATTTTCTGATCTATGTTATAAAGTTTCCTCATCATAAACAGACCTGGAGTTGTGTTTTGTTTCATTTACAGATGTTTAACACACAAACCCTACAGTTCTTCTCTCAAACTGAAAACACTTTGGTTTAAAAAGTGCTCCACTGTGTTTTTAAACTCCCTTTAAACACCTTCAGTAGAATAATTTGGATCATTTCAGCCCTGGAATTGCCCATCTCTACTGAAAAAAGGTAAAAGCTTGGCGTTAACTTGAAAACTTCTGCTTCAGTGACATCTCAAACATGTCCGAATGCAACAAAACACAACTCCAGGTCTGTTTCTGAGGAGGTAACAACATTATAACATGACTTAAACCTCACAAGAGTTAAATTTGAGTAATAAAAGATCTATTTTTTCCGTGAGTAACACTGCAAGCCTAAAATCTCCAACACTGATCTAACTCTTTTCAAACTGACTTCACAAAATATGACTCAAGTCTCTTATAGTCCCCCCAAATTACTGCATAATGACGCTAATAACTGGAACGTGCTGTGTAAAATTAAGACATCAAATCGAATCTGACTTATTTTATTAACTCCACGGCCCCAGACTTCACCCAGAGCAGCACGGATTCTCTTAAAATACATGTCCATTTGAATCCAGCTCATTGTGCAGCAAATTATAACACGTTAACTATAATTACCTCACAGAAGACCTTCCTGGCCTCCGTCTCGTAGAAGAGGCCAACGATGATCCTGGCGTCTTGGCGCTGGAAGGAGAGGGGAAAGAAAGAAAGAAGAAAAAAGTGAGCTAAAGGGTTAGAACTGCAGAGCCCAGCGGGACACATCCTCCTCTCACCATTCAGACACACAATTAATCTGAGCCAGCACAACATGGCCGCCACGCTGGGGTAAGAGGAGAGGAGGTAAGGAGGCGAGGGAAGGAAAAGAGGAGAGGAAGTGAGGCGTAAGGGCTCATCGTTTGTCAAATCAAAAGACGGTAATTTGTGGCTCTTTCCGCTGGTTCTGGAGGATACTGGAGATACTGCAGCGACTTGGACATTTTCGGGACTGTACGGGTGACGGACTGGACGATTCGATGAGCGCGTGCATAATTTTAAAGCTGCATTGTGTAACTTTTCGGATGGAGGGGTCCGAAAGTGCTTTTCTCCATGGAGATGTTATAAATCACATTCTAATTGTCTAAAGAGTGTTTTTGACTATCACCAACTTCTTAGTATCAAAATCAAGTTTGAAACTTTAAGAGTCCATATTTTCTGATATACCGTAAAATACCAAATAAGAACCGGGCCCCCTTTAAACGCCGGGTGCAGGTGTATATCTTGATAAATAATCGCCATTTCCAAATAAACAGCGAGTCTAATGTACGAGCTGAAGACAGAAGTCGTGCTGCAGCAACAGGAGCAGGACCGATGCTCTCATCGTCTCTACTGAAACGTCATTTGCTTTAACTTACTAAAGAAATGTCTGCATGTTGTGGGAGCGTTTGAATGACTTTCTGTAATTCAGGACTTGCTTTCAAATGTGGGAAACTCCCCGCTCCATAATAATAATAATACATTTTATTTATAGTGCACTTTTCATTCCATAGAATCTCAGAGTGCTTCAATAAAACAGGAACTTTAAAAACAATACAAGCTGCTAAATGCTAAAAGCATCAACAGGAAAGGCAAGTTTATTTGTACAGCACAGTTTGTACATAACGTGATTCAAAGTGCTTTACAGAATAAGAAATACATTAAAATCACAATACAAACAAATCAAAACAAAAATAATCATCATAAAATTAAAAAGAGAGAGAGAGATATGTTAAATTAGAGAAAATTAGAGAAGAGTATAGAATGAGAAATGAAAACCTTTCAGTCATCTGCAGCTAAACAGAACTGTTTGGAGCCTGGATTTAAACAGAGTCAGAGTACTTTAAAGTCTCTGAGCCACAGGGGGCAGTGTAGAGACCTGAGACCAGGACGCATGTGCTCGTACTTCCTGGTTCAAGTCAGGACCCGAGCTGCAGCAGCGGAGTTCTCTAAATAGAAAAGTCTTTAGATTTGCTTTAAAAGAGTCCAGGCTCTGTGTGGCTCTCAGCTGGACAGAGGCAGGTCCAGAGTCGTGGAGCAGCTGAACAGAAGCCTCGGTCCCACATTGTACGGAGCCTAGTGGAGGAGACCTGCAGATATTTTGTTATAACGTTTCAAATAAACTCGCCTACATCTGTATAGAAAGTTGCCTAGATTATAATCATACTGGTTAAAAGTACAATATTTTCGCAGTTTTGCTGAGCAAGATTTTTGTGAGGAAGGAATTAATCATCTGCCTTAAATCGCCCCCCGGGTCTCAAATAAACGCCTCGTCTGTTAAGTGACTGAAACAAATAAACGCCCAGGTTCTCATTTGGTATTTTACAGTTTTGTTTCATTCACACATGTTTAACCCTAACCCTCCTCCTCCACCTTGTGATGTCATCATGTGGTGATACAGGAAAGGCTCCAATGTGTTTTTAAGCTCCACACAACTTCACTAGAATCATTTGGATAATTTCAGCCCTTGAATTGCCAAAATCTACCAAACTAAAAGCAAAATGCTGCTGTAAAAACTTGAAAACTACCTCTTCATGGCATCACAAGAGCATTTTGAGCATTGGAGATGATAAAACGTTCCTCAAAACATGTGTGAATGAAACAAAACACAACTCCAGGTCTGTTTTTGAGGAGGAAACAACATTAGAACACGACTAAAAGCTCACAAGGGTCAGTTTTGTGTAATATAGGACCTTTTAGTATCGTGACAACACTAACTCAAGATTAAACGGCGTTAAAGATTAGCGGCGGGAGAAGCAGAGGTCCCTTCACTCTCCCCTGGCTGGTTGACTCTCCATCAGGCGGAGGGGCAGATAAAGCCCAGTGCAGGAGGGGGAAGAGTGGACGTAAGAGCCCCGCAGAGAGATGGTCCCTGGACGCCCGAACGCAGGTGAGACGAGAACAGCCGCAGACCCCATCACACCCCCACACCGAGCCCGATCCAGAGGAGTTTACAGACCCCCAGAGACGACCACCCATACAAGCCAGATCCCCCAGAGAGACAGAAGGGAATTTCATCTACTGCAGCTGTAATAGAAAGACTCTGTGTTTTTTCAGTTCAATTTTTATCAGTTTATATTGCGCTATTTTCTGATCTCTGTTTTCTCATCACAAACAGACCTGGAGTTGTGTTTTATTTCATTCAACACTTTATTATTAGTTTTTCTATATCTCCAAAGCTCAGAATGCTCTGTTCAACCTTGTGATGTCATGAAGCAGTAGGTATTTAACAGCTATTCCTGGGTTCAAATGGTTCTTGTGAAGGTGCACAGGGTCTAGGTGGAAGGTGGAACAGAGTGTCTCGAGTTTGAAGAGGAGTTGAAGAGCTTTGAGAAGAACTGAGTATGTTAAATATGCAGGATTTGTGTGTTAAACATGAGTGAATGACAAAAAACACAACTCCAGCTACAGTGTTTAACTCATTTTTTAGACCACCATAAATGACTAATGAATGAATGAATGTCGAACGCTCTGTTAATAATGCTCTGTAAAGCATCTCTGGGGACATGTGAAGAGCACTATAGAAATAAAGTTACCTTTCCTTACCCTGAGGTGTTTGCTGCTGCCATACATAATTTAGCAGTATGACCAAAATATCCTTTTATGTTTCTATAATGGTTAATCCACCAGTATATGCAAGATCGTTTTTATCAAAATGACATCTTTAATGCTAAAATAGAACGATTGTGCATACATTTTCAAGTTTAATGTTTTCCAAAAATGACACCAAAGTCTCATCCAAAGCAAGTCTCTGAGAACAGCTGAAACTATCTGGAACTCAATAACAAAAGAGACTTTGCAAAACGACATAAAAACATCTGCGCCAAAAGTCACACAAAATATTCACAATTTTGGTCAACAAGGACTATTTTTTTGTTATTCCAACTGGTCATTATCTTAATGAATAACAATGGCATTATTCATCTGAAACAGCTTTTTGATAAACTATGAAGTTATTTATGTTTTCTTGTTTTCATGCACTGCAAAAAACAAAATCTAGTCAAGTTAAGATGACTTGAATTAAGAAAGTTTTACCATGATTTGAGTAAATTTCACTTTGACAAGTAAAATGATCTTTTTGTACTTAAAATATGAAAATACATCTTGTTACACTTAAAATAAGAAAAACAGCAACTTTTTGCACTTAAAATAAGAAACAAAATCAAATGTTGCTTGAATTAAGAGAAAAACACTTATTCCACTGGCAAATAATTTGACTTGTCAAGTTGAATCGGCTCAAATAAAGTAAAATATTCTTAATTTAAGTCATTTTAACTTACCTAGATATTGTTTTTTTCCTGTGATAGGCGATAATGAATTTGTTAAGCACTGTATGTTTGTGATGAGGAAACGTTATAATATAGATCAGAAAATAGTGTAATACAGGCCCATTAAAAAACAATGTATATTTTTGTATTACGTTTTCAGTTTACTCCTGTAGATCTGTGGTGTTAGACGAGACCAATACAGACTTCCATTTTAGAGTCTAAAAAGGTGCATTGTGGAACTTTTCTGAGGGTCCGTCAAATGCTTTCCTCCATTGGGGATGACATTAAACCTTTCTATGTTCGTGGAGACCAAACCAGGCCAGAGAGTTACAGGTCAGATCTGCGGAGAGGCGACGCCCCTCACAGTCAGTCAGGTTTCACGGTGTTGATGGAGAGTTGAAAAGAGTTGGAAAGTTGAACAAGAATAAATATTGACGCTCTTTAATTTGCGAAGAAAACCAGAGTAGCTACAGGTGCGCTGTGTAACTTTACCGATGGAAGGTTCGTTTGTCTTGTCTCCATGGAAATATTGCCACTTTACCAGGAATATTCCACAGTATGGCATTAAATATTTACCTCTGTGGAGACAAGCAGGTCACTCCAGCGGGTGTGTTTACAGGTCAAATCTATGAAAAGAATCCATGTTTTCTGATTTTGGAGCACCTGTAATTCTATGACATCGCCATGGAGACAAGCCAATGGAGACTTTCTCATGACAAATGTTACACAGTGCATCTTTAAAGGTGCTGTACCAGATTTTTACTGTCTTAAAGGTGCATTGTGTAATGTTTCTGGTGGAGAGTCCGTCCAATGCTTTTCTTCTCTGTCTGGAATGTTTCACAGTACGGCATTAAACCTATATATACATATGTTTAACGTCACACTGTGGAAAATTCCAGGCCGAGTGACAACGTATCCGTAGAACCAAGAAAGTCACAGACCCTCCACCAGAAAAGTTACACAATGCACTTTTAAAGAATCAGGACTGGCCTTTTGAAAGTTCCAGTGAATGTACGGCTCAGACCTGCTGCTCTGGTGCTCCACAATCACAGAGAGTCGGAGTCCAGCTGAGAGCAGAGACTTTCCCACACACACAAAGAAAGAAAGAACAGAGAGTACGCGGCCAGAATAAACGCACACACACACTCTGCACTGAGCTACTGAAGCAGAGAAGTCTGGTAGAAATGTTCAGTGAGAGAAACGCAGCGTGGGCTCTTACAGTTTAAAAAAAAAGGAACTATAATCACAACTGAACGTGGATTGCGAGCGTCTAAATTAAAGATGCAAGGTTAATCGGAAATCAAAAGCTGCAATCAGAGCGGCGTTTTTTGAAGTAGACTGCCGTAATTTCCTCCACGTACAACAAAATCTGCTTTATTCTGCATAAAAACTGCTCACGCTGGAGTTGAGATCTCTACAAATGTGTTCTGAAATGTCCAACATGCACAAATTCTGCAGATTTAGGGTTTAGATTTCTTCTCTCAAAGTGAAAACTCTGTTCCAACTTGTGATGTCAAATGGTAATACAGGAAGTGCTCCACTGTTTCTTCTCTTTAATTAATTTAACGTCACTCTCTCTTTTTAGTTTTATGCTGATTATTTATGTTTTAATTTGTTTGTATTGTGATTTTAATGTATTTCTTATTCTGTAAAGCACTTTGAATGACTCTGTGTTTTTCACTTTGACAGCCTCCCTCAGCGGTACAGTCTCAGTTTAAACATCTGGCAACATAAACGACGCGTACACAACCGCAAATGACACTATATCTCACTAAATGATTGCTATTTAGATGCATAAGAAAGTGGATTTGTGTTTGTCACACAGAGATGGGTCGAGATTGTGTGGGTTGGAGGGAGGGGCCTTGTGCAACTACACTACGCCACTGTAGGGTTTGGCATTCAAATTTTGATACCGTTAAACCTTCTCAGCATTTTACCGGGGTATACGCTATTACTGTGACTAATTAAGAATTATTTAGTAGCTGCACCTAAACCATTCAGAAACAGAATAGCAGCATTATATTTGAAGATGAGGCACAAGTTGTGATCAAACCAAACTTCACCAGCGCGTATCTCCCTCCATTTAATGATCTGGGACACGCCAAGACAAGAAAAGCAGAAGAGGCAGATTCAGGAATAAAAAGTAAAAGGCGACAGTCCACGGTGTGTGATATTTCCCACTGCAGCATGTTGTATCTGACAGACCTGCGCTCTCGGCACTCGGAGAAGTTACTGTCTCCTCTGTGAAAGTCTGACTTCGCCCTCAAGCGGGAACTTTCTCCTCTTCAGCCTCGTCCCCTCTTGACTCTCGGCGTTCAATAAAACGTCTCCATCACAAACTTTTGGGCTCAACATCACACACGAAGCGTCAGTCAGGTTTTTTTCTTCTTCCTCGCTGCGTGTGGATGGAAATCTCCGAGTGTAACGACGTTTGAAGAGGAGAGGGAGCGGAGGGGAGAAAGTCCAGCTGTGCCCTGTGTCTGAAGCGACTGTGGTGGGATCTCTGGCCTGACGCAGGGTCGTAGCTCCGTCAACATTTGCTATCTCTCCCCTGTCATTCAGCCTGAAGACAAAATACTCCTAATACTGTATTACCGCCCAGCGCTACGTCACTGGACATACACCTCCACTAGAATAATTTGATAATTTCAGCCTTGGAAAAGCCAACTCTTAACATGGAAACTACTGCTTCCTGACCTCACAAGGTGGAACAGAGCATTTTGAGCATTGTAGATGTAGACAGGCTGATAATAAAGGATTACTTTTAGGATTAGGATTAGGATTAGGAAAACACAACTCCAGGCCTGTTTTTGAGAAGGTAACAACATTATAACATGTCTTAAAGCTCTTAAAGAGTCCATTTTGTATCAAATTGGTCCTCTAAGGCATTACTATTGTATCTTCACTTTCCCTGCTTTGATTCTCTCTTGAAAAAATCTCAAATACGTGCTTTTACAACACAGTTTTTGCACACCTGACTTCACTCAGATGTGTGTCTGATGCTTCATTCTTCTGAACAGAGCAGGAGTGAGCTGTGAGTGGTTTTACGAGGACACAACACAAGGACAGACTCCACGTTTATGAGGGTTTTCAAAGGTAAAGTAAAGCAGAGGATGTGACCACTTCTGTATAATGATTCATGGAGGTTTCTGTTACAACGACAATAAAGAGATGTCATGCCGATTGTGTTATATTAAAGGTTCTGCAGCTGACGGTAATATAAGTATAAAAGAGAGTGGGAAATAGTAGCCGCGAAGAAGAGAAAAAGACGAGAGAGAAACACAGAAAAAGCGTAAAGAAAAGACTTCAAACTTAAAGAAAATTACACTTAAGTACCACTGGTGATGTACAGGTAAACATGTCATTTATGTACCGTAAATTCCGGATCACAAGCCGCTACTTTTTTTCTACACTTTCAACACTGCGGCGTGTAATATGAAGCGGCTTTTTTATTTTTTTTTTCATCGCGGGAAAAACATGGACCAATAAAATGAATAAGTAGTTCACTGAGGTCCAATGAAATTGTATGATTAATCACAACTTCCTTATTTCAGTCTTTCTGCTAACCCTCATCAACATGGAGAATACCAGACGAAAAGCATATGATGCAGCTTTTAAACTAAAAGCGATCACTCTGGCAGTTAAAGAAGGAAATCGAGCTGCTGCCCGTAAAATTGGCATAAACGAGTCGATGGTGCGAAGGTGGAGGCTCCAGCAAGAAGAACTGAGCCAGTGTAAAAAGACAACCAAAGCTTTCAGAGGTAACCATAGCAGATGGCCTGAGCTTAAAAACTTTCTGGAGGACTGGGTTAACACGCAAAGAGCAGGCGGTGTTTCCACTGTACAAATCAGACTGAAGGCTAAAGCGATCGCTACCGTGGTTTATTCCCAGAGCGCCAAGGTGTGTATGTGCATGTCGCGTGTGTGTGTCCCAAGTGTGTGAAGGTGTGTAAGTGCCTGTGGCGCGTGTGTGTCCCAAGTGTCACCAGTGAGCGAGTCCGTCCCCAGAGTTCAGCGGGGGACCGCGTCCGCGGCCCATCCCGGAGGCGCTCCAGGCGGCGGGGACGCAGAAGCGAACCCCCCGCCTAGTCTTTGGCCAGCGGTTTATAATATGGTGCGGCTCATATAATTACAAAATTGATTTTTCTTCATAAATCTGAGCATGCGGCTCTTAATAGGGTGCGCGCTGTAGTCCGGAATTTACGGTATTTATTTTTTGGTATTCTGTATTTATTTTAAAGGTGATGTAATATTAGAGCTGACCAATTTTCTCTGTATTTTTTGTTTTCACGGTGTTGATGGAGTTAAAGTTGAACAAGAACAAATATTGAAACACACACTCCTCAGTATGAAGCGTGACGTCCTTTTATTTGCGAAGAAAACCACGGTAGCTACGGGGCACTGTGTTCACTTGTCTTATCTCCATGGAAATATTGCTGCATTACCTGTAATATTCTGTAGTGCGGCATTAAATATTATCCGTGGAAACAAGCAGGTGACTCCAGCGGGCGTGTCTACAGGTCAAATCTATGGAAAGAATCCATGTTTTCTGATTTTGGAGCAATAAAAGCACCTGTAAATGAATGAAATCTCCATGGAGACATTCTCATGACAAATGTTACAGAGTGCATCTTTAAAGGTGCTGTACCAGATTAATACTGTGTTAAAGGTGAGAGAGCCGATCGAGGGTAATAGACTGGTGCTCCATACACTGAGTAATTAAAATATATGCATGTTTAACACGTCAGAATGAGCCCTCAGTTCATTTTTAACGCTACGATCCTCAAAACCACACACTAAATATTAAATATTGGCTTTATCAAGGCAGATTTTCAAAAAACTTGCAGTAAAAAGTTCTGCTCAAGGTAATTTAGGCCAATTAACCAGGTGTCTGAGGGCCACATTTGGCTCACGGGTCATAATTTGGACATGCCTGAACTAAGTAAACCAGCTGACAAATTTAACTCTCTCCTTTGCCGCTCCTTAAACCTTTCTATCTTCATGGAGACCAAACCAGACTAAGTTACAGGTCAAGTCTGTGGAGAGGCGACTCCGCTCACAGTCAGAACGCCTGTTTTTCTGTGTATTTTTGAGCTATAAAACCATGTAAAATTGAATAAATGTAAGGTAGAGCTGTTTAATGTCACACTGTGGAACATTCCAGGCAGAGCAATCACATCTTCATAGAAATAAGCAGGTGATGGACCCAAAAATTTACATAGTGCACCTTTAAAGGTAAAAAAAACCCAACAAGAAACCCCTAAAACTAGTTCATTTCAAACAGTTGGCAGCAGTTTTGAGTTATTCCACACCTACTTAATGCTTTCAGCCTCCTCATTATTCAGAGAGATGGATTTATAAGCACTAGAGTTGCTAAAAATATCGAAAACCAGATACTCAAACTTAAGTGAAGGTAGGTAACTAGACGGCAATGCACGAAGATCCAAATCTCATGGTACTTTGTTTTATTATGGGGTTTTGAACAAAAGCTACATCCCTTCGGTATTCGACGATAAGCCTTTAGTTCTATTATTACTGTCAGTGTCCCAGAGGATCACCTTTCAGAGCATTTAAATACAGCATTTTCAGAGCCCAAAATCTCCTGTTGTTTTTTTCAGTTGAAATAAACGTACGCTTTCAGGCTCTGTGTCATTTTGCCATCACTGAGAAGTTATTGCCTCGTCTTGCCGGGTTGACGTTAATCTGATCTCCACAGAAACGCCACGGGGCAAAATTATAGTTCGGATCTGTGCAGAGGTAACCACACTTCTGGAGCAATAAAAAATGTGTTATTGAATACGGAAAAAAAACCATCCATAGAGACACAAATCAGAAAATTTTACCTATTGTGATTTTAAAGTCATTTTCAGACCCGTGACTATGCATTATGGTTTTTACAAGATAGTTATGAATGTTATCTAATATTATACTGTAAAACCGGCTCTTTGACAATACCTGAAGTCAACCAGGGTACGGGGTCTTGCCCAAGGACTAGGGTTGGGCGGTAGTATGGTAATACGGTGTCCCGCGGTATCAAAAAGTAGCAGCGGTATCAGTTTCATGACCATCATTAAAAAAATCTGCATAAGGACCTAAAACCACAGAAGGACTTTCTCACCTCCGCTCTCTCTCCTCTTCAAACGTGGTTCCGCTCGGAGATTTCCATCCACACGCAGCGAGGAAGAAGAAAAAAACCTGACTGACGCTTCGTGTGTGATGTTGAGCCCAAAAGTTTGTGATGGAGACGTTTTATTGAAGTCGAGAGGGGACGAGGCGCTGAAGAGGAGAAAGTTCCCGCTTGAGGGCGAAGACTTTCACGGAGGAGACGGTAACTACGCATCAAAACGACGCAGACAGTAAGGGCTGTGATTGGTCCTCACCACCGCTCTACATTTCCGGTACTCTGCTCAGTATAAGCGCTGATAAAAACAGCTCGTGCGCTGATGCTGATGCGATCGAACGCGCTGGTGAAGTTTGGTTTGTTCAGAACTTGTGCCTCATCTTCAAATATAAAGCTGTGACTCTGTTTCTGAATGGTTTAGGTGCAGCTACAAAATAATTCCGAATTAGTCAAGGTAATACTTTATAACCCGGGAAAATGCTGAGAAGGTTTAACGATATCAAAATTTAGATACCGCCTAACACTACCAAGGACACAACAACAGTATACAGGAAGGAGGAACTGGAGGAAGTGAACAGCAACTACAACCATATTTAAAGGAAATGTGTGCAGCCTGTGCTCTTACTGCTTTAAAAAAGGTTCTACAATCACATCTGAACCTGTGTTGGCAGTTCCTTAGACAAACTTTATTGATCCATGATTTGAACACAGGAGCTCAAGCATAACCATATAATATAATAACAAAGAGTAAAAAATACCTTAACCTGCAGATTGAGGACTCATAGTTTGTCTCATTCTCAGTTTATGGACAGGTCTCATGTTAAAGCTCGCACTGATTCAAGATTAGCTGCTGGAGCTGGGGTTTAGATAGTGACCATTCAGATCAGAGAGAGGCATTTTCGGTTTAAACCAAATGTGGCCCTCAGACCAATTGCTTTGGTCCTCAGGCTTCCAGGTGAATTGGCCAATACTACCGCAAGTCGTACTTTTTACTGCATGTTTTTGAAATCTACCCTGATCAAGCAAATGTAGTGTGTCCTTTTGAGGGTCTGAGCCTGAACAAAGGTCTGGAGGGTCATTCAAACCTGTTATTAAGGCACAGATTTGAATTACTCACTGTTTTGATCACCAGTCTATGACCCTCGATCAGCCCTCACACTGGTCTGTGTTTTAATATGAGGCTCTCGATGAAAAAAGTTTGGACACCCCTGGATTACAGCATTGAAACTGGCAAAACAAATGAGAGACTCACGTGAGGCTCATTCTGCTTTCTGGTTGGAGAATCGTCTTCAAAACCAAAACACCAAATGAGCTCAAACCAGGAGGACGTTTGGAAACACGCGATGACGACTTCCTCTGTAGTTCCCGACACTGGGCTCTACCGACTGTGATCAAACCCACTGAAGTAAATGTGATCGTTGGTAAGATGAAGACTGCAGATGTATCAGAATCAGAATCATTTATTAATGGCCACACAACAAGTTGGTGGAATTTGTTTCCAGTACAGCAAGAAATGCTCACATCTTCTGTGTCTGTTGCAGAACAAAACAAATTTACAACACACTACACGATACAACACACACAACAGATAAATATCCAGTTATGAACGGGATTGGTTTGGTATTGGTATGTGCTGTTTGGAATCATCTTGAATGACGAAAACTGAGGTTTGGTTGGAATTGTTTATTCGCCAAACATAACAGAAAGCTACAATGACATGAAGATGAAGAAAACTGGGACATTTTCTCATTTTTTTGCTAGATTTTGTTAGACTCACTCCCGCAAACAGATCCCGCCGGAAGTTGTCATCGCATGTTTCCAAACGTCTTCCTGGTTTGTGCCGTAAGATTGAATAGAGCCAATGAATAGAGCCAATTATAACAAATAAAGTGGACAAACGTTTTTCTAACTAAAAATAAATCCACATTACAGTTGCTATCAGTAGAAGCTGTATTTGATTTGAACACGTTTACTTCATATTTGGGAGTCACACTGATGAGATTTAAAATCAAAATCTTAAATAAAGTTGCTTAAAACGAAAAATCGATTCTTCTATTGCACAAACCAGAGCTCAGAGTCCTCCAGAGTGGCAGTGAAAAGGCCCCAGCTCCTCAGCACCTGCCTCAGCACCTGCCTCAGCACCTGCCTGTGAGGTGCTCAAAGCTCATTAAAGACAATCAATAGTCATTTGAACCCATTTCATTGTTCCGTGGCCTCCAGCTGAGCTAATTGCTTTTTATGGATTATATTTAGACGTGAGTAATTAATACCACTTGTTCAATAATGGGAGCATGTGTGAAAGCAAAGGCTAGAACAAGAAAGATTTTATTTGTTTAAACTTGCTTGAGCCTTGATTACAGCGGAGGGGAAGTGACAAAGACGTGAGCGAAGCGTCTTGCAACAGCAGTACGTGCAGGCAAATTCAATAACGGACAGGACAGACCATAGACTGTATAAAGAAGAGGACTAAGTTACGTTCAGACTGTAGCCTGAAGTGACCCAAATCTGATTTTTTCGCCCCTGTGCGACCTGTATCTGATCTTTTAATGACAGTTTGAATGACACAGATCAGATTTTTTCGAATGCGACCCAGGGTACTACGGCTACGTTCAGACTGCAGGGCTTAATGTTCAATTCGGATTTTTTTGTGAAATCCGATGTTTTGGTGAGGTTGTTCACACTTCCAATTAAATGCAACTTGTTTGTGATCTCCAGTGAGAACTTTAAACGCCCCAAAAGTGTCCAATATGCCCAGTGGACGACACAACGACGTCACAGCAGCGAGCTCAGTGTTTACGGAAGTCGCCTAAACATGGACGCTGCATTGAACACCTGGAGATTTTAAAGTTTCTGTCATACGACTCTCGCAGAAGGAAGCGTCTTTGGCCTATTTGAGTAGCAAACACGTCGGAGTAGGGCTGTACTGGCTCACAACAGATGCCTGTTACAGCACAATAGCCCAACTCTAGCTGTAGGTTGGATGAACGTGACTGAAGTCGGTTTTAGGAGCACATATCCAAGTGGCCTGGGTCACATTTGAAAAAATCGGATCTGTGTCATTCAGACTGTCATTAAAAGATCAGATAAAGATCACATAGGGGCAAAAAAATCAGATTTGGGTCACTTCAGGCTGCAGTCGGAACGTAGCCTTGGATATGTGCTCCTAAAACCAATACATATCCAATCTTTTGCCATGCGACTTCAGTCTGAACGGCCAGGTCGATTCATCCGACCTACATCCGACCTACACGTTCCTTTCTCCTTCTCAATCTCCTTAAAACAAATAAGATGAACATGTTCTGGCTCCGGTACGACAGCAACTTTAAAATCGCCTGGTGCTCAGTGCAGTGTCCATGTTTAGGCGACGTCCATAAACACTGAGCACACTCTCTTCGTGTGATGTCGTTGTGTCCTCCTGTGCCGAAGCGGGACACTTTTGGGGCGTTTAAAGTTCACACTAGAGATCACAGACAAGTCGCATTTAATTGGAAATGTGAACGACCTCGCAAAAAAAATCTGATTTCACCAAAAAATCTGAATTGAGCGTTAAGACCTGCAGACCTGAGAGTTTGGCTCCAGTCAAATGAAGCTCATCGAGGCTGCAGTTATAGAGGCAAGTTTGGAGCCGAGTTCCATATTTAAAAGTCCGACCATGAGTATCATAGCAACCAAGGAGCCAATCAGGAGCAAGGTTGTTGAAGGTAAAGCCTTGTCCTGCCTACTACGAGAAAAAAATGTGCCTGATTTGTCTTTTAATAATGTCCATATACTGATTTAAGGACAAAATAGCTAAATAAAAACACCAGGATCATGTAGCAAACAGATGCGAATTAATACTAAAATTTTAATAGAAAATGAGAGCTAGAATCAATGGAGCCAGAAGCGCGCCCATGCAGATTAGCTGTATCCATTTATATATCCAGTCAATGGGAAAGACGGCCTTTTGTAGAATTTTAAATCATTTTGCCGCATGCTGTCATCAAGGTCAGATCTAATGCATTACAGCAGTTATAAAACTTTCTTTGTGAAGTCTTTAATTTAAAAAGAACTGCAAACCAAGGCTACAACTGACAGCGAGATCATTTCTGGTGAGGAAAATCATGAAAATAAGCCTAATGCACGAGAACAGAGGTCTCCAACCTTTTATCTCCTTTACAAAACAAAAATGTCAGAGAGCTAGTAAATAATAAGAGCCACAGTTAGTTGCTTATAAAACAGAAACTATTATCCATTTATCGGTGCACCAAGTTAGGCATCAACATGAGACATTTACAATTAATCAAATTTTACTTATTATCCGAGCGACAGGTTGGAGACCCCTGAACTAGAATGATTGATGCAAATTCGGTCATATTAGGACTCATATTACACTATTTTCTGATCTATATAATGTTATAATGTAGTTTCCTCGTCACAAACAGACCTGGAGTTGTATTTTGTTTCATTCACACATGTTTAACACACAAACTCTGCTGATTTAGGCTGATTTCTTCTCTCAGACTGAAAACACTCTGTTCCACCCTGTGATGTCATGTGGTAATACAGGAAGTGCTCCACTGTGTTTTTTAACTCCACCTTTACTACAATTTCAGCCCTGGAACCAAATCTCTAATGTTTTGCACTGATCATTACCTGCACTGATATATTCCTGTATTCTTGTAAATTTGTACATTTTTGTGTTTTATTATAGTTTATTGTTTTCTACTTTATTTTATTCTATTGTATTTATGGCACGGTTAGTTGTGTTTGTCTACATTCCGCTCCAAATTCTGCAACAATTTCCTAATGTTGTGAACCTGTTCACTCATATGGCAATAAAACCTTTCTGATTCTGAATAAAAGGTAAAAGGAGCTGTTAACACTACATGACGTCACAAGGTGGAACAGAGATGCAGAGAGACTAATAATAATTACTCAAAAATGTGTGAATGAAACAAAACACAACAGACCTTTTTCAAAATGGCCAAAAGTGCCTTGTTTTAGGTTTCCAGAACTTCCGGTTAATGGTTTTCTGTGGCAATCGTCTGAATAAATGTCTGGCGTTTTCTCCACCAGCTTCATAAATCTGCCCCAACACCAAATCTTCAACCAACAAGGTCCACAAAGGAGGAACATTCTTCATGAAGAATTTATCCACAACTATCAAGGTAAGAAAAATGAAAGCTTAAATGTAAGTTAATTTAAGTAATTTATCCTCCACTTACATTTCTCTGTCTAACATGGACTCACAGAAGCTATATTTACAGCATGATCTTCTCTTGGCGTAGCATTTGCATACCACTATCTAAACTGTGGCATATTTGTGTCTAACTGGAGTCTACTGCTCTTAATAGTCTCCCCACCTTTGCTTTATAAACCTCCTCCTTTGGAAGCAGAGTCGAGGGGCTTAAACACTCAAATATCAGACTATGTTATATATAACTTTATTTAACCAGGGAAATCCCATTGAGATTAAAAACCTCTTTTTCAAGGGAGCCCTGGCCAAGAGGCAGCAAAAAGACAATTACAACACAATTAAAATTACATACAAATGAGTTAAAAACAGGTAGTAAAAGACAATTACAACACAATTAAAATGGCATACAGATTAGTTAAAACAGGTACAGTTTATGGAGGCTGTCTCAAGTGCTCTCAGTCTGGATTTAAAGCCATTCAATGAAATAAGTTCTGTTAATTTCCAGTCCTTTTGCAGCTTGTTCCATGTCGAGGGGGCAGAGAAGACAAAAGCCCTTTTTCCCAACTCTGTGCGAACAAACGGAACAGAGAGCAACAACTGATCATTCGCACGCAAACTATAAGAATCAACACTTCTCTGTGTGATTAAGTTACAGATGTAGGAGGGCAGTAGTCCAAGCATGGCCTTGTAGATAAAAGTGTAAAAGTGAGTCAATCTCCTAGTGGATAAAGACGGCCATCCTACTCGGGAATACAGTTCACAGTGGTGGTCAAGGCCCTGCAATTAGTAACAAACCTCAAAGCAGCATGATACACAGAGTCAATCTTACTCAGACATTGAGCTGAAGCATTCATATACAGCAAGTCACCATAGTCTAAAATGGATAAAAAAGTTGCCGTAACAAGGCACTTTTTAACCTTAAAAGAAAAACAAAATTTATTTCGGAATAAAAAACCCAATTTCAATTTGAGTTTCTTCACAAGATTCTCAATGTGGGGTTTAAAAGTCAGGGCGTCATCAAGCAAGATACCAAGATATTTGTACAAATGAACCACCTCAATTTCATTTCCCTCAAGAGTGGACACTGTGGGGACATCTTGCAGATGTTCACTTTTGGAATCATACAAATAAACTTCTCCTTACTTCCACCCTTTCTTGGACAAGCTCAAAATTTCTACAACAATAAAGGCGACAACAACGAGCATTAGTGAAACTACTGAGCAAAACGTTATGGTCATGAATAAAACAGAAGTAAGTTGTTCACTCAGATTAATTCTACAATTAAAATTAAAAACTGATTCCATGATGTAGACATTAGCATAGACAGATAGATTTGGGCAGTTTAAATGCGAGACATCTCTAGGAAACCATATTGTTAGTTTTGCTCAAGTGAGAAATCGCCAGACATTTCCACAGACATTCTGCCACAGAAAACCATTAACCAGAAGTTCTGCAAACCTACAGCGGGGCACTTCCAGCCGTTGTGCAAAAGGTCGACTCCAGGAATGTTTTTGATGAGGCAACATTAACATTACAACATGTCACGAATCCTTAAAGTCTGCAGTACAATATTCTAGTCACATAATGCTAGAATCACAGCTAATAAACCAACAGGTCCGGCTCCTCGGGGTTCAGGGGTCAGAGGTTGGATGTTGGCGAGGTCAGGCACCCTCCCAGAGTCACAGCAGAGACACAGAAACACAGTAACAGTCATCGGCGGTGGTGGTGCGTGCTATTGCGGTCCATATTTCACAAACAGCCCCGAGCTTCAGGATATGATTGTGTTAGCGCGGAGGCTGATGTTTTTTGCCAGCCGAGTTTTACAATCTCCACAAAGCACAGAGTCACGCACGGAAGCATCACGGCATTCACAAAACAACGGAAATATAGAGCTGCAAATCGACGGCGGGTGAATGTCGGGTCAGAGCTGAAAAATTATTCTAATCATATGTGTCACGGCTTTCGGATTCAGTGGGGTGACGTCAGACTCTCAGATGGAAGTGAGAGACACAGATTTTCCCTATTGATCATGTTGTATTCTGCCTTAAAACATCCAAAAGGTGAATTCACAAATGTTTAACCTGCTCATTTATTTTAGCAACTAAATCAATGAACTTCTTGTATTACAAATCCTGGAGCAGCCAGTCCCTTGTACATTCTGTTTGAGTCCAGAACTGGACAATAGAGCATGAAAAACCTCTGTCCTTGACTCTGTTTGGCAGAAAAAAAAGGAAACTAATGAATAAATAAAGGCATAGAGGGGTAATGAAAGGAGAAGAGACGAAGGAAATGAAACAGGGAAAGTTTTTTTCCCCTCCTGCCCTTACCCGCTTACATCTCTTCTGTTTTATTACTTACCTACTCACACACACACGAACACACTTGCCCTCCTATATAACTTGTGTTTGACTGGAGAAAAGCAGAGGAATTCGAACTGAAATGAAGAAAACAAGACTAAAGCTGGATTTAGCTAGAGTTGGTGGAGTTGCTCAGAAGTGACACCGAGGATGAAGAATTCAGTGGATTTAGTGATTTGGAGTGAGATCATAGACCATATAAAAGAAGTGGACTAAGTGAGTGTGACGTCACCCATAGCGTTCAGCGCCGTTCAAATGAGGCTCGCAATGCCACAATTACAGGAGCGAATCTGGAGCCAGGCTCTATGTTATGAATAGAGGTTTTTTGACGGACAAAATAGCGAAAAAGAATTTCAGGATCATGTAGATCGGGTTAATACGAACATTTTAACACCAAAATGACGAGGCTCACAGCAACAGAGAGAGGAGCGATCAGATCCCAATGTAAGTCAATGGGGAAAAGGGAGAGAAGGAGCCAGAAAAGCCTCCTGGAGCACTTCCTATTTGGGTTAGGCTATGTCCACTCATATATACGGTCTATGAGTGAGATGGAGAGTTTGGTAAACTTGTTCTGTTGTTTCTGCTCTAGTTTTCTGAATAACTGTTCATATGTAATATGAACACACCAGACACATGTTCAACCTGTTGTTCTCTGGTCTGTTTTATTACTATAACTCACCTTTTAAGATGAAATGTCTTTTCCAGGTCTCTGAATTTCCCCCCAAAAATGTGACTTATAGTCCAGCATGACTTATATATGTGGCACAATAACCATAATAACGTATTTAGAGTTTTGAAGTGGCAGCTCTCATGGTTAGTGGGAAACTTTTATGTGATTCTTTTACTTTTACTTTAACTTGAGTATTATTTTGCTCTGGTATCTGTACTTTCACGCCAGTACTTCTTCCACCCCTGCCGTCGTACAGAGATTGTGGATTCTGTAGCCCGAACGCCGACTTAACTGTCAAGAAAGAATACAGCGTCTCTGGGGCAAAATATGGACATGGGATGGAAGATGTCACGACCCGTCACGACCCGTCCTCCAGAGAACTGAGCTGTCAAACCAACAAACTTCTGTCCAATACCGAAGCAACACTGAATGGAGCTTTTATCCAAGTTATAATATTATTTCTCTCATCACAACTGTCTGTGGTTGGACTTTACGCTGACATTTATGTTTAATAATCCTGCATTAGTGTTTTCGTGATATTAAAATGTCAAACTTGATTACTATACTAAAGAAAAGACTCCATACTCTACACAAATATCAATACCACGATTATAATAAAAAAAACACTCCTTATTTAGACAATAGAATGGCATTTTCAATATTAAATCATAGTATTTTTTTTGTATTGTTTATGGGGAATCTCTCAGTGGTCCAGGTAGGTCCCATAGTGGAAACTTCACTAAACGAAAGGTAAAAGGAGCTATAAACCTGAAAACTACCACTAAATGACATCACAAGGTGGAACAGAGCATTTTGAGCTTTGGAGATGTAGATAGACTTATAATAAAGGGTTAATCAACCATGTGTGAATGAAACAAAACACAAATCCAGGTCTGTTTTTCAGGTGGGACCTAGAATAATACCTAGAAAAACAGGCTTTCTAACTGTGAGCGGGGTTGCCTCTCCACAGATCTGATCTTTAACTTGGTCTGGTTTGGTTTCCATAAAGATAAAAAGGTTTAATATACGGAAGCCGGGAAGGCTCACAACAAATACAAATGCCGCAATAAATACAAAAGCCACAACACAACAAAAAAACAACAAAAAACCACAACACACCAAAAAAGCAACACTGGGACTTTCCAATGGACCAAGTGAGGAGGAGCAAGCGGGAAGTGAATGGGAAAAGTTGAAGAAGAAGAATGTGAAAAGTGAAGGAACGGAGAAGTGAACGAAGTTGGAAACGTAAGTAAAAGTAATTTATTGTTTTGTGGCCAGGATCGATTTCACTGTCTGATTGTCGTAAATCACCTCCCGCTTGATCCTCCTCGCTTGGTCAGTCGGAAAATAGAGTCCCACGGTCACTTCTGTTGTGGCTTTTTGTTGTGTTGCAGTGTTTGCATTTGTGTTGCAACGTTTGCATTTGTGTTGCAGCGTTTGTATTCGTGTTGTGGCTTTTTCTTGTTTTGCAGCGTTTGCATTTGTGTTGCAACGTTTGCATTTGTGTTGCAGCGTTTGTATTTGTGTTGTGGCGTTTGTATTTGTGTTGCGGCGTTTGTATTTATGTTGCGGTGATTGCATTTTGTTGTGGCGTTGGCATTTGTGTTGTGCCGTTTGCATTTGTGTCGTGGCGTTTGCATTTGTGTTGTGCCGTTTGAATTTGTGTTGTGGCGTTTGCATCTGTGTTGTGCCGTTTGCATTTGTGTTGTGGCGTTTGTATTTGTGTTGTGGCGTTTGTATTTGTGTTGCAACGTTTGTATTTGTGTTGTGGCGTTTGTATTTGTGTTGCAACGTTTGTATTTGTGTTGTGGCGTTTGTATTTGTGTTGTGGCGTTTGCATTTGTGTTGTGGCGTTTGTATTTGTGTTGCAACGTTTGTATTTGTGTTGTGCCGTTTGTATTTGTGTTGTGCCGTTTGTATTTGTGTTGCAACGTTTGTATTTGTGTTGCAGCGTTTGTATTTGTGTTGCGGCGTTTGTATTTATGTTGTGGTGTTTGTATTTGTGTTGCAACGTTTGTATTTGTGTTGTGCCGTTTGTATTTGTGTTGTGCCGTTTGTATTTGTGTTGCAACGTTTGTATTTGTGTTGCAGCGTTTGTATTTGTGTTGCGGCGTTTGTATTTGTGTTGCGGCGTTTGTATTTGTGTTGCAACGTTTGTATTTGTGTTGCGGCGTTTGTATTTGTGTTGCAACGTTTGTATTTGTGTTGCAGCGTTTGTATTTGTGTTGTGGCGTTTGCATTTGTGTTGTGCCGTTTGCATTTGTGTTGTGGCGTTTGTATTTGTGTTGTGCCGTTTGTATTTGTGTTGCGGCGTTTGTATTTGTGTTGCAACGTTTGTATTTGTGTTGCAGCGTTTGTATTTGTGTTGCGGCGTTTGTATTTGTGTTGCGGCGTTTGTATTTGTGTTGCGGCGTTTGCATTTGTGTTGCGGCGTTTGTATTTATGTTGTGGTGTTTGTATTTGTTGGGAGCCTCCTGGGTAGGAAAATAGAGTCTCACAGTCATTGTGGCTTTTTTTGGTGTGTTATGACTTTTTTGGTGTGTTGTGCCTTTTTTTTTTTTTTTGGTGTGTTGTGCCTTTTTTTTTTGGTGTGTTGTGCCTTTTTTTTGGTGTGTTGTGGCTGTTTTTTGGTGTGTTGTGGCTGTTTTTTGGTGTGTTGTGGCTGTTTTTTGGTGTGTTGCATTTGTATTTGTTGCTGCATTTGTATTTTTTACGGCGTTTGTATTTGTTTTGAGCCCCCCCAGCTTCCGTATTAATGCCATACTGCGAAACATTCCAGACAAGACGGTAAAAACCAGTTACAGCAAAAAAACAAAACAAAAAGAAATGAGATAATTCCTAATTTGGCCCATTTAAATCTGAAATGGAGCCTGGCATGCTGCACGAGAGCTTCCACAGACTTCATTTGTCTCGCCATCTTTTCATCCATATGCAAATGACGCCCCATTAAACGATCACAACGATGAAATGATTCAATTAAAACTGACAATTATTTTCTGACAGCGCCCATGTTCTGCCGTCGGCCCCATACAAAGCTCAATTAAAACGTATATCAGGAAGTCCCGCGGGGAGCTTTTCCATTTGAACGCCACCAATCATTTGAACTGATTTAACCAACCCCGGGCATCTTCCAAACTGTTAAGAAAACTGCCCAGATTTGAGGTCCGCTTTAAGCCTGAGGGAGGATCAGCTTCACCCAGAATGACTCCAGTGAAATCATTTTTCCATTTGTGAGATTTTTACATAGCTTTGCCCCTAGCGTAGTTTTCATACTTTAATGAATACAACAGAGAGTGGAAATGTTGGCCTTTTTAACAAAAGCTGTGCTGTGCGGGGATGGAACAATAATGAAAATATTGTTATTTCGTATTGTCAAAAGTCTCTGAATAATATTGTAGGTCATCACAATATAATGAATTATATGTTTCTTTGCTTAAATGGTGCAGCAACAGCTAAAAAACACTACATAGACCATGATCCATTGCGCTACTTAAATCCAATCTAAATGCTAAAATAACTGTTATTAAGCATTTTTAAATCTTCATTATTTGGATTATGACCAGCATATATATCGAATTACAAGTTTCTTTGCTTAAATTCATAGTTATGGTGCAGAAACAGCTAAAAAATAGAGAGGACTACATAGACCATGATGCTTTGCTCTGTTTAAATCCAATCTACACGGTGAAATAACTGTTATTAAGCCCTTTTAAATCTTCATTATTTGGATTATGACCAGCATATATATCGAATTACAAGTTTCTTTGCTTAAATTCATAGTTATGATGCAGCAACAGCTAAAAAACAGAGAGAACTACATAGACCATGATGCTTTGCTCTGTTTAAATCTGATGTACATGCTAAAATAGCTGTTATTAAGCACTTTTAAATGTTCAGCATTTCATTACAGCGGTGGAGCTCAGTTTTCTATTTTTACACATTTTTTTCAGCAAATTCTGAACTATATATACAGCTCTGGGAAGAAAAAAAAGAGACAACTGCAAAATGATCAGTTTCTCTGATTTTACTACTTATAGGTTTGTGTTTGAGTAAAATGAACATTTTTGTTTCATTCTATAAACTACTAGCAACATAAAAAAAATTCAAAAACAAATAAAATATTTGTTAAAATATAAAATATATATACCGTATTTCCGGATTATAGAGCGCACCGGTATATAAGACGCATCCACTCTAAAAAAAAAAAAAAAGCATATACAAGCCGCAACCGGGCTATAAACCGCTGATATCTATGTTGAAAAATTAGATATTTACTGCATATACAGATTTTGTACTGTAAATGTACATTTATGTACCTGAACAGATTCTTTCTGAACAGTGCCTTTTAACACAGCAGCAACTGTGCTGATTAAAACAGGTCAAAAACAGAAAAGAACCGGTAATTGACCTTCATTTCTCCTGTGCAGTGAAACCACAAGTCACTTTAATCATCTTCCTGAAACCACTGACCCAAACTTACAGCAGCAGCACGGTAGAGGTCTGCGCGGGACACAATTTTCAGTCCCGCTCCCGCATCGTGCGGTCGCGCTCCCGCCTGCGCCCGCAATAAGCTTTCAGAATGTGTCCCGCGCCGCACTGTTTTGTGTTGGTCCCGCGGGTGCAGGGCTCTACAGCGGTTTCCTTCCTGGAGCAAGATCAACACCTTCAACTTAAAACTTGCATCATACAAACTCCTTCGTGTGCTTTTCATGATGAAGGGGCGAGGATTTGAAAATAATTACCAGTTAGTAATTTGTCGTGCGTGTTATATCTGCTAAATAAAAAGTAGCATATTCTTCTTTGCATTAATTTTCCGTCTATCTTGTTTTTGAAATTCCGGTTAGAGCGCCCCCTAGCGGTGGAAGAAAAATCCACAGAATAGCTGCACCTTTGTAAAAGCTGCATGGTTCAAAGCCTGGGAAAAAAGTAGCGGCTTATAGTCCGGAAAATACGGTATATATATAAAATATATATTAAAATATTATCATTTAGAGCATTTATTTGCAGAAAACGACAAATGGTCAAATTAGCAAAAAAGATTAAATGTTTTCAGACCTCAAATAATGTGAAGAAAACAAGATCATTTTCATTTTAAAACACAATATTAATGTTTTAACTCAGGAACAGTTCAGAAATCAATACTTGGTGGAGATTTTAAATTTTTTATCACAGCTTTCATGTAGTGGTATCTTATTTTTGTCCAGAGCTGTATTATTCAGGTCATGGTTAGGTCTTTTGCCGTATCAGGACAGGACAGAAGTATTTTTTTTTCTAACTTTTCTATATACAAAAACCTTTGAGGAATTTAATCCAACTTCTCCCTGGCTCCAGACTTCATATTTTTACTGACAAAGGATCGTTTACAGAGCTCTGCATTAAAAAAAACAACAACTCTGATCACTGACGAATTGAAACCTCCTTCAATTATATTTTCATTAATTAATTTATTTCACTAAGTTAATAACCGCACACAGCAATACAACACAAACTAATGAGAATCCATCTACGATTAATTGGGTGGATGACAAATCACGTCGCAGTATTGAGTGGAATTGAGTGCGGAAACCAAAGGAGAAGCGTCCAATCGAAACAAAACCCACACGACTTCAGCCTATTTTAGTGCGACAGTGTAATCACCTTGAGGTTCTTGACGGCCACGGCGGGGTCGGTGAGGAAGCTCTGTCTGACGCTGATCTCAATCCCCGCCTCCTTCACCCGCTCCTCCAGGTCGTCCAGCGTCTGTGAACAAAATAATACAGCGAAATATTCAACTCCACACAAAGAAATGACACGGAGAAGGACTGCAGGCTCTGACGAACCACAGAAACCCCAAAATCACAGAGAATATATTTGTGTTTCATCTTTCATGTCTTTTTTAGCCTTTGGACTGGGAACAGAAGTCTCATTTCTCTGCTTTTTTATTACTGTTTAAAGATACCAAGTGTATTTGATTTATTTTCTCCAGCCGATGGCAGATGTGAATCCTGTTCAGCTGCATTTACCCGATAGCGAATAAGCTCTGCTGATATTTGTGGGCTGATATACAGGGCAGATTTTGATCATCACTACCTACAGGATATGATTTGAAAAGGGACATTAATCACATGAATGAATTTAAAAGTCTTGCCTTTAGTCAGATGCTCAGTGTTGTAGATTCAAGGTCTATAGTCGATAAAATGCAAATATCTACGGGCCCACATTATGTTATTTTCTGATCTATGTTAAAATCCGGTTTCCTCATCAAAAACATGCCTGAAGTTGTGTTGTTTGATTCACACATATTTAACATATTTATATTAGGTCTGTCAAAAATATCGCGCTATTAACACGTGAACTCAAAACAATTTAACAGCGTTATTTTTTTATTGCAAGATTAACACACTTTGTGACCCAGTGAACTAGTTTTGCTGTGGACACTGCTGTAACGTTAAAAAACTACAGAATCTGGAAACAATTTGTACAAAACTGAGAAGTACCGGTTGGAGGAGGTGGGCCAAAGCATGGTACACCAAAAAGTCTGCTTCAAAACATACGGTGAATCCGTGACAAGGACCATGGACAGCGACACCAACACATGGAGGAGCAGCGCAGCAGGACCCACACCCGCCCCACCACTCAACAGACACCTCCTGCCGCTGGACCCACCCTCTCCTCCAAAAACCACCAGCTCCGCCGTGCGAATCGCAAACAGCGCCGTGCGACAACGCCCTGACTGCAGCCCGAGAGGTGTGAACGCCGTCCACAGAACCACAGGCAACCGAGCCCCTTGTGCAACAGGTTTTGGGGCGACAAACACAGTCACTAACTGGAGATCACTGCATGTCCCTCAGTCATGAGAACTACCTCAGGTCACAGCACATTATTTCACCCGTTATTTGACTGTTCTGAAGAGAGAAGAGACACTTCACTCACACTGATGCAGAGCACAAAATGTCTCACTGACGATTGTTTTGGTTTGCAGTAAAAAACAGAGTATTAAAATGATGATTCAAGGGACAAAAAATCTGCAATTAATTAGCGATAAATCACGAGTTAACTATGACATTCATGAGATTAATCGCGATTAAATATTTTAATCGATTGACAGCACTACTTTATATAAAACAAAACACAACTTGAGGTCTGTTTTTGAGGAGGTAGCAACATTACAGCGTGACTTAAAGCTCCCAAGAGTCCACTTCGCATAACATAAAGTCACAAATGTACTGGTGTGACTCACAGACGTAAAGACTTCGGTGGTCTGCTGGATGGTGGCGATCTTGGTCCACTTCCACTTCTGAAAGAGCTGCACCCGGGTGGGGTTGTGGAGGGTGGCCGAGGGGTGGGTCCTGAAGAAGGTGGGGAAGCGCTGGCGGTTGGAGAGGGCCGGGGAGCTGGAGCCGTACGACAACTGAAACACACAAACGAAATACGAGTTATGACAAAGACAGACGGGTATGGCAGTGTTTCCCACTAACCGAGGATTTCTGTAGGTTAAAACAAATTGAGGAATAACCTGGTATAAAAAAATAACGCTTTTTGCTTTTTGCTTGCTGTATTATCATCAGTACAAGCAACTTTACTGTGTCTTTAATCAGTCCGTTATGGATTAATAGAGGAAATAAATGGCATATTTACTCCAAAATGTATGTTATATATATTTTTGTTTTGCCTGAGTCCATAGTCTTGTAAAAACTTGAGGGAAGGCCTTGTGATCGAGTGGCATTTACCACTTGCAGGTTCCTCGTGTTCAGACTGAGCTGGAAAAACAGGCCTTTAGCTTCTCTGCTCCTTCAGCTTGGAATACTGTCAAAAGATTTAGATCACAAAACAGTGAAATATATCTACAGTTTTATATAAATGCCAGTCTCCTACCACAATTGAGGATTAAATCACCTTAGCCAGTTCTCTTTTTACGTGCACACGGGGGAGCCGAGACGTGCGCTTGTCCAGGCTCGTCCACGCCAGACTCCCAAAGCTCCTCCCCTTCTAGCACGGTTTTATTGACTTTTTAACAATACATCATGTCAGTGTTAGGTTTACAAAGACAGCATGGTTAGGTATATCATGGCTAGGTTTACATTTCATCAGATAAGCACAGAAATATGGTCTGGGAACCTCAAGTAGAGTTCAAAAAGGTCACACATCTGGTTTTAGCAGAGATAGCTGCATACCTCTCTAACAAAGGCTCTTTGCCAATTGAGACTGCATTAGCTTGATGTATATTTTTAATAACTTCATCATTATAAGCCTTTTATTCTAACAAATACCCTCCAAACTGAACTGAAAATAAACATCTGATCTCGTCTCATTTAAAGTTTTTAGTTCTTTGTTATGCAACAGACAAAAAGCATCCATCCATCGTGTTTGTGTTTTTAAGACGTCACTGCAAAAAGTGCTCTTTGTAACAGATTTTATTGCATTTTATCATCTACCGTTTACAACTACTACACTATATCTTTTTAGACTGTTACAGCTACTGCACTTTCAAAATATTTTCTACATTCATTGCACTTTACTTTCATAACTGATGTTGTTTTCTGCTCTTGACGTGTGCTAATGACCACTTGGCCAGGTCCCCCTTGTAAATAAGATCTGAAACTCAATGCGTCTTTACCTGGTTAAATAAAGGTTATATAAATAAAAACACTTAGAGTCATGTTAGCTCTGGTACATCAAACTGGAAGAAGCTCGGAGGACTTTCAGCAGACACTGTGCAGATAACTGAATTAAGGAATTAAAGGTTTGCCCATGAACATAACTCAAAACTTAAAGACCCCATATTACTATTTTCTGATCTATGTTCTAATGTTGTTTCCTCATCACAAACAGACCTGGAGTTGTGTCTTGTTCCACACACAAATCCTGCATATTTATATTTAGTCGAGTATTTTCTTGAACTGAAAAAACTCGTAATTCGTAAATGTAGTAATACAGGAAGTGCTCCACTGTGTTTTTAACCTCCATACACCTTCACTAAAATCACTGGTATGAATTCAAACCTGGAACTGCTGATCTCTACTGAACAAAAGCTAAAAAGGAGTTGTTGAAAGTTGAAAACTACCACTATATGACATCGCAAAGTGGAACAGAGCATTTTGAGCTTTGGATATGTAGACAGACTAATCATAAACAGGGTCCTACAGGTTTCTTCAAGTTAAATTCAAGACCTTTTTAAGATATAATAATTATAATAATATAATATAATAATATATAAAAACTTAATACCTATTTCACAGCCTATTAGCCTTACCGGCAAAGAAAAACAAAATTCTTGAATTTGTGTTTGTTTATTTCTCAAGCAAAGGATTCTGGGGAGTTGTGTTCGGAGTATTTTGACCCGGGGCTGCGTTGCGTTCTCAATTATTGGTTCCAACGCTCTTAATTTAGGCGACGTTATTTTAACCAAATAATGAAGGTTGACAAATTAAACTTTTGAGAAGAAATGCGATACGGAGAAGTTACAAACTGCAAAAATTAAAAAAAATATAAATATAGATATAAAAATTCAAGACTTTTTCCAGTCTTTTTAAGGTATTTTTTCCAAATTCATAAATTCAATGCGGTTAAGACTTTTTCAGACACTGTAGGAACCCTGAATAAAGTGTTACTCAGACGTGTGAATGAAACAAAACCCAACTCCAGGTCTGTTTTTGAAGCGGTGACAACATTATAACATGTCTTAAAGCTCAGAAGAGTCAGTTTTGTGTATTGTAGGAGCTTTAAAGCGGCTCTAGTGCTGCACTCTGGAGGCAGCTTTCCACTTTTCCTGTAAATCTTGGCTTTGTTTGTTGAAGCGTCCCGTTGCACTCATGTTGTGGCGTGGCCGAGGTAGAGCCCACCGCCAGTGCACGGCTCACGTCCACGCTCCAGGGGGAAGAGCTCACACAAAAACCGAACCAAAAAAACCTGACTTCATTCATTTTACATCAGGGCGGCTATATCTGTCACACCACAGCTCCGACTGTAGCTCTGACCCATATTTAGACCAGGCCTGATACCGAGACAAACCTGTAGGGACTGAGAGAAGTCTGCCTGGTTTCCTGTGCTCAAAAGGGACATGAAAACGAAACAGAAACATGTTTATATTTTTATATCTAAAAAAAATAACTTTAGAACGCTGCAAACCATTAAAAATGAACCTCCATTTTTTAAGACAGTCAACAATCAGGTACAGTGATTTTTAAAGAAGACAGGCTGTGCTCATTAGGGTGGTCCACAAAATAATGCTAAAAATAAAAGTTATTTTTGAAGCATTTATTATTTTTTTTTTTTTTGTTCCAGTTGGGGAAAAAATAAATTCAGTTTCACTTGATTTCAACCATTTTTTACCAGTGTCACATGACCCCTGCTTTTTGTGCCACAGCGTCAAACTGACCATCAGCAATTATCAGGGGGCAGGGAAACATTCTGTGTTCGAACTTCTGACATTGTGCACTGTTATACAAATAGTAGGAATGGAATGAAACAAAAATGTGAGTCTATCCATATTCACACATGTCCAGTATGCTGTATATTTAGTAGTGCTGTCAGATTAATCACACTTTGGAATTTTGATTAGGGCTGTCAGTGTTAACATGTTAATCGTGACTAGATTAATGCAATCCATTTTTTTTTAAATCACGATTAGAGTTCGGCAGCCTTTGTCCCTTCTAAAAACGCGATGATTTTTTAATTTTTTTACTCACGACTTTTCATCTCTTCTCCACATCCGTAGGCAGCTCCTCTGGCTGTTTCGCTTTCGAACTTCAAAGCGCCATGTTTCAGTAAAGTCCCCCCCGTGATGGAGAAACAGAGGAGCTTCTGGCCTTTTGACTTTTATTTGACTTTAAAAAACTTCCAGATACTACAATTTACAAGTCAAGAGTTAAATGCAGCCTGTCAAGCAGAGATTCAGCACCAGTGAAGTACGTCTACTTTAAGTTAGCACCTCTGAGGGTGCAGTGACCGGAGCGTCCGAGCCAAGAGCCTCAGATTCGACAAACTATTGTTTGGCAGAGTCGCCACAGACCTGTGGATAATCACACGGGAAAGAAAATAACTACAGTGATTGCTAAATGGGTACGAATTGCTTTATATTATGGCTTTAAAGATGTCTTGAAATGCAAAATAACACAATTTTAAACATGCAATTCACAATGAGATTAATTGCGATTAAATATGGAATTTCTGATCTTAATCGAGATTTTAAAATTTAATTGTTTGACAGCCCTAGGTTTTGATTAATCACAATTAATTAATTAATTATTCTTCAAAAAAATACCAAAGCATTTTGACAAAATTGCAATTTCTCGCTTTTCGGCTTGTTGTTGGTACAAGTAGCATCGTTGCTGCCGCTGAATCAAACGCATGTTTTGCTTTAAGATGGTATTTTAAACTTGTGCTTCTGTGGAAAGAGTTCATCACTGCGATATCTGCAAACTACCTTAGTTTTAAGGTAGTTTGCGTGGGGCAGTTTTTTGCAGAGAAATGTGTCGCTGAGCACCAGTCAGTCTCATCTGTCGTCTTCACATCCTCGTATGGACAGACCTGATCACTGACCTAATAACCTGCGCCGCCTTTCAGGACCATCTGAGCTTTCCATAGAGGAGCGTTCAGAATAAACTGTGTGATTAATCTGAGTTAAAAAACAAACAAACATTAGTGTAATATTTTTTTGTGATTAATTGCATGTGTTAACTTTGACAGCCCTAATATTTAGACTACACATGTAAAGCGAATGTGCGGCATTAGACAGTAGTCTACAACTTAATCATTCTGAACTGCAATTTTCCAAACTACCATCACGTTTAGTTTATTTGACAAAAATGCACAATGATTGAAATTTGTGTTTATGCTCTCCTAACTTCCATCTTTGTGCAACTTGAAGCGTCGTCGCTGCCCAAGACGGGAGACGATTTCCAGGTCTCTCATTAGATGCAAAGCCAATCAGCCACAGACGGTTCTTTTCTTGAGTCATCGCATTTAAAGCAGACCACTGTATAATGAGTCAGCAAAAACAGAATGTTGAGAAATTATTAAAAAGTACGACTACAGCTTCTGCCGTGATGAGGTTTGCTTTTTACCACAGAAAAATTGCCATGGTAGTTTACAGTCCTCAAATCTGTGCACAGCTTCAAATAAACAAAATATGTGATGACAGTTGGGATTGTTTTTTGGACGACCACACATTTGTTTTATGTCGACTGAATATATAGGCACAAAAAGCAGGGGTCGTGTGACAGTGGTAAAAATTATTGAAATCGAATGAAACTTCACAGAATTTATTTTTTCCAGAATTGGAATCAAAAAAATCAAAAGGCACTTTGATTTTTTGGACCACCCTTGTACTTGTGTCTGCAATACAGTTATAATGACACGCGTGGATTATTATGCTATAATTTACACATTTAAATTGATCTAAAACGACTTCATAAAAGAAACAGGTCCACTGATTTCCTCATTAGAAAATGGTGGGGCCCAATGGGAGCTGATGTCGCCGTAAACGTCATCACAACAAAGAGTCAACCCCTCCTAAAGCTGCACATCACACTCGAGAGCAGCAGGTTTTTGTACCAAAATAACACGACGCTGCTGAATCCTGTGTGCATCAAGTACATCACAGTGGGCGTGTTCCAGAGGCAGTGAAAATGGGGGTTGATCGACAAAAGGGCGTCTTGAAAATGAGTGATTAAAGATTACTCAAAGATGCACGTGCACATCACTCCAAACACACTTCCAGAGGATCAGTGTTGACGGGAAACAACTATAACAGGGTTAAAATCTCTGAAATGTCGTTTATGCAGAATAGGTCTGCTTTGAGCACCAGGAGTAGTCTTTACGTTGCCTGGAAGCGTCAGGTTTACACAGAGCTTAAACCAGGCCCCATCACTCCTATCACGCGCATACATCATTGCGTATGTGTAATGTAAATGTGTGTTCAGCACTGGGCTGAGAGCTGTAAACATGACGTTATCAGAACAAGAGCTCAGTCCCATTACTCTGAGTGTGCAGCATCAACACGACACACAAGTAGAGCAGAAAATGTGTAAGGGAGAGGACGGGCCTCCGAGACCTGCTGGAGCTTCACTCAGTAAAAGGAAAATGTGCGTGTTGCAGCCATAGACTGGATATAGAAATGGACATATTTAATCTGCTAGCCGCGTTCCACACAGGAAGTGAGCGATTGACTTTTAAAATGTTTCCCGCTCAATCACGATCCAGAATACACACAACTGCACACTAAGGTTGGGTCATATTTAAATTTTAATACTGTTAAACCTTCTCAGCGTTTTACCGCAGTATACAGTATTACCGTGACTAATTAAGAATTATTTTGTAGCTGCACCTAAACCATTCAGAAACAGAAGAGCAGCTTTATATTTGAAGATGAGGCACAAGTTCTGATCAAATCAAACTTCAGCAGTGCGTATCTCCCTCCATTTAATGATCTGGGACTCGCCAAGACAAGAAAAGCACAGAAGTGGCAGATTCTGGAATAATGTGTGAAATAAAACCAACCTTGCATTGCATGAATCGTCGCATGTTGAGGGACTATTTTCTCATATATCAGTCTGCCGAGCTTTCTATCAGAATGTACAACTCGCTGCTGCTGCTGCTCAGACATAAATCCTTCAAATGTAAGGTTGGTTTTACTTATAAAATTATTCTATGGACACACAGACGTTCACATGGACAGTCTGGAGTTCTAATAGTTTTCCTCGGGTCTGTGGAGTGGGTAAGATTGTTTTTAGTGCCAGACCAACTATGGCCATTGACATGCACTAGCCTAGCACCAGCAACCTCTGCAAATACAAGGACTGGATGGAAGATTTAAAAAAGTGTCTCTGGCTCACCAGGAAATGAGGCCCTATGTCCCTTTAAACTTGAATTGGGTTTTAACTCTCCACAGAAAGATGTATTTTCACAAACTCATGAAAGTCCATCTTGGCCCTGACAGATGATGAGTGACCAATCACAGCAGCATGAGGTTTGGGCAGAAGCCAAAGGCGAAGCGCTCAAGTGTTTTCCGATCACTGAGATTGATAATGTGTAGAATTCAGTTGAGAGAGACACACACATCAGTCTGGTGTGAGTCAGGTTATCAGGGTTTATACAGCTCTGGAAAAAAATAAGAGACCACTGCATTTGTTTTTCTGAAATCAGCGTCTCTACAACGCCTTTAATTCCAGCGTCTGTTGAATTCAACACAAACACACCTCATTCTGCTTCATTCACTGATGAGATCACCTGAACCAAACCTGATTTAAGGAGGAAAAGGAGCAAAAACACTAGGATTATTCGCCCAAATATTGATTTCTGAACTCTTCCTAAGTTAAAACATTAGTATTGTGTTGTTTTAAAATGAATATGATCTTGTTTGAGGTCTGAAAACATTTAATCTTTTTTGTTATTTTGACCATTTGTCATTTTTCGGCAAATAAACGCTCTAAATGACAATATTTTTATTTGAAATTTGGGAGAAATGTTGTCAGTCGTTTATAGAATGAAACAAAAATGTTCATCTTCCTCAAACACAAACCTATAAGTAGTAAAATCAGAGAAACTGATCATTTTGCAGTGGTCTCCTATTTTTTTCCAGAGCTGTAAATGTTGAAAAGTCTAAACGGTTCTTCAGACACGGCAGTTTCAAAGATTTCTACCTCGTCACAGCATCATTTACAGATATCTGCTCAAAGTATCTCGCTGTTTTGACCTCATTTGCACCTATACTTCACTCTGAGCTTTTACTCCTCTTTCCTCTTTAGTATGCGGCAGCTTTAAGTCAGTAATAGTGTCGCGCCGGTCACATCCGCCCCTGAAAATGAGCTCTCCTCAGAGGGCTGTGTCTCCTCCGAGGCCCGAGTCTGTGTGTTTTATGGGCCCAATACTTGTGTAGGAGCCGGCAGAGCAAACAAATGAGTCCATCCATCAGGTTTATAAGTGCGCCTGGTTTTAGTGAAGGTCCGATACGCCGATGCATTATCACCACTCAGGCTGTGCACGCTTTAATGTGGCCTCAGAGGATTTCAACAGCCCCGCACGCTGCATCTGTCAACATTATGAGACGCTCGCAATTTAAAACCAGTCAGAAGCCGCGGCTTTGATTCATTTTACTGCTATTTTCGTGTAACAGAGCAAGAGCACAAAATATTTAGTTAAAAGGTCCTGGATCTCATTTTCACAGTACAGTTTGTGTCGCTTCAGTGCAGATGTTTGGTATAAGCCACTCCCGAGGTCAAAATAAGTTTGCCTTGTATTGTTTGCGCATAATTATTCAACTTTTTCTTGCATGTTAGTGTAGTTGTTGGTCATTGAAAGTCGAGAAAGGCACTTGTGGTGAATAATTACGGTGTTTGGAATGCATAAGGTAAGTGAGGAATAACTTTGGACAACTACAAAATATTTAAATTAAAAACTAGTTCTGTTTTTCAAGCGTTTAAGAAAATGAGGTAATGAAAATCTTTCACGACAAAGATGGAAAATAATGTTAAATTTCAACCCAAGAAGAGTTAATCATGCTTTAAGTTGAGATATTATTGCCTTGTCTCAATCACTCAACTAAAATTCTCTATTAAATCTATCTTGTATTTATTCAAAGACGTGTGTTATTATTTTTTGCCAAAAATGCCTTGAAAACACAAGTAATTCAAAGTGCTTTATGGACTAAGAAATACATTAAAATCGCAATACAAACAAATCAAAACATAAATAATTAGAGATGGGACGAGACGCGATTTCCACGAGACGAGACAAGATATGAGATTGGGTCCACGAGACATGACAAGTTTTTAACATTATTCCTAATAATAATTCCTATAAATTTCACGATTCAGTTTCCAATTTTGGCCTCGCAGTTTTTAATTTCTTTGATTTCGTAGTTTTGTTTCTGCTTTCAGTACTTGTTTTGGAACGGTAAATGATGTAACTCACCAATACCTAAGCCCTTTTTGTCCAATTAAAATGGAAAAACTTGGAAACAAATAACATATAGTGAAGATGACCGGGCTTGTAATGTAAAAAATCACCGTGATAAAGTAAAAAGTGCTCAAAGGCTACGTTCAGACTGCAGCTTGAAGTGACACAAATCCGATTTTTTTGCCCCTGTGCGACCTGTATCTGATCTTTTGATGACGGTCTGAACGACACAGATCCGTTTTTTTCAAATACGACCCAGGCCACTTGGATATGTGCTCCTAAAACTGACACATATCCGATCTTTTGACATGCGACTTCAGTCTGAACGGCCAGGACGCATTTATCCGACCTACATCCGTCCTACGTCATCCCACGTCAACATCAAGCAAGAGTATTTGATTCGGATACTTGGTCGGACCGATCCAGTTTCACGTGTTTTTGCAGCATCGACGCGCTTTACAGCAGCCGTGAATCAAAACTCCACCATGTCACTGTGTGGGACTTTTCACTACAACAAAACGAGAGTCAAACAGCGACGCAATCGCTGCAAACAAACAGTTACTCATGGAGGAACCAGCAGAGCCACTTTAACGCGACCAATTTGATTCGTCACTTACAAAAGAATCATCCGGACGAGTTTGAGATTTACAAACGCAAAGACACAGCAGCAAATACTGGAGGAGGCGTTTCAAAGAAGGTGAGGTCGGTAAGGCTTTCGTCGTCTTATGGACTTTTTGGAGCTAAGGTACGAACTTCCTTCACAACACATTACAGAGACAGCGCTACCGGAGCTATAAAAAAAGGTATCGGATCAGTATCGGAAAGAGCACTCCTTAAAAAAATCGGATCAGATCGGAAGCCAAAGCATCTTGATTGGGACATCTCTAGTTTAAAGTTCAAAGTGGTTTAAAGTGGAGATCACAGACAAGTCGCATTTAATTGGAAATGTGAACGACCTCACAAAAAAAAATCAGATTTCACACAAAAAATGTGAATTGACCATTAAGCCCTGCAGTCTGAACAGAGCCAAAAAGTCCTAAACACTCTGCTGGAATTAGAATAAAAGTATTTTAATGGTTACATGGGACAAAGGACTTTTATTCTAATTCCAGCATAATTTGACAACTTTTTACTTTATTACAGTAAGTTTTTCCATTACAAGCTTGGCCATCTTCACTATATATTTGCTTTTGAGCCTTATCTTTGTGGAGCACCTGTTGTGGACGTCTACTAAGACCCCCTGAAGCTCTCACTTCTTCTGTGTTTTTATACTTGGAAAAAAGATCATTTTAAGCTAATGTTTCTCATGTATGCACGATCTTGTGGCAATTTTATGTCCCGAGATCTTGTCCCATCCATATAAATAGCCCTCATAAAAGTGTATTCTCTTACCACGATGAGGTTCCACATTCGCGCCGCCTCTGCCACCAGCGTGGACACGGAGCTGCAGCCGGGCATCAGGACGATCTTTATGGGCTCAGTGTACAGCAGGTCGTACAGGAGCTTCGTGGCCTCTCCCGGGTCACACTGTAGGTCACAACCAGGAAACAGACCAAAGGTTAGGGCAGAGTTTTTCATGGTTAATTGATTCATTTATTTCGGTCACAGGGATACACTTATTTATCTCTCCATAGGGCAAGATTACAGATGTCAAGTCTGTGGAGAGGCGAGCCCACTCACAGTAAGAATGTATGTTTTAAGTGGGTAAAAGCCCACGTTATTGAGTAAATGCAGGATTACAAGGGCACGCTTAATGCCACACCGGGACATTTTAGACAAAGCAATGTGGCAACAGGAAGATGGCAGGATCCATCACCAGAAAAGTTACACAATGGACCTTTAATATGACATTTATACATCTAGTTTAATCTTTAAAACAGCATGTCAAGTGTACTGAATGAACCAGTTTCTTCTTCCACTAAATAAGCAACACATTTTACTTATTTATTTTTTATTTAACCTTTATTTAACCAGGAAAGTCCCATTGTGATTACTAATCTCTTTTTCAAGGAAGTCCTGGCCAAGACAGCAGCGCAACAAAACAATTCAGAATATTACAGGACACATTTCAAGCAGCAGTTTCCTAAGACTATTTAAAACCTTTACAAACCATGGATTTCATTTCCAAACCCTTGAGCAATAGTTTAAACTGTCCTATTGGAACCGGTTCTTTTAACTTCCAGTCTTTTTTTTAAATTGAAGTGCAGTCACACACAAAAAATTGCTAAAAGATACCAAAAAATACTCAACAGCCCAAGATAACTCTACTGTATCGCCAAATTTACGATATACCCGGTATTTTCATGTTTTTGTCCACCCCTACTGTCAATATACGCTCTCCATCTCATCTGCATCTCCTCATGATGCACATGAAAAGCAGACAAGTATTTAGATTATAAAAACTGTAGCGGGGAATTCTCTGTTTCAAAAATCGTCTTTTATTCTACCTGGATTTTAGGACAGACAGTTGAGCTGCACCCTGCTGTTTTGAGAATCCATTATTCAGCTCAAATGTCTCTGACTGACACGAGAAATATTCACAGTGTTCAGGCTCAAAATCCGCTGAAGTGCTGGAAAAGGGAGTCACTGTTTCAGTGTTTTAGCTCCAGCGGAAACTGAAACTTGAGACAGAAGATGAACAAGGGTCCGTCAAATGCTTTTCTCCACTGAGATGTTATTGCTTTGTCCGGAATGTTTAAAATTATGGTGTTAAATGTTTTCATGGGATCTTCATGGAGACCAAACCAGACCAACTTACAGGTCAGATCTGTGGAGAAGCGACCCGCTCACTGTCAGAAGTATGTATGTATTTTTGAGCTATAAAACCACCTAGAATTGAATAAATGTAAGTTAGAGCTGTTTAACCCCCAGAAACCCAAATTAAGAAAAAAAGAATGTTTCAACGTTTTAGATGTTGTTCTAGGAAGCATCGGATGCAGATTTTTAAATTTTTTTTTTTGACATTTTAGTAACTTTTTGGGGGAATGTAAAATGCAGCGTTTGGGCCTGTAGTGGAGCAGAATTTCAGTGATTTCATTCACACTCTGAACATGTAAGGACTAGAGATGTCCCGATTAAGATTTTTTGGCTTCCGATCTGATCTGATTTTTTAAAGAGCGCTCTTTCTGATACTGATCCGGTTTCAATGTAGTTTTTCTCTTTTTTGAAATGCTTCCTCCAGTGTATATTGCTGTGGCTTTGCCGTCTTGTACTTGTAAATCTCAAACTCGTTCGGATGATTCTTTTGTAAGTGACGAATCAAATCGGTAGTGTTAAAGTGGCTCTGCTGGTTCCTCCAAGAGAAACTGTTTGTTTGCAGCGATTGCGTCGCTGTTTGACTCTCGTTTTGTTGTAGTGAAAAGTCCCACACACAGACCGTATATATGAGTGGACTAAGTGAGTGTGACGTCTCCACAGTGTCAGCGCCGCTCAAATGAGGCTCCTGATGCCACATTTACAGGAGCGAATTTGGAGCCAGGCTCCATAGCATCCAAACCACAAGAGCCAATCATAATTGAGGTTGTTAAATGTGCCCGCCCTCCTCACCAGGGAGTGGCAATACTCTGCACCATTCTGCACAGACAGATATTTTGTCATTTTATTTCAAAAATAGTCAATTGGGGCAGGAAAGTGGGAAGGGGACTTAGCTGTCAATCCAACCTGTTGCTAACGCTAGTCAGCAGCGACGTCGGGGAATGAAGGCGTTTGATTGGTCCATTATTTGTGTTCATATCTTGATTTAGGAACAAAATAGCATATATATATATATATATATATATATATATATATATAAATTTAGGATAATGTGACACAGGTTCATATGAACATTTTAAGACCAAAATCACCAGGCTACAGCAGCAGGTTCAGAGAGAGGAGCGATAAGATCTCAATGGGACTCAATGGGAAAAAGGGAGAGATGGAGTTGGAAGAGTCTCCTGGAGCACTTCCTGTTTGGCATGCGGCGGCTAACAGTGACATGGCGGTGTTTTGATTTACAGCTGCCGTAAAGCGCGTCGATGCTGCAAAAACATGTGAAACTGGATCAGTCCGATCACATGACTGAATCCAATACTGTCCGATACTCATAAAAGAGCCGGATTGGGAGCCGATACTGATACTGAATATCGGACCAGTTAAGGATTTGTTTGTTTTCACTTTCCTGCTTTAACAAAAAAATAATAATAATAGTCACACAGGTCCCTTCCTGTTTCAGTGTGTAATCATTGCCTGAATAAAGTCCATAAAAACAAGCTGATTACAGACAATTTTATCCCACAAAAACAAATACAGACGTCATGGGGTAATTTCAGTGTTCCTGACGTCCTTATACAGCTTTAAACAGCTTTAAACGGGTTTATCTTGATCACACTGGCCTCGCTTCATCATTCTCATTTAGCGTACGTCTCAATTAAACATATAATGAACCAAATTAGTGAACAATACTGTAGCTCCTAGACTGACTGCTCCAGAACTGCTCCTCAGGGATCAGATAAAGAAATGCCAGTCTACCTTTGGATTTTCAAAAGAAGTGCACTAAAACCTCTTGTCAAATATATAAATGATGCAGGATTAGACGTGAATACATAAAATATTAGTTGAGAAAGTTGAATTTCGTAGATTTTTAACATTTTTTATGTACATCAACACAAAAAAAAGAAATAAAAATAGACCCACTGAGGACCCAAAGAGTAAAACTACAAAAACATGCACATAAAAAAAACTAAAAAAGTTGCAGACACTTACAAACTTCAGTGATTTAAGTAACAATCTTTAAAGAATCCCAAAGAAATGACTCAGCTCTTGGAAAGCCGAGTGCCTGGTGAATGACTGCATTTATCCGTGCTCCTCAAAGCTCTTTACATCAAGTGGCCATTCATTCACACACACGACCGCACACAGTCCAGAGCCAAGGTTCACATCGCCCGGGGTGGTTAGTCAGTGTCACATGGAGGAGCCAGCGTCGTACTGCCAACCCTGCTCTCTCCGGACGCCCTCTTCTACTCTCCGGCTCTTTGGCTCTGAGAAAATGCATTCATCGAGTCAAAAGGCAAAAAAGCAAAAAGGCTCATTTATTCCACCCAAACCCATTCAATCCAGAAAATGTGCACTTTCATTTAAAGGTCTTATATTCTGCAAAATTTACCCCGTGAGCTTTGAACCTCCTCGGAAACATCTGGAGTTGAGTTTTGTTTCATTCACTGGTTCACTGTGTTTTGTTTGAGTAATCCTTCGAGTCTGTCAAAGCTCTAAATGCTCTGTTCCACCTTATGATGTCATAAACTATAAACTACTAGGTGTGTGCATTGCTTTGAGTCTGACGATACGATAGATATCATGATATGCTTGTCACGATTCGATATATCCCAATACTAAAACAATGGATCATATATCATAATTTATCAATAATTACTTCTAATAATATAGTCGACTACACCTTACACCTTCACGAGAACCAAAATTGTATGAAATATAATTTATTACCTTTTTAAAATCAGAACAGTGAATGCAACAAATTTTATGCAATGGATTTTAATGAAAAATATTATTTAAAAAAAATCAATTCAGATGCATTTTGAATTGATTTGAGAATTGTGCAATGAAGTATCACAATATATCAATGAATCGATTTTTTCTTACACTCCTATAAACTACTACTGTATTTTTAAGACTATGAGGCGCACTCAAAATCCTTTAATTTTCTCCAAAATCGACAGTGCGCCTTATAATCCGGTGCGCCTTATGTATTAATTCTGGATGTGCTTACTGACCTCAAACAAATTTTATGTGTTACACGGCGCTCAAATATCTGTCAAAATGTTTTAGTACGACTTTGTTAAGCTATGAAGCCTACAACTAAATATTATGGTGTGTGCATAAGGACCCCAACATGGTCCCTGTTCAGACACATGTCGACTCACACGCCCAAGAGAAGCAAACTAGAGTCCAAATTGAGCTACAAAAATGACCGGTTCTTGTCTCTTCAAATGTGTTTTAAGGCGAAAACCATCTCGGCTGACCCCACTCACCTCCTGTGGCCGCCATCTGTTCTATTGTTATTATTATGGCTGGCTTATCATCGTTAGATTGTCCCACCACTGGTATCAAACGCAGCGAGTGTTCAAAGTGCTCGTTCTGATATAATCTGAACTATAGCTGCCTTTTACACCAGACTTTTTACCCTTGTGACCTTCCAGAAGAAATACCTGATAAAACGGCTTGTTTCATCATTAACAGAAACAATAAGGAGAGGCTGAAGGCACATTTATGCTTTTGTCCATCCTCTGCACTGTTCTGTCTGTATTTTGGAAAGTTTCTACAGAACATGTTGAGCTTTAGCAATGGAGCGTTACATGTTCTAACCACTGGGGGCAGTAGTGAACACAGAAAGAGACAAAAATAATCCACAAAACAAGTTAAATCCACCTCTCACCTCATTTATAACAGCTCTTTTCCAACAAGTATGATGGAAGAACAGCCGTGGGCGTCTCTATGTTTGTTTTCTTATTATTAGGCTATTCCTTCTGTTTTGGTCAACTCTTCGACTCACTCTTAGCGCCCTCTGGTGGTTGTTTAACAGAACAAAGCCTTGACACTGGAAACGTTTGGAAGTATAAATGCAGTGATGGTTCTTAAGGCCTATTCATACTTCATAAGACATAAGAACTTTGTTCTTGCACCCAGGGCTGGCTGTTCAGCAGTTCTTGTGGTTTGTTCTCGACACCTCAGCTGAACAGAACTTTGTTCAGCTGTTCGGCAGCGCTGATTGGTTATTTTTTATGTGAGCGTGGTTTATCTGCTGGAGCCAAGGGGCGCTGTGCAAAACCAGGAGAAAAATACTTGACACGGGTCCAGGTCGTCAGCTGTGGTCTGCGAGTGCCGTTAGTATTTTTATTACATAAAATGGGACCCCCGCGGAGCTATTCACAGCCCGTGAAGCACCCACATCCATGGGAGCACCAAGCCGAGGTCCCAGCCCTGGAGCTACGCGCTCTGGTTCTCGGCTCTTAGCTCTGTGGGAAACACTGCTCACTCTAAACCTTCCTACAGCGGCTGGATTCCTTCATAAAACACAGGGAAACGTCCACCAACATAAATCTTCTTCAGGTTCAAACATCATTTTCTCTTCTTCTTCCTTCAATAGTTCATAAAGTACCATTTCTGCACGATAATGTTACCGAAGCTTTGCTGCCACTGTATTGTTACATAGCATCACCTCAAGAACAAGACCAAAGTTTTTATGTCTTATGAAGTAAGAATAGGCCTTTACTCTTGGAACGCACAGATTTGTTCACATACAAAAGTTTAGTTTAGTTTGTTTGATTTATTTGACAGGGACAATGTGCAGGAGCATTAATCACAAAAAATGAATAGATGCTTTGTGCCAGACTCTAGCTCTCGGAGCTAATTTCCATCTGCACTCCCTGAGACAAACAACATTGCAGATAATGTTTGTAGGAAGTAAGGGTCACAAAGAAGAAGGCTGGAATGAACATAAGGCATAAAACAATGCAATTAATAATATTTAGAGTGTTGGCGAAACATTTCATCAGTTAATGCCGCTACAAACTACAGGATTTTTTTGCGCACACCACAGACACGAGCAGAATCTTATGAGACTAAAAATATCCCAAAGTCTGTAGTGGGATCTGTCTGTGGACCACAGGATATAAACCTGTGAGCCTGATCGCATCAGCTGTTTCCTGTCTACAGTAAAACCACTCACTCTGAGACTCTGAAGTGTTCTAAGATCAGAGCTCTGCACTTCTAGTTATTATTATTTGTGAAATGCGGTGCAATACTTCAGATACATGATTTTTAAAGCATAAAAGATTGGAGATAAAGTCCACAGGAAGTAGAGTCACTATCGCTAATCTGCAGGTCCATCTCGATCTGTGTGATGTGAGGATGGAAACCAACACACGTGAGGAAACACTGTCTTTTTACTTTTAAAGAACACCGCAGACTGGATTAACAGCGCGGTTTTGTGGACTGGATGTCATTATTTGTGGACAATTTCTATGGATAATGTGAATGAGACGCTGCACTTTAAATTTACCACTTTACATTAGGTGAGTAATAAAGTCTTTATTTTCACTCTATCCTGAGATTGTTTGTTGCATCTCTGTGTTTGTGTTCGTCATTCCTCTGCCCCTGACACTCTGTTTTATTGGCTGTAACCGTCGCGTTGCTGATGTTTGGTGGTTACGATCTGACAGTGACAACACACATGAGGAGCAGTGGCTTCAAAATCGCTCACAGAGACATAAAGTCAGGTCACACCTCCCTGAACTCGGGGAGAAGGAATCGCAGCCAATAAGCTGAGCTTGTTTTAAATGAAAATGCAGACTGTCCTCATGATGTTTTCGTTTCGGTATTACACATTTCCACTGACCGTTGACCTGGTTGTTCTGACCATCGGATCAGATGTTAAATGGACAAACTTTTTCAATGGTGCTGGTGCCACATTATTAATAATCTTGAATAATAACCTTAGATTGGCTCATTTAAATGCACTGTCAAAGTTGAGCATTTTATGTTTAGTTAATATCTGACAGTGATGATATTTTTGTGGTTTCTGATCTAGAATCTTAAGTGCTTAAAAAGAGATTCTGAAGGTTTATTGTGGTTTGATTGGCTTGTGACCAGCATGAAACACCAAAGATTAAGTCAGGTAATATCACTGCTTTTAAATAGATTTTTGCTCCTTGTTTTGTCAGGGAATTTCATATGGATCTAAAAAAAAGACAGATTATGTTTTATTTTATGCCAAACCTTTTTAAACCTTAATCTATTGTCTAAAATTATGCCAAGGTATCTGTATTTATCAACATTTTTAATAGTTTCGCCATTACACTAAACTCAAACTTGAGTCTCGGTCCTGTTCGGATCCAGACTCCAGACCAGCTCTTCCCCTCAGCCCCTTCCCTTCACGCAGCTGCCGCAAACAGGTCTTTCCCAGACCAACCCGGGACTTCGACCTGGACTTTATTGGCTGGTATGACCCAGACCCAGACCAGACTCAAGCAGGCCAGGACAGGCACAAGACTAAACCAGGACTAGACCCAAAACCAGACACAAAAATGAACCCACCTGAGGCAAAGTCTGTCTCAGATCAGAGACGCAGAGACCAAGAGCCGAGTCCCAGACCTGGATCAGAACCAGATCAAGACTCAAGACCAAGACCTGATTCAAATTGGGACTAATTCTATATTTTGTTCTATATTTTGCATGTTTACATTATGTGTCGACTCCTACTTTGGTTATTTGTTCACGTATGACAAAAACATAGCGTCCACTAAACGGAGAGACGTCACGGCTGCTTTTAATCCCCCGCCAACAAAAGACAGACAGTTTAACGCTGCTCACAAGTCACAAGTCGCACCTCCGCCAGAGCGATCAATTGGAATTCTTCTAACACCGTCTCTCTAATCTGCTAAGAATTCAGGCCATGAGGCAATGGAACGGGGCTGTCAAGTTGAATCCATTCTGTAATTTATCACCATCATAATAAACACAAGAATTTGAGATGCAACACTATCAGATCTGAATGTAATTTAGACTTCCATAATGATAAACATTTCCTAACTTTGAAGTAATGGAAACAGAAAATCTGACCTTGTAAAACTGAGCGGTCGTCACACAGTATATCTGCAGTCGCTTGTATGAATTAAAGGGAGTTGATTTTAAATTTCAGGAACATGAGATACAAGGTTATGTTCAGATCAAATAATCTTCTTGCAATGGTGATTTCTTTCCTTAATTACAAATAAAATGACGTGATGTTGAAGCTACTTCTGTTATAATAGGCTCTATTCATATTACGTCACAAACCAAGAAGACGTTTGGAAACGCGATGACGACTTCTGGTATAGTTCCTGACACTGGGCTCGACCGACTGTGATCAAAGTCGGTGTTTTGGTTCCAATCAGAACGCAGAATGAGCCTCACATGACTCTTATTTGTGTTTTCAAAGCTGAAATCCATTTGGTTTAAACCTAAAATGCCTCTCTCTGATCTGAACGGTCACTACCTGAACGCCAGCGCCTGCAGACAACCCTGAGTCAGTGCTAGTGCAGCCTCTGCAGCTCAGGGAGGGAATTCTGGAGGTTTTGAGCTTTCACATGAGACCTAAACATAAACTGAGAATGAGACAAACTTGGATGTGTCTCTATTTGCAGGTTCTGCAGTGTATGAAGAGTTTACAGTAGTGATGGGTCGGTCGCAAACGAAATGGCTCTGGCTCTTTGAAGTGAACGACAGGAGCCGGCTCCTTATTGGGAGCCATGTTTTTTTTTCTCTCACTCCTCACTCTTTCACTTTTTTCCTCTTCACGCCGCACATGATTGGTCAACATGTGTTTGCACTGAGCAGAGGGGGGAGGGGCAGCAGTCCGACAGAAGCTGAGACAGAAACTGACCGCATCAGTGCACGAGCTGTTTTTTTCAGCACTTATACAATATGCAAATGAGCCATGCAGTTTTAAGTTTTGTTTCTGTAAAATGTAAACAAATGTGTGCAAAGCTGCATTAAACACTTTATTACTCAGTGTATATGTTGAGTGGAGTATCAGAAACGTATGTAGAGGTGGTAGAGAGAATCATTTATTTTTTATGTGGAGTGAATAAATAAAAGCATATTTATATAATAAACATATATAAATTTTAAAACGTTTTTTTTTACAACAGTAATTAATTTTGTGCATTATTTTATGTTGTTGTTGATCATAAATTAATTAAAGCAACAAAACCTGAAGAGCCGCTTGGGAGCTGAAAGAGCCAGATCTTTTTAGTGAGCCGAGCCAAAAGAGCCGGTTCTCTAAAAAGAGCCAGAATTCCCATCGTTAGTTTAAAAAGGACATGGACAATGTGTAAATGTTCATAATGTATATATATCTTTGTAAAAAAGAACAAATAAATAGAAACCCTTTGACTCAATATTTGTATATGGAAATCTTTCATTATATGAAACTGTAAATAGTACTTAGTAACAGCACATTTCATATTGATTAATAGTAGTGTATATATGATAAATAGTTTGCATTTTGGTAGCGCCCATGTTAAATAAAACCTTCAGTTGTGTTTGTAGTACCTGTTTTGTAGTACGTAGTAGGAGACTACACACACTCCTTTAATTTTTTGTCTATTTTTGGTTCCTGATATCAACCATTGTGTCACTATAACGTAACGGGACAATATTTCACACCAGTCTGACAAGCTGTTACCCCTAAGCTTAGCCTCCCTTTTGTCACGACTAAACCCTAAATCACCTTCACACTATTGGCATGTCCTATCTTTCCTCCCCGGGGTCCACCATTGTACCGGGCCATTCTAAACCACATCTGTCTGAACATAAGGTCACCTCTACGTCCCAGCTCCCGTCTCCCGCCTTATCTAAGCTTCCCCGTCCGCCACCGTCACATGACCGAGGGGAGGGGCCTAGACGGGGCACGTTCCAAGGTGACCCCTGTCTCCCCTCTCCTCTTCACCGCCGTCACCGTCAGGAGCGTCTGGGGAGGAGGGACGGAAGGATTTATCCGACTGTCGCGGGGTGTTATCTCGACTTTCCAAACGCGATCTGTGACGTACGCATTTAACACCGAAGAGTCAATGAGAAATCAATAAGCCATTTAAATGATAATGGGGAGGGCATCTGGGCGAGTCTGCGTGTAGAGCCGGGAAGAGCAGGAAACCGATGGGATTGATTGCGTTTATTTGGCCTGTTTTAAATGAGTCTTTCGGTCACGGTGATATGTCTGTATTATATGGAGCCGGTTTGTAATTAAATTGTGCGATAATTACGAGTGCAGATCACCGGGAGGGCGCTGCAGTCGTGTCTGAGAGATTATGTGGTGCAGGAGAGACGCAGACCACATGAACAGAAGTAGAGATGTAGTCCTTTAGTTGTTTAGTTTGATTAATCGGTTGATGGTTTCTTAGTTGAACAAAATTGATAAAACTACAAGTGCAGTCTCTATATTTCGTTTGGAAAAGCTCTTAGACTCTACACACCTGGGAACTTTTGACTCTAAATCCATCTTACTATGGTATGGTTATAGAAAAATCCTGCACACCGTTTTACTTGCAAAATGTGAGATTTATCAGGATGTCGGAGTGCGGGATTTTTCTCTATGTACTTACTCGGGCTGCTCCCTCTCCTCCAACGCACCCGTTTCAAGAACCTGATGTGCGGAGTTCTCATTCTTTAACTATAGTATGTTTAAAATCTATTTAGTCTACACTTGGATGTTGATTTTTTTTAACTCTCATGGGAATGGAGAGGTTGGCTGCTTTAGTGGCTCCCTGGCTCACTCACTGAGCAGCTTTGGAAACTTTTTGTTTTTTTGAGCCCAGTTTATAACATCATATGGAATTAATTATAGTTTCTTAACGTCAACTGTCACAAATATGCGACAAATCACTTGGATCAAGATATAAGCTGAGGTAGCGGCTACATTCCCACAGTGCCGGTTAGTATGAAGTATGAAAGTGATGTGTGCATGAGTGTTGTTAGTGGTCAGAGGGGCCGATGGTGCAGATTGGAGTCTCGCTTCTGTCAGTCTGCCCCAGGGCAGCTGTGGTTACAATAGTATTTTACCACCACCGGGTCTGGAGTGAATGAACAGTGAACTGTAAAGCGCTTTGGGCATCTTGAAAGGCGCTATATAAATGCAATGATTGATTGATTAATTAATTCATTCATTGTGCATTGGGGGGCAACCTTTGGCAAGCACTCGTTTCTACTTGTTGCAAATTTGCAACATACCCAAATTTCTTTTTTTTTTCAGATTTTTTTTGTTGCTATAGTCAAATGAATCATCTCAACAATTTACTGTCTATTTAACGGCAAAAACACACACAAAATATGTTTTCTATACATCTACATAAATTCAGGCGTTAAGGGCTAGAAGATCTTCCAGAGGAAATACTTAGAGGGATCTAGGGATGTCCCGATCCGATATTCAGCTCTTTTATGAGTATCAGACAGTGTTGGATTCAGTCACGTGATCGGACCGATCCACTTTCACATGTTTTTGCAGCACTGATGTGCTTTATGGCAGGCGTAAATCAAAACACCGCCATGTCCCTCGTGGTCCCTCGTTTATCGCAAGGGTTACGTTCTAAAAATAACCCGCAATAGGTGAAATCAGCAAAGTAAAAATAACCTGTAAAAACTGTGAAACCACAATAGGAGCATGAAGAGGGAGCAGGGAGGGACATCACTCTGCACAAATCGGCCACAATCTAAACTGAGGAGCGCGGGGGCTGAATAACATAGTTATGGGGAGTTGTTGGTGCTGTTTTTTATTCAGAACGCAGAACAGAATACGAGTTCACTGCGCAAAAAAAAATCTGTGAAAGGTGAACCGCGTTATAATGAAGGACGACTGTACAAAACAAACAAAATGAGAGTCAAACAATGACGTGCAATCAATGCAAACAAACAGTTTCTCGTGGAGGGACCAGCAGAGCCACTTTAACACGACCAATCTGATTCGTCACTGACAAAAGAATCATCTGGACGAGTTTGAGATTTACAAGCGCAAGACGGCAAAGCCACAGCAGCGGTCACTGGCGGAGGTATTGGATCGGTATCGGAAAGAGCACTCCTTAAAAACAATCGGATCGGATAGGAAGCCAAAAAATCTTGATCGGGAAATCTCTCGAGGGAACGGCTCATTTCATCACCACCAAACACCAGAGCGAAGTAAGAACGAGGACTCAGAGGACGGACACTTTTGGCTCTTCCACAGGATCTGCTGACCCTCCCTGACCAGTCCTCCTGTGAAACTAAGACCTTCGACCGAGACACAAAGGACAGAGAAGTAAAAGTTTCTGCAGCAAAACTTTAATTTCCCTCTGGATCTACATGGTATCTCTCTTTCTCTCTTATTTCACTTGCTTCTATTTAATGTATAAATAAAAAATACCGAGGTCGTGACTAAAAAATGCAAGTTCAGCACTATTGTATGTTTGTATTGAAATATCATAAATAATAGTGTAGAGTTATGCCACCTTCTGTGCTACGGAGAAAACCATCCTCTCTACTTGTAAAGAGATAATTACCAGTGCGTTTCGTTCAAGTGCTTTTGTGCTCTTTCCAAAATGAAACACCTTTTCCTCGACAAATATAAACGCGTACAGTTTAAACAAGCAAAGTCACGTAAATACAGCAGCCTGCACTTCTCTCAGGAGAGGATGGAAAACAATAACGGCTTTTTCTGTGATTAAGTGGGAATAAACGTACATTAAAGCTGCACTGCGTGTCCCTCACCTGCTTTTTTCTATGAATATGTCATTGCTCTGCCTGGAAAGTTCCACAGTGTGACATTAAACAGCTCTGCCTTACATTTATTCCATTACAGGTGGTTTTATAGCTCAAAAATACCTAGAAAAACAGACATTCTGACTGTGCCTCTCCACAGATCTGACCTGTAACTTACAGAATGCACCTATAAAACTTCTAAATGCAACGTAATTAAATAGGAATAATAAACAACCAGCTAGAACACAAGAGTAAAACACAACAAACGGCTGTCATCCATGATGAGAGGTCAAATGTTATTTTAATTTCAGCAACTTGGGCATCAAAATCATCATTACCTGCACTGTTATATTCTTGTAATTTTGTACATTTTTGTGTTACATTATAGAGTTTATTGTTTTCTACTTTATTTTATCCTATTTATTGCATGGTTAGTCGTGTTTGTCTTATGTTTCGCTCCAAGTACCGCAGCAATTTCCTAATGTTGTGAACTCAGTAAAACAAAACCTGGCAATAAAACCTTTCTGATTCTGATTCTGAACCAGTTCTCCAGTAGAAAATACAACCTGAAGATAAGACAACATGTTCACGTGTAATTTCCTACACTGTAAGATGTATTTACCACAATGCACATAGCACATGAAGGTAAATAACAACTAAATAAAAGTATAGATAAAATAACAACTGTAAAACATAATGCAGTAGATTACAAAAAAGATTTAAAATTATATTAAGTGTGTCATTTATTTTGCTATAATACAAAAGGTATCACTAAAGGCTCTGTATTACATGAAATTGACTCTTGTGAGCTTTATTTCATGTCATAATGTGGTTTCCTCCTCAAAAACAGACCTGTCAGAGTCTGTCCACATCTCCACAGGTCAAAACGCTCTGTTCCACTTTCAGGTTAACAGCTCATTTTACCTTTAGTTCAGCAGAGAAAGGAAATCCCAGGGCTGAAATGGTCCAAATGATTCTAGTGAAGGTGTATGGAGTTTAAAACAGAGTGGAGCAGGTCTTTGCCTTGAGTGTTTTGAGTTTGAGAGAAGAACTCAGCCTAAACGTGCAGGATTTGTGTGTTAAACATGTGTAAATACAACAAAACACAACTCCAGGTCTGTTCGTGACGAGAAAACATTATAACACAGATCAGAAAATAGCTTTAAAGACCTTTAAAGTGGAAGGCGCAGTTAGTAATCTTCATCAAGGTCGACAAAGAACAGATTCTGTCCATGAAGAATTTATCCACAACGATCAAGGGAAGAAAGACGAAAACTTAAAGGAAACAACGACGAGCATCAGTGAAACGACGTTATGGTCATGAATAAAACAGAAATAACTTGTTCACTCAGACTGATTCTACAATTAAAATTAAAAATCGATTTTGTGACGTCAATATATTCGCATAAACTGAGAGATTTGTGCAGTTGAAATGCTGTAGATGTTCACAGATGTGTAAATGTCGACCATTTGAACTGCACAAATCTGTCCGTCTGAGCTAAAATCGACATCACAAAATCGATTGGATGAAGATTTGGTGTTGGGGCAGATTTATGAAGCTGGTCAAAAATATGCAACACTTTTTTACAGGTATTTTGCGAAGTTGCGAGACTCAACATCGCGGAAATTCCTGCCGTTGTGATAATAGCCCATTGGATCATGCATCTCTACTTATGACAAGGTGGAACAGAGCATTTTCAGCCTCGGAGACAGATTAATAGTGCAGGATTACTCAAATGTGTGTGTGAGTGAAACAAAACACATCTCCAGGTATATTTTTGACAAGGTAACAGCATTTTAACATGGCTTAAAACGCACAAGAGTCAGTTTTGCGCAATATCGAACCTCTAAATAAACTCATCGTGGCTCAGCTTCTGTTCTATTGTTAAACCGCTCCGGTGCTTCTCGCCCACTCAAAATCCACTCGTTTCAGTTTTCAATAACGTGCCCGTTCCGGATCTTTTCAGCACTAGTTCCCGCGGGGTCAGGGGTCAATAACACACTTGAGCACTTTCCAATCGTCCGTCCACACTCAGAGCCGTGCGTGTGTGTGTGTGTCTCCTGCACTTCCAATTATGAACCAATCAAAACTATTGTCGACTGCGTAAATGTTTTGCATGGATCCCGTTATTCTCGCACTGCTGTAACTAGGCCGTACCCTGATAACAAAAAGGAAACTGTTGGTTACATCAGGCCATTGTGTTTATAGATGGATGATGCAACTGTATTTAGTGTCTGGAGAGAGATAAACTGCTATAAGATTATATAATGCAGCACTTTACTGCATTATGGCCAATCTAATTACACACCGAGACTATAACCTGAACAAAGATAATCAAACATGTTGGCATTTATTAAAGAACCCGTGTTATATTATTTTCTGGATGTTTCCCCATCAAAATCACACCTGGAGTTGTGTTTTGTGTTTGTGTTTCTTCTCTTAGTTCGTCTCTCAAACAGAAAACACTCAGTTCCATCTTGTAATAATAAAACAGTAATAAAGGAAGTGCTTTTAAGATGTGCACATCTTCACAAGAATCATTTGGATAATTTCAGCACTGGATTTGCAAATCTCAACTGAATTTAAGGCAAAAGCTGGAGCTGTTCACTTGAAACCACTACGAGAGATCACAAGGAGGAACAGAGCAGAAAGCCCAATAATCCAGGGTTACTCAAACATGTGAATAGCCCCGTTTACATGAGAACTTTAAATCTGATTAAAAATAAATACATTTGGAATAAAAGTTAATTCTGATTTTAAAAGATTATGTAAACAGTTAATTCCTAATGTTTATTCGGATTTAAGTTTATTCGGATGTAAACTTCCGAATTAAGTGGGTGGTTTATTTCGTTCTTAAATCTGATTTAAATTATTCCTCGATCATGTAAACGTTTATTCTGATTAAAAATTATTCCGGTCGTTCAGTGCATGCAAAAGATACCGATGCCTGTTAACACGCAGGCCGTCCTCATTCCGAGTTCTCATCATGAACTCATAAAACAGCAGCAGTCCTCCTGCTCCGGTCCTGCTTCAGTCCTCCTGCTCCGGTCCTCCTGCTCCAGTCCTCCTGCTCCAGTCCTCTTGCTCCGGTCCTGCTCCAGTCCTCCTGCTCCAGTCCTCTTGCTCCGGTCCTGCTCCAGTCCTCCTGCTTCGGTCCTGCTTCAGTCCTCCTGCTCCGGTCCTCCTGCTCCAGTCCTCCTGCTCCAGTCCTCTTGCTCCGGTCCTGCTCCAGTCCTCCTGCTCCGGTCCTGCTCCAGTCCTCCTGCTCCGGTCCTCTTGCTCCAGTCCTCTTGCTCCGGTCCTGCTCCAGTCCTCCTGCTCCGGTCCTCTTGCTCCGGTCCTCCTGCTCCAGTCCTCCTGCTCCGGTCCTCCTGCTCCGGTCCTCCTGCTCCAGTCCTCCTGCTCCAGTCCTCCTGCTCCAGTCCTCCTGCTCCAGTCCTCCTGCTCCAGTCCTCCTGCTCCGGTCCTCTTGCTCCGGTCCTGCTCCAGTCCTCCTGCTCCGGTCCTCTTGCTCCGGTCCTCCTGCTCCAGTCCTCCTGCTCCAGTCCTCCTGCTCCAGTCCTCCTGCTCCAGTCCTCCTGCTCCGGTCCTGCTCCGGTCCTCCTGCTCCAGTCCTCCTGCTCCAGTCCTCCTGCTCCAGTCCTCCTGCTCCAGTCCTCTTGCTCCGGTCCTCCTGCTCCAGTCCTCCTGCTCCAGTCCTCTTGCTCCAGTCCTCCTGCTCCAGTCCTCCTGCTCCAGTCCTCCTGCTCCAGTCCTCCTGCTCCGGTCCTCCTGCTCCAGTCCTCCTGCTCCAGTCCTCCTGCTCTGGTCCTGCTCCAGTCCTCCTGCTCCAGTCCTCCTGCTCTGGTCCTGCTCCAGTCCTCTTGCTCCGGTCCTCCTGCTCGAGGGCTGCTGCTGGTTCTGAGGCGGTGCAAAACATCCAGCTTGCTTCATTATATCTTGTTCTGAGCGTCCGTCCTCCGCGCACTTGGAAAGCTCTTCTCAGACCGAGGCGTGTAACCACTGACCGCTCCAACTCATCTGAGCCCGGCCTGAACCAGAGCTGCTCCTGCTGGGTCAGTCTGGGTTTGGATCTAATCCGACTGGAGCATTTCTCACACAAGGCTAAAAGCACTTCATTTTAGAAGTCGAATCAATTGAATCAGCTATTGTCATAAAATTATTAGGCTAATCAATAGCCTAAGATAACAAATGTTCGTTGCTACATGAACACGAGGAACACCGGGACATCTCTGAGTGCTCTTCCCCGCCCGAACAAACTGGGGAAGAATGGTACCGGGGGACAGAGGTACGCACCCCCATGGCCTAAAGACAAACCGAGATGACAGAAAAGCCGGTAGCAGCTGAAGTGGGTTTTCTTCTGGTCGATGTAAATACATTTATGTCGCTGTCCAATCAGAACCCTTCCCCACCCCCAGACGCTGAGCGGAATTAAATAAAGACGATTGGCTGCATGGCATAAAGTCTGAAAATTGTCATAGAAGTAGTAGGTAAAAAACAGAAAATGAGCACACCATTTTTGTCAGTATTGTCCAACTCTACAGCGCGATGGTTTATTCATTACAATAAAACTCTCTCCCTGTGGGCCGTTTCATTATGTTTAAGTGAACAGAACAGATTTATGCAGAGGGAATTCTTTGCATGTTCAGACCTGTTCAAACCTGTTTACAGTGAACAGATGTGGACGCTGTAGATACTGTGAGGCCCTGGGGTGTGTGGGTACAGGCTTTCATCGCTGACAGTGTGTACTATTGTATTTGTACACACACGCTTTATTGGACAAGAACACAGTACACAGGAAACTCGTATTGGAGCTGTCAAAACATTAAAATGTTTCATCAAATTACTCACAACTTTGAAGAATGATTAATCAATAAATCAATCAATCAGACGCTATTCATACAAAGCTAAGATAAACAGGTGGATTTTGAGATAACTATCTGTGACATGGCTATCTTTTTTTTAACTCCTAAATGAAACTGCGATCTGTAACAAACTATGAGACTACTACTAGAGATTACATACTGTACTATCTTTCAGAACTCTTTCTCTATTAGGGACGGGCACTCGATTAAATTGTCTTAATCAATCGTCGGGAAAATTAACGATTGATTTTCGATGAATCATTAACATTTTATATTAAAATTATCATTACTATCATTACTAATCTGCATAAATGAACTCAACTTTACAACATATAAACCGTCACCACTATAGAGCCACATCAGTGTGAGATTAGAATGTGTTTAATGCAGCTTTGGCACATTTGTTTACGTTTTACAGAAACAAAACTTAAAACCACATGGTTAATTTGCATAAAAAGTGAAAAAAGCAGCTCTTTCTTTGTGCTGATGTGGTTCAGCTTCTGTCGGACTAAAGGACACGACTCAGTGGAATATGAGTGTTCTTTCTGTGACAGAGGATGTGATGAGGCTGGTGAGTCTGTTCTGTGCGTTGGAGATGCTGCGTAAACATGTGAAACCAGGATATTTTAAAAAAAAAAACAAGAAAACAATCATACCCGGGACACTGATGTGCAGGTAAAATCACTCACTGGGGGATATAGTGATCTCCAAGGAGCCAGAGCCGAGACGTGGGACTGTGAGGCTCCAGTGTTTGTGCTGTGAGCTTTGACTCCTTACGCTACATTACACACAGACACCTACATATACTATAATAACTATAACTAACTACAACTAACTAGAAAATAGAGGAAGAACAACAAAAAACACAGGACACACAGAATGACAAGACACTGCAACCAGAGAGAAGACAGAAAAGTGGATATAGTATAAAAAAAAAATAAAGATTCATTTTGATTAATGGCACACTGATTTTTATGTAATTAAAAAACACAAAATGAAGAAAATTATGGTATTTAATTATTCCACAAATGTAAAATAAGTATTTTAAAGTCCGCTGGTATTTCATCATGAGTTGTTGTGACCATATGTTTCAGGTTTATGTTCATGTGGGGTTTAAAGGGCCTTCAGTGCCCAGAGTCAGGACTAAACTCGAGGAGTCAGAGTTTCAGACTCATGCAGCTAAAACCTGGACCAGTCGGAACCCGTGAGACAGACTCTGACTCTGTTTAAATCCAGGCTAAAAACAATTCTCTTCAGCTGTGTTTGACTGAAAGGTTTTCATTTCTCATTCCACACTCTTCTCTTCTCTCTTCTTCTCTCTAATTTAATGTCCCATCTCTATTTTAAAATGTTCTAATGATTATTTATGCTTTGCTTTGTTTGTATTGTGATTTTAATGTATTTCTTATTCTGTAAAGCACTTTAAATTACTTGGGTTTCCTCCGGGCTCCAGTTTCCCCCATAAGCTCCCAGAAAACATGCAGCACCTGAACTAACATCAAGAACCATGACGTCCACCCTCCTGTGGGCTCCACTCACAGAGGGGTTCATGGGGGGTTCAGGTGCTATGCCCCCGAGACCCAACTGGACAAAGCGGAAGAAGATGGATGGATGGACGAATTGTGCTATACAAATAAACTTGCCTCGCCTTGCCTAAAAAATAAAGCCGACGACTTCACGGATTTGGCCTGTTGGGGGTTATTTTCAGAACGCGACCCCCGCGATAAACGAGGGACCACTGTCATAAATCTTCACAAGTTTTACAAAGTGCTGTACAAGCAGCAAAGAACAATACAAAAGCAAACAAAAACAAAAACAGACAATGAAAAACATTTAATACAAATGAATAAGGGATAAAATCAAGCTAAAATCAGCTAAAGGAAAGTCAACCGATAAAAATGAGGTTTGTTAAATGGAACAATCAGCACAGATTCAGAATACATAAGACAAGTGAGGAAAAACTGAACCACTGCAAACTTTTTTCATGTTTAGGACAGAAAAAAAGCTCTTTTAAACAATATTTTTACTTATGCTACCCACGCTCAGGCTTTGAAGTTGGAGTGTCCACTTTTGTTTGTCATGTTAAACTTACGTCTCTTGAAAAGTTTAAAAATCTGTTGAGGAGCCTCGGCGAGTGTAAAAGTACAAAAGCCACTAGTCTGATGTGAAACTGTCTGGTACATGTAATGTTCTTCTGAAAATTGAGCAATTTCTTTAAAATTGCAGAGAGATGAGATCTGCCATGCGCCTGTCTCTCCTCGGAGAACGACTCTGGGTAAACACAACTTTTATGCGTTTCATCCATATGCAAAGGTGCAGACGGGGAGAAAAGTGGACAGAAAAAAGAGCTACTTCAATATGATTTGCAAAGTATAAATGGTCCAAGAAATTACTTTTACATTACAAAGTTTTGGGGAAACTATTTGGACATAACATCTGAGTTATAATTTAAAGGCCCCATATGACGCTATTTTAATGTTTCCTCATCACAAACAAACCTTTCCTCAAGTTCTACCCTGAAATGGAAAATACACTATTCCACCTTGTGATGTCATGTCAATACAGGAAGTGCTACACTGTGTTTTTAAACTCCACACAGCTTCACTAGAATCAGAGGTGGAATTGCCTCTCTCTACTGAATTAAAGGAGCTATTAACTTGGAAACTATCACTTCATGACATCACAAGGTGGGACAGACCATTTTGAGCTTTGGAGATGTAGACTATTAATAAAGAGTTATTCAAATGTGTGAAGGAAAGGAAACACAACTCCAGGTGTGTTTTTGAGGAGGTAACAACATTAGAACACGGCTTAAAGCTCACAAACAAGAGTCAGTTTTGTGTAATATTGGACCTTTAAAGTTAATGTTCCATATTGTCCACTTAAAGCTTTTGTCATTTGTGGACTAACTCACATGGGGAAAAGAAACTACGACTTTTACTAAAGTAAGAGTACTGTTACTTGTTCAGACCGCAGTATCAGGGCGTCCAGTTTTCATGTAAAGTCTTTGTGTACGTGTGTCTAGGGCGTCCTCAGTTTCTGCAGCGCGAATCTGGCATCAATGCGGCGCATCTCGAGTGTTCAGGCGTTGGGGCAGAAGTTGAAAAAGCTGAACTTTTGGTGTTGGACGCACCTCGTCAACCAATCAGAGACGCAGCGATGAAAGAGCCTGGAGCCCTCTGCTGATGTGTTTTAGGTAATAAATACCCTAAAGTCACTCTCTCGACCGGGAAAACACGGCACTCGCAGACCAGAGCTGACGCCCTGAATGAACGTCAAGTATTTTTCTCCCGTTTTTGTCACGGCCCCCAAGACGCGCGTCGGGGGCGTCTGAATTCAGATACAAAGGCTCCAAATAGAGGTGTTTTTGGATGCTTTGGTGTGAACCCTTAGACTGTACAATATATATCACTAAAGTAGAAGTAAAAGTATGTATGGTGTCTAAAAACAACTCAAATTAGTAGAATTTAAAGTTGCACTTTGTTACTTTCTGGTTTAGGGGTCCGTCACCTGCTTGTTTCTGTAGATATGTCATTGCTTTGCCTGAAATGTTCCACAGTATGACTTTAAACACCTCTACTTTACATTTATTCAATTACAGGTGCGTTTACAGCTCAAAAATACCTAGAAAAACAAACATTCTGACTGTGAGCGGGGTCGCCTCTCCACAGATCTGACCTCTAATTTGGTCCGTTTTGGTCTCCATGATGATAGAAAGGTTTAACACCATATTGTGGAACCTTCCAGACAAACCAATAACATCAACGCCCCTGTGGCCACAACACATCCATCAAATCCATTCGACCGTTTTATATTTTTAGATTCTGTGAGATTAAGACGGAGCATTGGCCGTAAAACCACAGTTGGCCCATTTCCCATTCTGTCTGCCATCTGCGCTTTCAATAGTCGTGTTTCAGAAATCCATCATCTTAGTCCAAAAATATGAGACGTGTTAGTAACAAATTAATAACAACTGCAAATTACACACACAAAAAAACAAAAGAAAAACAAAATGGGTGTAAACGGGTGCAGTGTTTTAATATGACGAAGGCTGGGGAACGTGAAATTGTTCTATTATTTATGCTTTGGGTGAGTATAAATACAGATATAAATACTAATTAGTAAATGAGTAGTTTACTGGAGCACTTTTGGACCTTATAACAATGACTGGAACACACTCCTGCTTCCAAACGTCAACAAAAAAGTGCTCCTTTGTGTTTTTAAAGGTTTTATATTACACAAAATTGACTCCTGTGAGCTTTAAGCCATGTTATAACGCGGTCACCTCCTCAAAAACACATCTAGAGTTGCGTTTTGTCTCATTCATGTCTCCAAAGCTCACTTCTATCAGGTTATTCATCTTGTCTTCAGATTTATTGTCTATTTACTAAAAATAATAATAAGAAATTTCATTTCAAGGCGCATTTCTAGACACTCAAGGACACAGTACAATGACAATTAACTAAAAACAGGCAGTACAAGACAAAGAAATTAGACAAAACAATACAAGATCAGCAAGGAGATGGATAATTAAGTGGGGTAGGCAATTCTGAAAGGTCTTAAGTCAAGATTTGAAAACTGGTGATGTTCTGAGACGGCTTCATTCTCGTCTAGACGGAGTTTATTTTAAGAGAACTTGTCAAGTAAAATGATCTTGCCGCATGGACAGATAATTTCACTGCTTTTAAGTCATTTTCTGATAGATTTACGTGTTTATATCTTACATTTTGGCCAAGTTTTTTGCATAGTAGAAGATTCGAGTGAAGGTGTGTGGACTTTAAAAACACAGTGGAGCACTTCCTGTATTACCACATGACGATACAAAGTGGAACAGAGGAGGGTTTGTGTGTTAAACATGTGTGAATGAACCAAAACACAACTCCAGATCTGTCTGCGATGAGGAAACAGGATTATTACAGAGCAGAAAATAGTGTAATATGGGTCCTTTAAAGTTCACACACCTTCAGTGGATTTGTCCTGATCGGCGCTCAAACTGGCGTCACTACAAGTACGTTAGCTAATTTATATTTATATTGTATTATGTTATATTTCTAAAGCGTTAACATGCTGATAATCCTTTGTATGGCTTGTTTACTGCACACCTTTGCCAGTAGAGGGCAACAAACACAACATCCAAGTCCAATGTGAGGATTGTCTTGTCTTCATGGAGATGTTATTGCTTAAATGTTTGGTAGTTTGCTATAAAAAACGTATCTTTCTCCATTTAGACAACCACCAGGCCAAGTTACAGGTCAAATCTGTGGAGAGGGGGCCCACTGTTTGCAGAATACTAAGTCCTGACGAAGACCAGGACCTCTTTTTCATTCTAAAATAAAACTCAAACTCATCTTTGCATTAACTCTGATAACCGTAACCATGAGCTGGAGGAATAAAGGGAAGAGTGTGGAGGAGCTGGTCACAAAACTGCAAATTAACATACTAGTTTTTTACTGAAATGGCAAAAATGTCCCAGAAACAGTAGAAAATGCCACTAAAACCACAACATCTACACAGTTTAGGTGCAAACAAAAGTGTTTATCACCACTTTAACTATGCAGCTCGCAGCCATTACTGCCTGGACGATTCAAGGTCCCGTCCTTGTTCCCTCTGTTTACATTTTGTATAAACACATTTCTCAGCTTATTTGTGAATAACCAAGGCTGAGGCGTCCAAAATAATACAAGATCTGATTAGAAATGCACTAGAGACACACCAGAGACCGAAAAAACCACCGCTGCTCCACAGACTGTATAAAGAAGTGGATTAAGGGAGTGTGACGTCAACCTTAGTGCTCAGCTCCAGTCAAATGAAGCTCATCGAGGCTGGAAGTTATAGTTTAATTAGTTTATAGGTTTTTTTTTTTTTTAGTTTTTAGTCATTTTGAGCCCAGTTACACATTTGGGAAAGAAAACACCTGATCTCTCTGTTATTAATGTTCTATCTTGATTTATGAAGAAAATAGTGAAACATTTTAAGACCAAAATGAGGAGTCTGAGCAGCAGTTACAAAGAGAGGGGTGATATTTTTTCAATTTCTCAGTTAAAATGAGATTTTAATTGAGGTTGTTATTATTCATTCTTATCCGTCAGGGATTAGCCGGGGCCATTTTCAATCCGTGTGTCATTCGTTCATTTGTTTTTCAAAATACAATAAAAAATAAAATGACAAAACAACTCTTTTCTTCATTACTTGTCTGCAAAATCAAAATGAAAAACGGGTAACAATTTGTTTTTTCAGTTTTGTGTTTAAATGAATAATGGAAAAAACGAAGAACGGCCGTTTCCCAAACCAAACCAGGTCTAAACCAGGTCTAAATCGGGACTGAACCAGGACTGAACCAGGACTAAACCAGGACTGAACCAGGACTGAACCAGGATGGAACCAGGATGGAACAAGGACGGAACAAGGACTAAACCAGGACTAAATAGGACTGAACCAGGACTAAACCAGGCCTAAACCATGACTGGAACAGGACTAAACCAGGACTGGACCAGGACTCAGTGTTTCCCACAGAAAATTGGTTAGTGAAACCTGGTTCAGTCCTGGTTTAGTCCTGGTCTAGTCCTGGCTCAGTCCTGGTTTTGAGCTGGTTTAGACCTGGTTCAGTCTCCACCCCTTTTTTTCATTTTGGTTTTGAAGACAAATAATGAAGAAAAGAGTTGTTTTTTTTTTCGTTTTCTTATTTTTGGTTTTATTTTGAAAAACAAATGAACGAATGACACACGGATTTTCAATCAATGCATCAAGTCTGTGGTTTAGAGCAGAGTTCAGAGACTTTTGACTATTTTTGTGTTTAAAGTCCGACTTGTTTATGGTCAGGAAATATAAAAAGCCATTTTATTTGATTTTGATGAGACAAAATAAGAGAAAAAAACTGAAAACACTATGTCCGTTTATATACACAGCCTCTGCCCTGGTCCGTGAGGCGTTCATGACTTTCACGTCTGCAGCGGATCATCAGAGTGGACAGCGTAGGTTAGTCGCCGCGATAATGACGGCCCCGTCTCGCGATATCAAAGCATTTCAAACATGGAAACACACACTCTTCCTATACGCGCCTTCGTTAGAGAAAGATCAGAACGTGAAGATCAAATGTTCAGATTTATGTCATGTAATAAGCACTATACTGTATGTATCCTCGTGCTATTAGACAAAGTTTATTGATCCATAAGGGAAATTATCTGTACACAGTAGCTCAGACATTACAATAAATTATAATAACGAGAAAATGTATAAATGGTAACACTAAAGTCTAAATATGCAGAAAAAATAGCAAGAAACTGGTGTCCGATAAGGAAAAATTACATAAATATAAATGTACAAGTTCTGTTACATAAGGGTGAGCTGTGCAGTTGTAGGGAGTATGGTATAAATGTAGTTCTGTCTTTTATAATGGAAAAGTACAGTTCCAAATGAAAGGCCTGGTCCCAATTTGTGATGTCATTAGGTGGTACTCCAGGACGTGCTGCTCTGTGTTTTTAAAGAAACTTTTTGGAGCTCTTCCCGCATCAAAACATGTTTTTCTGAATCACTTGTGCACGTTTGAGTCGATCGAAATGATATGTGTTAGTAATCAACACCCCACAGACGTATAATACTCCCTCCTTAAAGTCCAGACATGATTTTTAGTCCAAGTTTGTCTGCTTCATTGCCTGATTTATGCGAAGTCGAGCCGTACAATCAATCACATTTTAATTGCGCTCAATATGATGTAATTTTTAACCGTCGGCGATTAGCCCGGGTCATTTTTAATCAGTGCATCAAGAGTGCGGTTTGGAGCAGAGTTCAGAATTTAGAGGAAGAAATGTGACTATTTTTGTGTCCGACTTGTTTTTCTTCAGGAAATATATAAAGCCGTTTTGTTTGATTTTGATGAGACAGAATAAAATCTAATAAAAAATAATGGTTAATCAAATCGAAAATATAATTAAAGGGTCCATAAAGCACTGTTTTCTGATTTGTCATAATAATGATTCCTTGTCAAAAACATGCCTGGAGTTCTGCTTTGTTTCATTCACACATCTCAAACTGAAAACACTCCACCTTGTGATGTCATGTGGTGATACAGGAAGTGCTCCATTATGCTTTTAAACTCCACACACCTTCACTAGAATCATTTGGATGATTTCAGCCCTGGATTCGCCAATCTCTACGGAGCTAATGGTAAAAGGAGCTGTTAACTTGGAAACTACCACTTCATGACATCACAAGGTGGAACAGGGCATTTTCAGGTTTGGAGATGTAAACAGATTAATAATAAATGGTTATTCAAACGTGTGTGAATGAAAAAGCAACTCCACGTATGTTTTTGAGGTGGTAACAAGATTATAACATTACTTCTAATTCTCTGTCCCCTCTGCCCGTCTTGTTACAATGGGGAGCAGGGCATTCAGTCGCTCTGCTCCAGCTCTGGAACACTCTCCCTCCTGACCTCCGCAACACAGACACTCTCACACACTTCAAATCCAAACTCAAAACTCATCTGTTCAAACTGGCCTATTCATTATAACCACAACTGCACTGTCTTTTCATATGCCTGATTTTAATGTAGATTTTAACTGTTGCTTTTACTGTTATAATGTTTATATTTTTATTGATGTATAAACTTGTTGTGAGGCGACCTTGAGTGCCCAGAAAGGCGCCCTATAAATAAAATGTATTATTATTATTATTATTACTTAAATTTCAGAAAAGTCAAATTTGCGTATAAGGATTTTCAACAGGAAAACTTTCAGAGATAAAAATATTAGTTTCTATTGAACTTTTTCAGATATTTACAGTGTCAGGTGCATAAGTCAAAATGTCATGTGGTGCGACTGAATAACCTTTAAATTGTTTTATTTTCTAAAACATGGTTGGGATATTCATCTAAGATCTGAGTAATGTGAAGTGTATAGAAACAAACTGTTGCGTTTCTTTAGATTTTTAATGCATATTGATATTTTCTTTTGCTCCAATATGACAGTCACCTGCTTGTGTTTAATGAACAAACTACTGCCCTGGAAAATGCATCAAATAAAGAAAAACATGCAAAAAACATGCAGAATAATTGATTTCTGAAAAAAATGATTTGGTTCCATGGAGGTCAGAGGTGCTACAGAAATGTGGTGAATTATTATGAAATTTGAACCTTTTTAACTGAGGAAATTGTGACTGGACAGAAAATTTAGGGGTCATGTCGTGGACCCATACACAGTGTAGAATGATTTATGCTCAGGCAAATACTCTTATGTGCAAGTTTGGCTCTTGTACAAATGGTGTAAAGCTGTTATGGTTTAAATCATATTGTACACAGCCCACCTCCGGATTAATTACACAAAAGCCAGTTTGCAAAGACTGCAGGAGGCCTACATCGATGCTTTGTGGGTGCCACAACGGACGAGTGCGACTGAGGTGTTTGTTACTGCACGACTCGGCACTGCTAAGAACTTTAATGTACAGTTTCATTTGCAGACTGAACAAACCACACAATGAAATAATAATGACACCCACAAATATAAGATTCAGTCCAATATGTGGAGACCATAGTCCGTATATATGAGTGGACTAAGTGAGTGTGACGTCTCCACAGCATCGCTCAAATGAGGCTCCTGATGCCACAGTTACAGGAGCGAATCTGGAGCCAGACTATTTGGAAATCCGACCGCGAGTATCATAGCAACCACAAGAGCCAATCAGGATTGAGGTGGTTAAATGTGCCGCCCTCCTCAGAGCGGTGACACTCTGCACCTGCAGGACCGCTGGATTTCGGTGATTCTTGAGAAAAATAAGGAAACTTTTTGCTTTTATCATCAAACTTTAAATAGCCAGTTTAAGTCATTGATTTAGGTTCTAGGTTCTGTTATGTACGAACAACAATAGAGTTTAACGAAATTCACTTTACTTTATGCTAGTTAAATTATGCTAGTTAAGCTTCTAGTAACATTAGCTATTGTAATTATTTGATTTATTTTGTCAATTTATTTCAAAAATACTCAATTAGGTCAGGAAAGCAGGAAGGGAATTTACTTAGCGACGAAACGCACAAGCTGTCAATCAAACCTGTTGCTAATGATAGGGGGAGGGACCTCGGGGAATGAAGGCGTCCGATTGGTCCGTTATTTATGTTCATATCTTGATTTAGGAACAAAATAGTGAAATGAAAAATTCAGGATCATGTGTCGCGGGTTCATATGAACATTTTAAGACCAAAATGACGAGGCCACAGCAGCAGCAGGTCCAGAGAGACGAGCGACAAGATCTCTATGTGAATCAATGGGAAAATGGGAGAGAAGGAGCCGGAGTGCTCTCCTGGAGCACTGTCCACTCATATTATTATATTGTCACGGTCCTTGTCTCTTTTAAAAATGGACCGTGAGTTTGGAATAAAGATAAATTGAAACTGAAAAGGACCTTTAAAGTCATTCTAACTGTACTTTTTGAATTCACAATAATAAAACTGTTTCATATGCTTTGACATACAACGCCGTATCCATCCTAAATCCATTGTTTACAGCGGGTTAGCCCAGTAATTAGCTGGTTTAGTCCTGGTTTAATCCGGATTTAAGACTTGGCACCGGTCCTGGTTTTGGTGTAGACATCAGATCTGAGAATAAGCCTGGTTTAAACCTGGATTAGAGTTTACTGGTCCTGGTTTAGTTCTAAGCCTCTTGAGTAGGTCTCGGGAGAATCTCTGGAAATACCAATCCAGACTTTCCCCATAGCTGCTTGGTAAAGAGAGCAACAGTTTAAATCCATTATGTTGTGATTAGAGGTGGGAAATGTCACCAAAAAAAATTAATATAACGATTTTCTTGGAGCCAGATCACGATTCAGCCACACTTTTTTGGATTTTTGCTATTGCTTTCACATATTTTGAAGTAACAATACACAATTTAAAGCTGCACAATGTAACGTTTCTTTTTAAAACTTCTCTCTCTTGCATTTAATTGATTGTGATGGTTTGTTATTGCTAAAAATACCTTGAAAAACCTGCATTCTTACTGTGAGCGGGGTCGCCTCTCCACAGATCTGACCTGTAAGTTGGCCTATTGGTGTCAACTGCTTCTCTCCATGCAGTTAGATAGGTTTAAAGTGATAGTGAGGAACATTCAAGCCAAAGCAATAGCCTCTCCATGTAGACAAGCAAATAGCAGACCCTCCATGGTAAATAATCACATTTTCATGCAGCACTTTTTTATGTCAAGAGAGGGATTTGAACCGCCAACCTTCGCATGGACAAACGCTCTACAGTTTACTGAGCTACTGTCAGTGTCGCCCCATCAGAAAAGTTACACAATGCGCCTTTAAACTTCTTTTAAGTCTTGTTTAAAGACACACTTTTACTCACCGGCTTTTAACACGGCGTGAGAAACGTGTGGTCCTCTGAGTTTTTTTTTGTTTTTTTTTATTGATTTGCTTATTTATTTAATGCTTTATTTTATTTAATGTGTTCATTTGTACTGTGCCTTCTCTGTGCAGCACTTTGGAGACATTGTGCTGGTAAAATGTGCCGTAGAAATAAAGCTGGATTGGATCGTGAGCTGTATCAGAACAAGTATAAGAGCACATAGTATACGGTCATGGAGCACTGAGGGATTACACAGATATAAGGCCACAGGGGAATAGAAAAGAAAGAAAGTACAGTCGTCCCTCTCTATATCATGGTTCACCTTTCGCTGCCTCACCGATTTTTTTGGCATGTTTTTTTTTATTTTTATGAACATACATTGTGTTCTGCGTGGCTAAGGGAGATCCCGTGCATTGTTTTCTGCGTAATCGAAGGTGCATGTCTGTTTATAAGAGTAAAAAATAGCGGCAACAACTCCCCATAACTATGTTTTTCAACCCCTGCGCTCCTCAGTTTAGATCGTGGCCAATTTGCACAGAGCGATCCTCCTCCCAGCTCAGATCACAGAGGGGTTTTACAGCCTTAAAACATATAATAATTGTAAAAAATAAAGCTGACAACTTCACGTATTTCGCCTATTGCAGGTTATTTTTATAACATAACCTCCGTGATAAACGAGGGACTACGATTTAATGTTGAAAATCACATTCTGTTATCTAAATAGATGTTTTTATTATTATTATTATTATGGTATTGGAATCAGTAGAGTGTCAATTCCATTCTTTAGTATTGAAATTTTGTGCATTTACGATATATTTCAAATCGATTCAATACGGTTCAATAAAAAATAAAGGCTAAATCTTGGCTGTGATACTAAAAGACTTTGTTAAACCACTTCTTGTGCAAAGTTATTATGGAAAACACCCATTTTACTAATCAAAACAGTGAAAATATCAAATGTGTTGCATGAACGAGTTTCTTTCCACTAAACAAACAACAAAACTGTAGCACTATAACAAAATAATTCAGTAAAATATACCAAAAAACACTCTTGGCGATATATCGATACGGCAGCCTGCGATATCAGTACTGTATCAACACATTAAACAATTCGATATACTGATATTTTGATATTTTTGCCCCTGATTGTGACAACACAAATGCAGAACACTGTATTCTGTCTCTCTGTTTCCATGCGTCAGAATCCAAACATTAAAACAACACATCAACTGTAGCGTGAGTGCATCAGCGGGTCAAAGGTCACCTCAGTCAGAGCCGTTTCCACATCGAGTTTCCTGCCGCAGTGCTTTGCTAACACGAATGCCTAGCGCGCTAACAGTTCCCTAGCAACAAGCGTCTAAAACAGGCAGGAGCCGTAGGAGCCTGGAGATGTGCTGTGGTCTGCTGCACGCCGTCTCCTCACTGTCTCTTTATCTCAGAGTCAAAGCCCAGCCCTCCTCACGCTCCTCGCTCCCCCACACATCACGCAGATGAGTTCATCGTTACGAGTTATGATTTTTATGATTTATCCGTGTCGAAAACCCTCCAGGAGCGGCTTGTTTTATTTTTACGCAACTGATTTTTTTCTATTCTGTCCAATTTTCACGTTTTCTAAAACAATTTGTCACTTGAGTTAAAGGTGCATTGTGTAACTTTTCTAATGAAGGGTCCGTCAATGTCACCTGCTTGTTTCTATAGATATGTCATTGCTCTGCCTAGATTGTTCCACAGTATGACTTTAAAGGGGAACTCCAGCACATTTGAAGCTAAAGTCTGTTGCTAGAGGTGGTGGAATTCTGTCAAAAGCCAAAAAACGGCACAGATCAGTGTTTCCTCGGTGGAGATCTCACTGTGGCAGTGAGTCTGTCAAGGCAACAAACTAGTGCAGTGATGGGGGCAAGTTCTTAACTTCCACGTAAAACGCCAATTTGCTTCACACTGAAGAAGCTTAACACCACTTTAACCCATCTTACAACAGCCACGAGTCTAACAAACACAACGCTCTGCCTGATTCACTCATTAGTGTCTGGAAACGTTAGAAAACAACTTTATAAGCACCTTACACTTCCCTCTGTTGGTTTCCCACTGCACAGGCCAAAGCAAAGAAAAGGCTTCGGGGATGTATTTTTTTAGGGTTTTCAAAAAATATAATTCACTCATAAATAAATGGGATTAGAAACGACATCTATCACGCAGGAGCACAGGACTCAAATGCAACACAAAGAATGCCGTCCAACACAAAGTATTATTTCAGTACAACAGAAAGTGTCCTACAAAAGGTAAGGCCTAAATGGCAAGGCAGGTAGGTAACAACAAAGGAATTATATGATTTGTAAAGTGAACTAAAATATCCTCCAAAACTGGGAATCTCTTCAACAAGAAAACAGGCAGGGAAAGAACTCAGGGATTCAGGGATTTAAATCAGAATTGCTCAAATGCAAACAACAGATACAGATACAGGGTTTCAGATACAGAGCTTGAGAATTGGTGTTCACAGATCAACGACTGAGTGAAGACCAGGAGCTTATATAGGCTCCCTATGGATAATTAGGGAATGAGAGACCGGTGTCGGAGAACAAGGAGGGAGCAAAAGGAGGACTGGAACAGACCTGGAGCTGGACTGGGGAAGAACATGTAGACAATAGGCAGAACTGTGACAACATCAGCGATCGAGTCTTTTGGGCTTTGGCCTGTGCAGTTGGAAATCAACAGAGGGAAGTGTAAGGTGCTTATAAAGTTGTTTTCTAACGTTTCCAGACACTAATGAGTGAACCAGGCAGAGCGTTTTGTTTGTTAGACTCGTGGCTGTTGTGAGATGGGTTAAAGTGGTGTTAAGCTTCTTCAGTGTGAAGCAAATTGGTGTTTTACGTGGAAGTTCAGAACTTGACCCCATCACTACACTAGTTTGTTGCCTTGACAGACTCACTGCCACAGCGAGATCTCCACCGAGGAAACACTGATCTGTGCCGTTTTTTGGCTTCTGACAGAATTCACCACCTCTGGCAACGGACTTTAGCTTCAAATGTGCCAGAGTCATATTAACTGCAAATATATGAGTTGACAACTTTTAAATCCACTGTTTTCAAAAGGTACAAGTGGCACATCCAACCAAGTTCATCAACGTAAAATAATTGAGGGAATTGAATGCCTATTTTTTTAGTTTTGGTAACTTATTTGGGTTTACAGTGTACATAAGAGTCCTTAGTCTTTTTGCTTCTTGTATACTGTCTCCATAGGGTCCCCTCACCTCTAGCATCACCACACCGGGCTCTCCGCACACTACTCGCTCCCCTGTTTAGATAAATAGCTTTGTAAAGTGTGGGGCAGTGGTAATCCTGCTCTTCCAACCTTCCGAGCTGAGTCATTGATTAACTCTGGCACTCTGGGGAAATCAGCTACGGAATTCAAATGAGATACCGCTGCCGCCGCTGCCGCCGCCGCCGCCACCGTCACCTCCACCGCCCCCCGGCCCATTCTAACCCATCCTCACCCTCGCCTCTGGGACCTGCGCCGGGCTCTGTGTGCATGGCTGCGTCTGGACCTTGGTTTAATCACGAGCCGAGGAGCAGAGGAGCAGAGGAGTGGGCTGTTCGGAGAGATGATGACACACACAGTTCTGAAATTCTCTGGGGCCAAATGTGGAAGACTGAAGATGAGTGGGACATCCATTATAATAGAAGCTACACGCTACTATTAAGGCCATAACTCTGGAAAACATCTTTTTAGATTGTGTTTCTGTGTTGTGGTGAGATAAAGGCCAAGGACGTGATGGACTGAGTGGTATTTGTGTCGTAACAACCTAACCTAAAGGTGCATTGTGTAACTTTTCTGGTGTAGGCTCCGTCAAATGCTTTTCTTCATGGAGATGTCATTGTTTTGTCTGGAATGTTCCACAGTGTGACATTAAACAGCTCTACTTTACATTTATTCAATTACGGGTGGTTTTACAGCTCAAAAATCCCTAGAAAAACAAACTGTGAGCGGGGTCGCCTCTCCACAGATCTGACTTTTAACTTGGTCTGGCTTGGTCTCCGTGAAGATAGAAAGGTTTAATGCCATACTGTGGAACATTCCAGGCAAAGCAACAACATCTCCATGAAGAAAAGTGTTTGACAGACCGTCCACCAAAATAGTTACAGGTCAGGTCTGTGAAGAGGCGACACCGCTCGTAGTCAGAATGCCTGTTTTTCAGAAAATACATGCAAAAAAAATGTATTGTTTGCTAATGGAAGCCTTTTTTAAGGAATTTTTGAGCCATCAAGCTATAAAATGTAATAAAAGTACACGGAAAAAAGCATTTGACGGAGCCTCCACCAGAAAAGTTACAGGTCAGATCTATGGAGAGGCGACCCAGCTCACATCTGCATCTGTATTTTCTGATGAATATACAGTACCTGGGGGTCAGGGGGGTATAGGCTTGGGGCAGTTGGCGAGAAGGGTCAAACTGCACTATTTATTGTTTGCTAATGAAAGCCTTCCACCCATGAATATAAAACAATCGAATAAAATGTTGATCACAAAAATGAATGCATGTTTTGAAGGAATTTTTGAGCTATAAATCTATAAAATGTAGGAAAAGTTAAGTAGAGCCATAATGTCAAACTGTGAAACATCTAAACAGAGCAAAGACACACGGCGAAGGTAAGTTAAAATCTAAGTTAAAATGCCTTAAATTAAGAACATTTGACTTTATTTGAGTAGATTCAAGTGTTTTTTTTTCTTAATTCAAGCAAAATTCGATTTTGTTTCTTATTTTAAGTGCAAAAAGTTGTTGTTTTACTTAGTTTAAGTGTAGCAAGATGTATTTTCATATTTTAAGTACAAAAAGTCTTATTGCACTGGTAGATCTTTTTATTTGTTTGAGTTAAATTTACTCAAATCATGGTAACATGTTCTTAATTCATTAAGTCAAGTCATTTTCACGTGACTAGATTTTGTTTTTTGCACTGCATATCCATAGAAACAGGAGTTTCACCAGAAAAGTTACACAATGCACCTTTAAACAACAGTTATGGTTTTGTGCTTTGTTATAACTGAAAACAATAATGATCAAGAAGAAAACAATAATGATCAAGAAGAAAACATCAGGCATAAGTAGCTTTTTTAGAACATTCTGGTGACAAAATAGAGATTATTTTTGTTGGCGATCATCACAATTATATCAAATGTCCCAAGAACTATTATTGTCCACCTTTTTATCACGATAAATATCACTGCTTATAGTCCCATCCTTAGTCCATAGATCTATAAAACAGGTTTGTAGACTGTATTTTTGTGTTTTTGTGAGATAAGGCCTGGGATCATTGAGAAAATTGAGAATCGTTTTATGTACTCACAGATACCAATACCAGTGTCATAACAACCTAACAAAGATGCACTAAGTAACTTTTTCCATGGATATGCCTGGAATGTTCCACAGTATGACATTAAACAGCTCTGCCTTAGGTTTGTTCAATTATGTTTGGTTTTGTAGCTCAAAAATACCTAGAAAAACAGACATTCTGACTGTGAGCGGGGTCGCCTCTCCACAGATCTGAACTGTAACTTGATCTGATTTGGTCTCCGTGAGGATAGAACAATGCACCTTTAAATATTATGAACAGGTAGTTTTGTACTTTGATTATACGTGAAAACAACAATGATCTTAGTAGATTTTTTTGGTAATATAATGGCATTTTTTTAGATAATGGCGAGTTTCATCATTATATAAAATGCCCCACGATCTACTATTGTCAACCCTTTTAATCACGATAAATATTACCGTTTATAGTCTCATCTCTACTCCATATACCTATAAAACATATTTGTATTTCTGTATTTTTGTGTTTTTGTGAGATCAGGCCAAGAATAGTGATGGATGGAGTAAGTAATAAAAGGTTAAGGTCCACGTGGGCGTCTCCGTAGAGGACTCCATCTTCATTGGAACCATTTTTCACTAACGCAGGGCCTGTCAGGACTGGGGGGCGACTGGGGCACAGCGCCCGGGGACCCGTCTCCACGAGCTGCACGATTAACATGTGGAGTATGTAAAAGATTGATGTGGAGGAGCCTGAGGAAAGTCACCGAGATACAGGGTTCGTAAGAGGCTTTAGTGTTTATTTATTTATTTATTTTTTAGGGTTAGGGTTTTGTTTTGTTATTGTAATCATAAAGTAAAAAGCCGTGTGTGCCCCTGTGTCAATACTAAGGGTCAACGCGAGAAATGTGATATCTGCGTCCATTTATGAAGCGTTTTTATTGCTTACGGACCAAGAAATAAAGTTATAAAAAAAAAAAGTGCAGTTGTCGTTAGCATTACTATGATAGAAATGAGTCAATGACGTATAAGGATTTTCAATAGGCACATTTTAAAATATAAAAAATATTAGTTTCTGTTGAACTTTTTAAAATATTTACAGTGTCAGGTGCATAAATCTATGTTTAACATTTATATTAAGCATTTTAGTTTAAAATGTCATGTGGTGCGACCGAGAATAACCTTTAAATTGTTTTATTTTCTAAAACATGGTTGGGATATTAATCTAAGTTCTGAGTAATATGAAGTGTACAGAAACAAACTGTTGTGTTTCTTTAGATTTTTAATGCATATTGATATTTTCTTTTGCTCCAATATGACAGTCGCCTGCTTGTGTTTAATGAACAAACTACTGCCCTGGAAAATGCATCAAATGAAGAAAAATGCCTAAAGAACCATTCACCCAAGTCGACTTTGTCTGTTATTAAAACTCCAGTCATAGAATTCCTGCTGTTATTAGTCGCACCACATGACATTTTAACACTTTAAGTACAAAAAACATGCAGAATAACTCATGATTTCTGAAAAAAGATTTGGTTCCATGGAGGTCAGAGGTGCTACAGAAATGTGGTGAATTATTACGAAATTTGAACCTTTTTAACTGAGGAAATTGCAATAGGACAGAAAATGTAGGCGTCATGCACCTTTAAAGAAAGTATTAAAGCTATTTTCTGATCTGTGTTCTAATGTTTCGTCATCACACATGTTAAACGCACAAACTCTGCGGATTTATGCTGAGTTCAAACTGAAAACACTCTTATGATGTATAAAAAGTGTTACTCAAACGTGTGAATGAAGCAAAACACAACTGCAGCTGTGTTGGTAATGAGGGAACCACATTCTAACATGGTTTAAAGCTCACGGGATTCAGTTTAATGTAATATAGAACTTTTAAACTTGCTATTCATGAGATTCTTAAATGAATTGTGAATTTTGAATAGATAACATAAGCTAAATTAATAAAACCGTTCACCCGCGTCTGTATCACACTCTCTTTAATGTTGCACTGAAAATGGGACAAATTTCTGCTAGTCTAAAGTCTTTCAAATTCTCTGAGTCTTGTATCTCAGCGTGGAGTCTCGGATGCAGCTGGCTTTGCTCAGCGGCCGGGGGTAAAAGAGTGAAAAACAAGCATTCTGGAGTCCGCTGGCCAGATTACCGCGGGTTCTGAGACCTTAACTCAACTTTCACATGGACGCCATAAAAAGGATCACACGTTTTAGAATATTCACAGTTATTCTAAGCTGTTGTCCCCTCTCCTGTGTATTATTTATGGGTGAGTTTGCAGTTACACAAAGATGTGAGTCATTAGCCAATCATGGAGACACAGTGGCCCCTCCTTGAACCGCACCTTAATGTGGTGGAGGGGTTTGAGTGCCCCAATGATCTCGGGAGCTATGTTATCGTGGACTTCCTGCCCTTGGTAGGGTCACCCAAAGCAAACAGGTCCTGGTCGATGAGTCAGACTAAGAGCGGTTCAAAAGCCCTTTATGATGAGCATTATAAAGAGGGCAGTTATGTCACTCAGACTGACATCACCGGGCAGCACTCTGGAGCCAGGCCTGGGTGCTCGGTGGCGAATGTTGGACAGTGAAAAGGAGCAATGTGGGGTCATCCTTCCCACCACCAGCAGTAGGATCCATAAGGGGCCGATGCAGAGAGATCTGAGTGGCAGTCAAAGGCAGAGGCCTCGACGACCGGACTTTGAAACTGGCTCTGGGGACATGAAATGTCACTTCACTGGGGGGTGGAGCCTGAGCTTGTGCTTGTTACCAACTAGATATAGTCGGCCTCACCTCCACGCACAGCCTCCTTGAGGGGGTCTGGGCTTCCTCTCTCTGGTGTTGCCAGTAGTGAGCTGTAGCGAGTGTGAGCTCAGCCGCTGCGTGTTGGAGTTCACCCCAGTGAACGAGAGGGTCGCGTCCCTGCGCCTTCGGGTCGGGGACAGGTCTCTCACTGTGGTGTCGGCCTACGGACCGAACAGCAGTGCAGAGTACCCGGCCTTCTTGGAGTCTCTGGGAGGGGGATTGGACAGTGCACCGACCGGGGGCTCCGTTGCTCTACTGGGCGACTTCAACGCCCACGTGGGCAACGACAGTGACACGTGGAGAGGGGTGATTGGGAGGTGTTGTTATTGGACTTCTGTGCTAGTCACAGTTTGTCCATAACGAACATCATGTCCGAGCACAAGGCACTAGAACAAGCTGTTAGCATATAAACCTAATTACAGTTTAATTACAAAAAAATCCACTCTTTTGTGTCCCATATGTCCCTGTTAGATATGCGTATCATTAAAGTCCTTTTTTAAAACAGTTTTACAGAATCTCCTCTGTAAATCCTCAGACCAGGCATGTCTGCGTTCAGTTTACTAAGGGCAATACGGTTTTACTGTGAAAACCTTTGGGATACATGACACAGTAACATGGTCATTTTCTTCATTTATTATTTTTTTGGAAATACTATATAATATAATTCCATCTAATTAGGGCCCACATTACACTATGTTCTGATCTTTGTTATAATTTAGTTTCCTCATCAAACACAGACCTGGAGTTTTTTGTTGTGTTTTGTTTCATTCACACATGTTTAACACACAAACTCTGCACATTTACGCTGATTTCTTCTCTGAAACTGAAACACTCTGTTCCACCTTGCAATGTTATGTGCTAATACAGGAAGTGCTCCACTGTGTTTTTAAAGCCCATGTACCTTCAGTAGAATCAGTTGGATGATTTAAGCCCTGAGCAAAAGGTAAAAGGTCGCTGTTAACTTCAAAATTTCATGACATCACGAGGTGGAACAGAGCATTTTGAGCTTTAGAGATGTAGACAGACTAATAATAAACGTGTGAATGAAACAAAACACAACTCCAGGTCTGTTTTTGAGGAGATAACAACATTCTAACATGGCTAAAAGCTCTCAGGGTTGATTTCATAATATATAATATAGGACCTTTGATATTTCATTAAACTCTTTTTAGATATTTCTTAGAGAGGGAAACTGACGATCTGGCATAAAATGAGACTCCACTATTCACGGCCTCATCAGCTTCCTGTCACACTCTCCCCCGTTCAAAAGCTATAATATGTAGTTTTAAATCAGTAATCGCTACGGCAACGCTCTTAATCACTCATCATCCGCAGCCCCATGAATATTCCTCATTTCATCATTGCCCTCGTCTCCGCAGCTGCCGGCGATCCGTGCGTCCCCCGTGCTCTCGACTTCCTCCTTCCTCCTGGTTTTTGGCACGTCCGGCTCGATGTGGCCGACGCTCCAGCTCCATCTGAATTCTGGAGGGTCTGAGCTTTCATATGAGGCGAAAAACCTTTATGCAATTGACAAAATTCAATTCTCTTTTGCGATGGAACCTGCCTGGACGACTGGAAGATTGCGTAGACAATATTACTACAAATATCCTGCATTGTATAGACGCTTTAAACTGTTATGTCTGGACTAGAGGCAGAGTTAAGCAGAGTTAATATATTTTCAACGATTAACTGATTAACAGATCCATATGAGAGTGGTTTCACATTATAATGAAAAATAAACAACAATTTTGAATTTAAAATGTACAAACATTCACTTCTCTGTTAAAAAGAATGGAAAAATACTACATTCTATGCTCAAAATTGTATCTGCGCATCACAAAAAGTACAATTTATGATGAAATGTGTCAAATATCTGTTAAAAAAAAAAAAAAAAGGCAAACTGTAGTGGACTCAACTTTTCTGTAAGGATTTACAATTTTTTCTTTGTCAAAAATGCTTAGTGTTTATCATAATCTCTTCTTAATTTAACAAATAATGTAAAAAACAAACGTAAATGTTTTCAAAGTGGGCTCTGATTTCACTCCCATGTATTCAAGAGGCTTTCATTTTGCCAAATATTCCCAGATTTTTAGCATTTTGGAGGAGGTTAATGTGGAGGTTAATCCCAGTTTTCCCATTGAAATCGCACTATGTTCCACTTCACTTTTGCCTCAAGTGGGCGGTAATACGATATCCCGCGGTATCAAAAAGTAGCAGCAGTATCAGTTTCATTACCGTCATTAAAAAAATCTGCATAAGGACCTAAAACCACAGCAGGACTTTCTCCCCTCCGCTCTCTCTCCTCTTCAAACGTCATTACTCTGGGAGATTTCCATCCACACGCAGCGAGGAAGAAGAAAAAACCCTGACTGATGCTTCATGTGCGATGTTGAGCCCAAAAGTTTGTGATGGAGACGTTTTATTGAAGCCGAGAGTCGAGAGGGCACAAGACGCTGAAGAGGAGAAAGTTCCCGCTTGAGGGCGAAGTCAGACTTTCACGGAGGAGACGGTAAAGCCCAATTTATGGTTCTGCATCAAAACGATGCAGACAATAACGGCTGTGATTGGTCCTCTCCACCGCTCTACATTTCCGCTGCTCCGCTCATTATAGACTTTGAGTAATAATGTGTTTAATGGAGCTTTGTAGGCGGCACGGTGGCTGAGTGGCAACACTCAGGCCTCACAGCAAGAAGGTTGCGGGTTTGAGCCTTTCTGTGTCAACCCAAAACATGCCCGCACCCCTATGAACATCAAGGACCATGACGTCCACCCTCCTGTGGGCTCACCACCTGCAGAGGGGTTCATGGGGGGGTCAGGTGCTATGAGGATTGGGCAGCAAGATGCCCCCCGACCCGGCCGGATTAAGTGGAAGAAGATGGATGGATGGATGCAGCTTTGTCCACATATGTTTACGTTTTACAGAAACAAAACTTAAAACTGCAATGCTAATTTGAATTCGGTATAAGTGCTGATAAAAACAGCTTGTGCTCTGATGCTGATGCGATTGAACGCGCTGGTGAAGTTTGGTTTGATCAGAACTTGTGCCTCATCTTCAAATATAAAGCTGCTCTTCTGTTTCTGAATGGTTTAGGTGCAGCTACAAAATAATTTTTAATTAGTCACGGTAATACTGTATACCCCGGTAAAATGCTGAGAAGGTTTAATGGCATCAACATTTGGATACCGCCCAACTCTAGCCCCCAGTTACCTCCGTTCTGGAATTCAGACTGATTTTATTTACAATTTTTTAAATGGTCCAGCCCCATGAATATTCCTCATTTCATCATGGCCCTCTCCGCAGCTGCCCGCGATCTGTGCGTCCCCCATGCTCCCGACTTCCTCCTTCCTCCTTCTTTTTGGCAAGTCCGGCTAGACACGACCGTCCGCTCCGTCCCCATCCCCGGTTCCATCTGCTCCCGATCGTAGTAGGTGCGCGATCTCGCCTCCTTTTCCCTCCCCCTGCCAAATCCCGTGTTTGTTTGAACTGCCGTCGCCCGTCGCCCCGGCAACCGTTGTCATGCCAACCTCCCAACACCCCCCACCACCCTCCACCCGCCCTCGCCGTCTCTCCACCCGGTTCGTCCTCGCTCCGTCCTCTCGTCTGCTCCTCGCTTGTTTGAAGTGGCGATGCAGATGAAGCGTGGAGCGAACTGTTGGGGATGTTGAGACGTCTTATAGGCTCAGGTGAGAGGAGGCGCGCTTTAAAGAAAATGATAATCGTCACTTCAAAAAAAAAACGGAGAGCTTTGTCGGACAAATACGGATATGGAAATTACGCCGGGGGAAGAGTCTGGAGTTATTAATATCTTAGACGGCATGTGACAGCAATACTGACCAAAATGAGATAAGGAGATGTGAGGAATCGAGGTACATTCGGAGATAAGTGGACAGTGTTTCTTCCTTAAAGGGCCTTTAACCAATTTTTCCACATGGATTTGAGCAAAATGTCTCCTTAAAAACAAACATACTTAGGATGCACCGATACCACTTTTTTGAAAACCAATACGAGTACGAGTACAATCGTTTCTGTACTTGCCGATACCGATACTTCACCAAGATATAAATGCGCAAGAGTGAAAAATATATATCCAAAACTTCCAAACAACCATGATATTCCCTCTACACACCAGGCTGTCTCCCTAAGAAGAACTTTCATTGTATTATTATTATTTAATTTAGCTTTCATTGATTTTTTTATTTGTGACGATGAAAATTTGACAATAAACTTTTTGAATCTTGATTATAATGTGTTTAATGCAGCTTTGCCCACATCTGTTTACATTTTACAGAAACAAAACTTAAAACCACATGGCTTATTTGCATACAGCTCATTTGCATACAATAGAAGCGCTGATGTGTTCAGCTTCTGTGGGATTAAAGGACCCGACTCAGTGGAATATGAGTGTTCTCTCTGTGATAGAGGATGTTCTGCTGATGGTGAGTCTGTTCTGTGCGTATGTCGAGTTGGAGATGGTTCATGTTAAACTTTTCAGAGAACATATGAGTGCAGCGGCTCTTTCACTGATGTCGCTACAGTCGCTTTATTTATGTTGCTCTGGTTTCTCATAACCGGGATACTGGCTTATTCGGGAAACTGAAACCAGGATACGGAATGTGACGTGTTATAGTGGTATCGGTGGGTGGTATCGGCAAATGTTTAATGAGTACGAGTATATTACCAGTATCGGTATCGGTGCATCCCTAAAATACACAGTACATTATGAGTGGCTCTTGAGGTAAAAATAAGTAAATAAGTGTGAAGCTAATTAGAAAGCATTTTTATTGTCCGATAATGTCAGGAAGTGCACTGTTAGCATGGTAGTTTTAATTTTTTTAATCATTATTATTATTACTATTGACAAATCCAAGGAGCTCAGACTTCACACTCAACCAAACATCTCCCACACATCACATTTATACCCACTCAGACTTAATACAGATACATGAGGAAAGAAATGGTTATAATAATAATAAAGAAAACACAAATTAAAAAACTATAAAGGTATAAGTAACTCAACACATGACTCAAACCATATTAAAATAAAAGACTATTATGCTCCAATAGTTTGTTATTCTCCATTTTTCTAGATTGTTCTGATTGTGAATTATGTTTTTAAAGGATTCTAGACATTTACTGATAAGCAGATCTATATGAGAATGGTTTCACAACATTATAGCAAAAAAATAAACAGCAATTTTGAATTTAAAACATACAAATATTACTTCATTTGCTTCTCCGTTAAGAAGGATGGGACAATTCTATATTCTAATCTCAAAATTGCATTTGAGCTTCAATAAAAAGTACAATTTATGATGAAATGTGTAAAAAATCACATTGTTTTCCACTTCACTTTTGCCTCTAGTTTCCTCCATTCTGGAAATTTAGATTGTTTTTGTTGACAATTTTCTAAAGAGTATTGTGATGAATCTTGCAGCCAGAGAAGTTTGCGATGTTTTCTGAAACCCATTTTGAACGTATATATACATTTTTTTTTATTACAGTTAATCCCTAATAGTGCAAAAACATCCTCGGACAGCAGATGTGATTCTCCCTTTCTGAATCTGTCACTATGAGGTAAGAATGGACCATGTTGGGCTCGGTTACTAAAGGAGAATGATGCAACGACTCACAGGAATCATTTGTTTTTGAAGAGCCACGTTCTGCTGCAATAATGAGTCCTGCTGGAGAAATCTGCCTCCCGGCAGCAGAGTTAAGAGGAGCGAGCGGAGTACAGGAATGTCAGGGCAGATTTCTCTATTAATCTGTGTCTGCTGTCACTGAACACCACACAAGAGGTCAACTCAACCAGGGATAAACCAGGACTAAAACAGAGCTAAACCAGGGATAAACCAGGACTAAAGCAGGGCTAAACCAGGGAAAAACAGGACTAAAACCAAGGATAAACCAGGACTAAAACAGAGCTAAACCAGGGATAAACCAGGGCTAAACAAAGGGTGAAACCAGGAATAAAGCAGGGCTAAACCAGGACTAAACCAGGGCTTAAACAGAGCTGAACCAGGGCTAAACCAGGACTAAACTAGGGCTTAAACAGACCTGAACCAGGGCTAAACCAGGGCTAAACCAGGGCTAAACCAGGACTAAACCATGGCTAAACCAGGGCTAAACCAGGACTCAACCAGGACTAAACCAGGGCTAAACCAGGACTAAACCAGGACTAAACCAGGGCTAAACCAGGACTAAACCAGGGCTTAAACAGATCTGAACCAGGGCTAAACCAGGGCTAAACCAGGACTAAACCAGGACTAAACCAGGGCTAAACCAGGACTAAACCAGGGCTTAAACAGATCTCAACCAGGGCTAAACCAGGACTAAACCATGGCTAAACCAGGGCTAAACCAGGACTCAACCAGGACTAAACAGGACTAAACCAGGACTAAACCAGGGCTAAACCAGGACTAAACCAGGACTAAACCAGGGCTGAACCAGGGCTGAACCAGGGCTGAACCAGGATTAAACCTAGGTTAAACCAGGTCTAAACAAGGGTGAAACCAGGACTAAACAGTACTAAACTAAGTCTAAATCAGGACTAAACCAAGAGTAAACCAGGAGCCTTGTATTAGACCTGGTTTAGCCTCCATTACTGCAGAATGAAACTATAGAAATTGCCCCCTCAGAAATTTGGTCCCAGGCTCCAGCTTTAATTTACTGAATAATTAATATAGTACATCACCATTATCTTGACAGGCCTCACTAAACCAGGACCAATCAGGACTAAAACCAGTCTGGATCAGGACTAAACCAGGATCAAACCAGGACACAGACTTAAACACACAGCCATAAATCCTTCTTACACTGCAGTGCATATTATAACACATATGGAGCCATTTTCTCGTGTATATTTAGCCTGGTTGTGGTGCCTGCAGACATGTTTGTGAGGTCTGACAGCTGCGCCTCCGTGTCCCATAATGCACTGCTCTGCCTTCAAAAGTGAGCATTATCAAAGCGCTGATTACAGGCCCTGCTAATCGCTAACAAGCACACGGAGCACCGTTTAACCCCGTAACAAGCACCTCGCCGCGCCGTGTTTATGTTTCTGTGACACAAGGACAGGGTGGACGGGAGCGGGCAGGAGCAGAGACAGGAGCGGGCTGGAGTGGACAGGTGCAGACGGGGGCAGACAGGAGCAGAGACAGGAGCAGGCTGGAGTGGACAGGTGCAGACAGGAGCAAAGACAGGAGAGGGCAGGAGCGACCAAGAGGAGAAAGAAGGAAGCAGGAGGAGACTGGAAGAGACAGAAGCGAAGGAGCATACAGGAGTAGACAGGGCTGGACAGGAGCAGGCAGGTGCAGACAGGAGCAAAGACAGGAGAGGGCAGGAGCGACCAAGAGGAGAAAGAAAGAGGCAGGAGCAGATCAGAGCAGAGACAGGAGCAGACAGGAGCAGAGACAGGAGCAGACTGGAGTGGACAGGTGCAGACAGGGGTAGACAGGAGCAGAGACAGGAGCAAACCGAGACAGACAGGAGGAGAAAGGAGCAGACTGGAGGAGACATGGCGCAGGGACAGGAACAGACCGGAGCAGAAAACAGGAGTGGACAGGAGCAAAAACGAGGAGACAGGAGCGGGCAGGTGCAGACAGGGGTGGATAGGAAGACACAGGAGCATACAGGAGGAGGCTGGAAGAGACAGGGGCAAACGAGAGGAGAAAGGAGGAAGAGAGACAAGAGCAATCAGGAGCAGACAGGAGAAGAAAGGAGGAGACTGGAGGAGGCAGGAGCATGCAGGTGCAGACAGGAACAGGCAGGAGCAGAGAAGAGTGGACAGGGGCGAAAAGGAGCAGAGACAGGAGGAGACTGGAGGAGACTGGAGGAGGCAGAAGCAGACAGAAGCGGGCAGGAGTGGACGAGAGCAGAAACAGGAGAGGGCAGGGGAGGACATGGGAGGACAGGAGCAGACAGGAGCAGAAACAGGAGCAAAGACAGGAGCAGAAACAGGAGCAGACAGGAGCAGAGACAGGAGCAGAAACGGGAGCAGACAGGAGCAGAAACAGGAGCAGACAGGAGCAGAAACAGGAGCAGACAGGAGCAGAAACAGGAACAGGAACAGAAACAGGAGCAGAAACAGGAGCAGAAACAGGAGCAGACAGGAGCAAAAACAGGAGCAGACAGGAGCAAAAACAGGAGCAGACAGGAGCAGAAACAGGAGCAGACAGGAGCAGAAACAGGAGCAGACAGGAGCAGAAACAGGAACAGGAACAGAAACAGGAACAGAAACAGGAGCAGAAACAGGAGCAGACAGGAGCAAAAACAGGAGCAGAAACAGGAGCAGAAACAGGAGCAGACAAGAGCAAAAACAGGAGCAGACAGGAGCAGAAACAGGAGCAGACAGGAGCAGAAACAGGAACAGGAACAGAAACAGGAGCAGAAACAGGAGCAGACAGGAGCAAAAACAGGAGCAGACAGGAGCAAAAACAGGAGCAGACAGGAGCAGAAACAGGAGCAGACACAGGAGCAGACACAGGAACAGGAACAGAAACAGGAGCAGAAACAGGAGCAGAAACAGGAACAGGAACAGGAGCAGGAGCAGGAGCAGAAACAGGAGCAGAAACAGGAGCAGAAACAGAAACAGGAACAGAAACAGGAACAGAAACAGGAACAGAAACAGGAACAGAAACAGGAGCAGAAACAGGAGCAGAAACAGGAGCAGAAACAGGAACAGAAACAGGAGCAGAAACAGGAGCAGAAACAGGAGCAGAAACAGGAGCAGAAACAGGAGCAGAAACAGGAGCAGAAACAGGAACAGAAACAGGAACAGAAACAGGAACAGAAACAGGAGCAGAAACAGGAGCAGAAACAGGAGCAGAAACAGGAGCAGAAACAGGAACAGAAACAGGAGCAGAAACAGGAACAGAAACAGGAACAGAAACAGGAGCAGAAACAGGAACAGAAACAGAAACAGGAGCAGACAGGAGGAGGTAGGAGCAGACAGGAGCAGACAGGAGGAGGTAGGAGCAGACAGGAGCAGACAGGAGCAGACAGGAGCAGACAGGAGCAGAGCGCGGGCTGTTCTTAAATGCTCGTGACCGGGTTATGTGAGCAGAAGTGTCACAGGTTTGTTGTGGGTCTCACACTGTCAGCCTGTTCAAAGCAGAACAGAAACATAACGTGGTTTAACACTGTGGCCTGTCGCTGTGGTTTGAATGAGTTATGAGCTCAGACTGTAGGAAGAAGTCGACTGCGGGAGTGGGACGTCACCCACAGCATTCAGCTCCAGTCAAATGAAGCTCACCGAGGCTAGCAGTTATGGGAGTAAATTAGCAATAGGATTTTGTAAAAGAAAAGATAGCAAATAAAACACCAGGATCAAGTAGAACGGGTTAATACGAACATTTTAAGACCAAAATGAGGAGTCTGACAGCAGCAGTTACAGAAAGAGGGGCATTTTCAATACAAAGCGAATTGGAGCCCATGTCGATGGAGCCAGAAGTGCCCCGTGCTCACTTCCTATTTGGAATTCAGTGGCTAGAGGGTTATGGCTATTTATATATACAGTCTGCTGCTGGTGACTTGGATCTGTGTACAGCAGGGGTCACCAAACTATAGCTCTCCACCTCCTTCTTTCTGCACAGATAAATGGATAATGCTTTATGTTCTAACTATTCTGCGTCTTAGTCTTGCTGAGGCTCTTCTATATACTCAATTTCTTTGCGACTGCTAAAATAAGGAGCTCTCTGGCATTTTCGTTTTGTAAAAATAGCTCACTGGAAGAAAAATGTTGGAAAACCCTGGTGTACAGTGCTTGATTTCTGTGTATTTTTTTTATAATAAAATGACAAATACATTTTGATTCTGATTTTTGATTCTGATTCTATGGTGGCCTATGGCATGGCTGATATATTGGTTCAAATATCAATATCAGTGGTATCGCAGGAATTTCACCGTATGCAAGTATTGGTCCAAAAATGTTACTGAGATTTATTCTACGCTTCCCAAAATGTGTGTGCCAGTTTGTCCTAAGATTGAAAAAAAAAATAAACGCTCTATATTGCACAGTTTCTGGTATGAGTAAATCAAAAGGAGACAGCTAGGATATGTATAAATACTTGAAACAGCAGATTAGTGGCAGCTGAAGCTGAAAAACGGCAGCACCATCACAAACTGTAATGACTTTGTAATCAAACTAAACTGGACTTCATGACACGCTTCAGCTGAGTTAAATTCCTCTGCTCATTTTCAATAATCGGTTCATGTCTGAGTCCGTGGCCGGGGTCTGTCATTATAGTGATTAGTGTGTATTTGTGCATTGAATGAAGCCTGAGCAACAGTGTCCTCGGGCAAGACACTTCGCCCACATCGACAAGTATGAATGTGGTGTGTGTGTGTGTGTGTGTGTGAGGGTTATGTTGAGAGTGGAGTGAATGTGTAATGCAGCGTATATCACGTGTTCGTGTTTTATATGGCGCTATACAAATCCAAGCCATTATTATTCATTAAAGGCCCAGATTACACTATTTTCTGATTTGTTATAATGTTGTTTGCTCATAAAAAACAGATCTGGAGTTGTGTTTTGTTTCATTCACACATGTTTAACACACAAACCTGCAGATTTAGGCTCTTTTATTTAGGTAGAGCTCTTCTCTCAAACTGAAAGCACAATGTTCCACCTTGTGATGTCCATTCATCCATTTTCTTCCGCTTATACAAGGGGCCGGGTCGCGGGGGCAGCAGTCTAAGCAGGGACTCCCAGACTCCCTTCACCCCAGACACTTCCTCCAGCTCCTCTGGGGGGGACTTCAAGGTGTTCCCAGGCCCAGAGACATAGTCCCTCCAGCGTGTCCTGGGTCGACGTGGAGGAGCAGTGAGTCTACTCCGAGCTCCTCCAGTGTGATCAAGCTCCTCACCCTATCTCTAAGGGAGCGCCCGGCCACGCTGCGGAGGAAACTCACTTGGACCGCTTGTATCGGCGATCTCGTCCTTTCGGTCATTCCCCAGAGCTCATGATCATAGGTGAGGGGAGGAACGTAGACTGAGGTAAATCGAGAGTTTCGCCTTTCGGCTCAGTTCCCTCTTCACCACAACGGCCCAATACAGCGCCCGCATCACTGCCGATGCTGCACCGATCCACCTGTCAACCTCACGCTCCATCCTCCCCTCACTGTGAACAAAACCCCGAGATACTTGAACTCCTCCACTAACCCAGAGAGGACAATCCACCTTTTCAAGAACCATGGCCTCGGATTTGGGGGAGCTGATCATCCTCACCTTGTTTCGGATTCGGATCATTTCAGCCCTGGAATTGCCAATCTCCACTGAACAAAAGGTAAAAGGAGCTGATGGCTTAAGAACTGCCGGAGGTAAGTTAGAACAGAGCGTTTTGAGCTTTGGAGGTGCAGACAAGCTAATAATAAGCACGTGTGAATGAAACAAAACACAACTCCAGGTTTGTTTGTAATGAGGAAACATGGCTTAAAGCTCACAAGAGTCAATTTTGTGTAATATAGGACTTTAACGGCATTTATTATTTTTACAAAGCAACAATATGTGGTAAAGGTTTGAACCCGTGGCCGTCTGACTGCAGATGAGTGCTTAAATTCAGCGTGACATCCCTATTGTTATACGGACTAAGGTTATGGACTCTGAAACCTTTTCCGCGCTATATATAAACGGCGTGCGACTATTATTATTTTTATTGTCCTGGATAGTTAAAAATAAGATAATAAATCATACCTATAAAGCATCGCTAGAGGAGGCACAATGCAATATTACAGAAGAGCCTTGTATAAAACCCCAGGGCAGGAAATAATGAGCCAAAACGCCATTAGAGTGAACGAGATTAGAATTCCATCGGAGCCGTGACGTCATCCCTTAATAATCTCTTTTCTTAGAAGCAGTTGCAAGTGCCACGACATAAACACACAAATAAAACATTCCCAAACGCATCTAGACATTACTCATCCAAAAATATCTGTCTCAGAAGGATTGGTTTATAATAGAAGCAGTTTCCGAACTCAGTATTGCTCCATTCATCTACACTTAAGATACAACCAATGGTCTAAGAGTTTCCGAGCACTGAAAGATACTAATAATAACTTTTATTGTGCTCTTAAAGATGCACTGTGTAACTTTTCTACACTTTAAAACCTGATAAGTTAGAATGTGTGTATGTATGTAAATGTATGAAACTGATAACATAAAACACTGAGTAAAAGCAAAGCAGTTTTTGAGTTAATAAACTCTCTCTATCTTTAAAGGAGAACTAAGTAACTTCAGTGGCAGAGCTCCCCCTACAGGTCTCTTGTGAGAATGAAGTGTCGTAAATACTCTCCTCACCCCCTCCCCGCTCATCTGCGCTCACGTTTGTTTACATAAAGCCCGTGAACAGTGTCCACAAACACAATGTCTCAGGTGGGTCATGTTTTTTACTTTGTTTAATGGTGATTTATTTCAATCTTATACATAACCTTTCTTGTAAAAATATATGTACGAGCGCCCAGAACTCCTGGAGCACCGCGGCTCACGGAGCATCACGGCTCATGGAGCAGCGTGGCTCGGAGCACCCAGGGCACCATGGCCCATAATGCCCGGAGCTCGTCAGTACAGGGCGTGTGGCTCAGTTAGCTGTGTGTAGCTGACGTGTGGTAGAGCAGTTTAGCTCTGGTGAGAACAGAACAGACCCCAAGAACTGAGATCCGGGTTGGTAGGAGCTAAATTGCATGTGTGGTTTTTCCGCCCAGAGGCAGATGGGGGCACCAGTGCACCCTTCAAACACCCCAAAATGTCCTATGTGACCATCAGAGGGGCTTTAGAGACATTTAATTAGGTAAAAATGTTACTTAGCTCCGCTCTAAGTAGTACATACCCTAAATGTTGAAATAATTTGTAATTTTTCATATTTTTCAACAAAACAAATAGTACACAAAACTTAAAACTTTTTAGTGCCTTCAATACTAAATGTTTAACTGACTCTCTATATGACTTCGTTTTAATCCTATTTACAGACCGAAAAATGTCCTAAAAAGGCCAGCAACAAAACTACTGCTGTTTTTATCAAAGTGAGTGCAGAGAAGAGAGGACTGTCCCCTACAGCTGCTGTCAACATGCTGGATTATATTCTGTTTATAGATGATTGTTTTGGATTAAAAGGACAGTTCTTAGTGCAGACTTGTGATCTGAGAGGAGCCTGTGTGAGGCTGAGTGTTAGAAATGTGTCAATTTTGAAGCTATTAATTACCGCGGTCGTCTGCATTTACAATAACCACTAAAGGCTAATAGCTGTAAATGTTTACTTATCGGTACTTTGTTTACACTACAGGCTAGAATGTCATGCAAAAATGCCATTAGGCCGACGTACTGTCCTTAAATATGACCATAAAGAGGCAAAATACCAAGAAATGTCGCCTAAATAAACCCAACTTAAAATCCAATAGAGCCAAACTTAACTCTTATAATCAGTTGAAGATTTGCAATAAACGTTTACATCACTAAATATATTGGCTTTTTTAAACAAATTGAACCGTAAACATTTTTGAATTACATTTTTATCAGCCAACTGTATAAACTTGAGTAATGTGCTGGTTCAGTGTAGGATGTCAACAGAAATATAACTCAAACATTGTTTAAAAGGAAAAACATAATAAATAGCCTTGATTACCCCTTGAAGTAGGCATTACTACTTAAAAGATATATGTATTTTGGCGGCACGGTTGCGGGTTTGATCCCCGGGTTGCCCGGGCCTTTCTGTGTGGAGTTTGCATGTTCTCCCCGTATCTGGATGGGTTTCCTCCGGGCTCCGGTTTCCCCCCATCAACTCAAAACATGCCAGCACCCGTATGGACCATGACGTCCACCCTCCTGTGGGCTCACCACCCGCAGAGGGGTTCATGGGGGGGTCAGGTGCTATGAGGATTGGGCAGCAAGATGCCCCCGTGACCCAGCCGGATTAAGCGGGAGAAGATGGATGGATGGATGGATGGATGTATTTTGGACATTTTCCAACAAGAAATGGTCCAGTGGTGGTACTACATTTCATTATAAAGCAAAAGCACAGAAACCTGAACAAAAAAACCTACTTAAGTAAAAGTATCACGTGAAAAAGTCTACTTAAGTAAAAGTATCACGTGAAAAAGTCTACTTAAGTAAAAGTATCACGTGAAAAAGTCTACTTAAGTAAAAGTATCACGTGAAAAAGTCTACTTAAGTAAAAGTATCTGTTGTATGATCTGTTAATGTACTTGAAGGAGCATTGTGAAACTTTTCTTGTCCATCAAATGCTTTTCTCCATGGAAATGTTATTGCTTTGTCTGGAAAGTTTCAGAGTATGGCATTAAACCTTTCTATCTTCATGGAAAACAAGCCAGACCTAGTTACAGGTCAGATCTGTGGAGAGGCGACCCTGCTCACAGTCAGAATATTGTTTTTTGAGGGTTTTTTTTTTTAGCTATACTGTAAAACCACAAAAACAATGATATATCCACAGAAGCAGGTGACGGACGCCCGACCAAAAATTCTTTAACCATATTTAGTTAGTTTGTTAGAAGTAACAGTGAGCACCACAACAAAAATAAAAAATAAAAAATGCTTCTAGACATTACTCATACAAGAGTAGCTGTCTCAGAAGTATTGGTTTATAATAGAAGTAGATTCCTATCTCAGTATTGCTCCATTCATCTCCACAAAAGGTACAACCAACAGTGTAAGATCTTATGAGCGCACTGAGAGATCGTACTAACATCTCAGCTCTTATATTAGCCACTTAAAAATGCACTGTGTAACTTTTCTGGTTTATTATAGAAGCAATTTCCTATCCCAATATTGCACCATTCACCTCTACATAAGATACAACCAAAGGCCTTAGAGCTTCTGTTGAACAAAATACCAAAATCACCACACTGGAAGCTTTATTTGAACACAAAAACTGCAGGAAATATTTGTACTTTTTACTCCTACAGTACATTTTTAAACAGGTACTTTAATGTTTTTCTCATGTAGATTTTTTCATGTGTGTTTTATATATTATATTTTTACATTTGTTTTGTTATACTTTGAATGAAAAGGAGCAGAAAGAAGAGTCATCTTATGTTATCTGCCCCTTTTTTCCTTTTCTATACAATATCTTAATACCGATCGTTACTTTAAAACAGTATCAGATCAAATCAGTCCATTTAATTTCTGTCACAATTATTAATCAATTGCAGAACTCTTCATTTTATGCACAACGACTTTTTTCATACATTCACAGTGCACTGGATGTTTTTTTTTTTTTTTAATGCCGTCATTGTACTTGATCCTTTTATAGCTTTGTCAAGACTATTCTTATACTTTACTTTCACTTTTACTTGAGTTAGGGCTGGGTGATATGGAGCAAAAATATATATATAGCTATATATTTTGCTATATCTCGATATACGATATTTATCTCTATATGTGTACAGGAAAAATAACCCCCCAAAAACTACTACTAAAACAAATATGCCAAATTCCACAAGGTCTTTTTTTTAAGTACAAAGAGGCTGTTCATGTAGGAATAATTTCATATTTTCAATTTCTTTTCATTCAAAAATGAAACAACTCAACTCAAGCTCATGTTTGCACGAACTCTGTGAACCACACGATAACAGAACCCTGAGCTCCTTTAGCCGAGGAAGCTCAGGAGGTTCCTTATTTTAACAGACCCATGTTCCTCCAGGAGCTCTGAGGTATCCCACAATCCACTGCACAGATCTGAGGTATCCCACAATCCACTGCACAGATCTGAGGTATCCCACAACCCACTGCACAGATCAAACTGAACGTTTCCAAACACGATTGTACAAGTTCAACACTACAGCAGATTATTCATTCAAATCTTCTGCACAAATAAACTCAACTTTACAACATCTAAACCAGAACTCGGCCAGATCCACATCAGCCTGTTTGAAACAGTGACGTGTTTAATGCAGCTTTGGCACATTTGTTTACGTTTTACAGAAACAAAACTTAAAACAGCACGGCTCATTTGCATAAACTATAAACGCTGAAAAAAACAGCTCTGTCGCCCTGATGCTTCAGCTTCTGTGGGACTAAAGGACTCGACTCAGTGGAATATGAGTGTTCTCCCTGTGACAGAGGATGTGCTGCTGATGGTGAGGAGGTAAATGGTGGAAAAGGTCGGTGGTGCTGAAGCTTTGGTCGGCACTTTGGGGGTTCACAGGCCGTTGTGGCGCCGCCGTGATGAATGAGACACGAGGAGAGGACGAGGAGGACGAGCACAGAGAAGCCAAACAAGAGAAGCGACGACATCAGAAATATAAGCATGATATCGATATATACTATATGTCAAAATCTATATCCAGTTTAAAAAATATCTATCTGTCTCAGTATATTTTAAACATCGAAATATCGCCCACTAACTTTGTTCTGTTGTTGTAACATCTTGGCTCTTTCCTCTCTCAATGTTGATTGATTAATTTTTATTTTTAGTTTATGCCAAGAGAGAAATCATACATAATATATACACAATGTAAAAAGAAAAGCACATTTCTCAAAAAGCAGCGGGAAGAAGAAAAAAATTATATTAATCCGTCTCTGTTCATGACATAGTTTCATGTGGTTTCTTCTGTACGCAGATCAAGGAACTTTACAAATATTTACATATAGCAAAATAAATGACATACTATGGTCGTACAACTAACAATAATGATAACGAAGGCACAGAAGTTTATCGTCTATGATTGTATTGAAATAAGCAAAATGAGAATGAAGAATGTAAGGATTTTTTTTTTTTCGTTTATGGTCGTACAAACTAATAATAATGTTAACAAAGGCACAACAGTTTATCGTTTATCATCGTACATAATAAACCACAATGAGAATTAAAAAATGTAAGTATTTTTTTGTTTGTTTTTTTCATTTATGGCCATACAAATTAATAAAAATGATAAAGGCGGCACAAAATTGATAGTTTATGGTCGTATCAATAGAAAAGGTAATGTTAACCAAAACCAAGTGTTTAGTTAATAGTCATGGTGAACTTGTGAGGACGTTGTACACTGTAGTCTTCTAGGTATTTCTGGAAGATTAGATTTTTATGTTGTTGATATTGCTCCATTCATCTCCACAAACTGCACAACCAATGTCCTCGGAGCTTATGAGCGAATTGAAATATCGTACTAACATCTTGGCTCTTCTATTAGCCCCTTAAAGCACTGTGGCACTTTTCTGGCTTATAATAGAAGCAGTTTCATATCTCAGCATTGCTCTGTTCATCTCCACACTGAAAGATCGTCCTAGCATCTCGGCTCTTATATCGGGCCCTTAACTCTGACCCATCTCCACCATCACGTCCCCGCTCGTCCTCTCCGTGACCTCTTTTGCACCGTTTCACCGCGTTTTCCTCTCGGACAAATGCTCGCTTCCATTACGCCGCTGTATTTTACACCTAACAGGGCATGAAGTAACCACGGAGACGGGCTGACGGTGAAAAACGGTGATATCATTATTTCCCTGTATTATTCATGTACTTTGCGGAGATGAAATTCTGAATGCTCTTGTTAGTTAAAGCCGCGCTGCGTGACTTTCCTGGTATTGGTGGAGGGTCCGCTACCTGCTTGTCTCCATGGAGATGTTATTGCTTTGCCTGGAATGTTCCACAGTGTAATGACTTTAAACACATCTAGCGTTTATTCATTATTCATTCAGTACAATAGTTCCTTCAGTGAATAGGGGCGACTCTCCACAGAGCTGAACTGTTGGTTGGGGGTGCGTCACCTGCTTGTTTCTATGGATACGTTGTTGCTCTACCTGGAATGTTCCACAGTGTGACATTAAACAGCTCTACTTTACATTTATTCAATTACAGGTGGTTTTAAAGCTCAAAAATACCTAGAAAAACAGACATTCTGACTATAAGCAATAAGAATCCTATAGCTCCACAGCCTAAAATTAGTGTCTTTTTTGTGCTAATTATTCACTGGTCACGTTCACATGATGTTTTTAATTGTTCTAAATTAAATGATTCTGAATTAAAATATTCTACTTCGAGTTTACATGGAAATAATAATTCTGAATTGAGGTTTACATGAAAACAGATTAAATTGGCTTCATTTAATCTGTTTTCAGCATCTGGGGGTGGGGAAGGGTCTGATTGGACAGCGACACAAACGTATTTACGGAAGAAAACACACACTTCAGTTGCTCCCGGCTTTTCTGCCATCTCGGTTTGTTGTTATGCCACAGACACAAACGATCCAAACTTTTTCCACAGTCGTTCTGATGATAATGAAGCAGCAGCTGGAGAATTCTCTCCTCACGCTTTACGTCTGTGAGCTGAGGAGGAGAAGGGAAGAGTGTCGGAGAAGGAGGAAGAAGACAAACTGAGTCTGAGGCTGCCACACCTCAGCCCACTCCCACATCCCGCTCACAAATCCAAAGAGCAGAGGAGGAAAGTCCGAAAAGACGACTGGAGGAGCCGGATCGTCCGGATCGTGTCAGAAGGACGATCCAACAAGCACCAACCACTGGGATTATTTTGAAGAGAAGAAACGTTTACATGATCCAGGAATAAATTAATTCATCTTGAAAATCGGAATAAACCACCCACTTACTTCGGAATTAAGTTTAATTTCAAATAATTATTTTCATTAATCTAGAAAAACAGGCATTCTGGTCTGGTTTGGTCTCTGTGAAGATAGAAAGGTTTAATCCCACACTGTGAAACGTTCCAGATAAAACAATAACATCTCCATGGAGAAAAGCATTTGCCGGAGCCTCCAACAGAAAAGTTAAACAATGCAGCTTTAACTATAACTGAAGCACCCGTATCAAATTTTTTTCTCGTGTATTTGGTCAAAACAAGTCTGCATTTAATAATAAAGGGTTTTATTTTCATCTGAAAGTGTGTGTTTGCATGACTACTGGCTTCCATTACACTGTCATTTTTACACCTCAACCGGACCTAACACGGCATGACGTAACCACAGTGACGGGCCCATAAATCTCCTTTTCATTAGCCTGATGTTCCACGAGCTCCAGATCCGCAGACACGTACGAGAGCGCAGGTGTCGCTGCTAGCATTAGCGTAGCCTCGTCCCATTTAGGTTCCCCCAGGAGGCCCGTGCAGAGGACCAGCGAGGGGCGCTCACATAATAGAGAGGATGCTCGCTTAATTAATGATATCAATTACAGCGCGGGCTTCAGTCTCGTGAGTCCAAGTGTCTGCCGTGAGCGGTGGGGCGTTCGTTCTGCAGGAGAGCGATAGAGCTGTGCTCTGTCTCCGTGTGGTGTGGAAGGATCATTAAAGGCCGATGCATTATTCAGGAAAAACAAGTCAAAGTAACAGGAGGTTTTTCAGCACAAAAAATATCAGCTCACATGTGCAGTAAAGGTCATGTAGAAAAATTCCAGAGTTTGAACTAGAGATGGATTTTTATTTTTTTTGCTAATATCCGAAATTTTGCTTGACGCTGTAGCTTATAACCAATATTCACTGATAAAGATATTTAGCTTTTTAAATCCATAGCCAGGCCCACACATTTACCTCATGATGAAGTAAACATCACAGATAAACTTTTCACTTTTGTAAAAAATAATACAATAAACAAATATATTTATCTGGGATGATTGTGTAAACATACAGTCTACATACAGTTTTTTGCCTAGTTGTTCTTCTATTTCCATTCTAACTCTGTATCTGATGCCCTGAGGACAGTCTGAGAGTCTGAGTCTGACACATGGACACTCGGAGACTATGGCTGCACCAAATATCCTCTGTTTTTTAATATCCGCCTAAACCTTCCAACATCAGCTGATATGAAAGAGCACATACTGTGTTTGTGTGTTTGTGTTTGCTATTAGCTATAATCTATGACTCGTGTGGATTCGGATGGATAGTCGGATGGATAGCTGCACCTCACATTAGAATTTGTACCAAAATGACTATGCGACACTGCAGAATCCTACGTGTTATGGTTGGGTGGTAATCCGGTATCTCGCGGTATCAAAAAGTAGCAACGGTATCAGTTTCATCACCATCATTTAAAATAAAATCTGTATAATGACCTAAAACCACAGCAGGACTTTCTTCCCTCCGCTCTCTCTCCTCTTCAAACGTCGTTCCGCTCGGAGATTTCCATCCACACGCAGCGAGGAAGAAGAAAAAAACCTGACTGATGCTTCGTGTGTGATGTTGAGCCCAAAAGTTTGTGATGGAGACGTTTTATTGAAGCCGAGAGTCGAGAGGGGACGAGGCGCCGAAGAGGAGAAAGTTCCCGCTTGAGGCCGAAGTCAGACTTTCACGGAGGAGACGGTAAAGCCCAATTTATGGTTCTGCATCAAAACGTGTTTGCGACCGACCGCGGTTCACCTCTCAAACTTTCGAACTACGCCTCAAAACGACGCAGACAATAAGAGGTGATTCTTTCCTCTCCACTGCTCTACATTACATTTCTACATTTGAGTAATAAAGTGTTTAATGCAGCTTTGTGCACATTTGTTTAAGTTTTGCAGAAACAAAACATGGCTCATTTGCATACAGTATAAGCGCTGATAAAAACAGCTCGTGCGCAGGTGCTGATGCGAGCGAACGTGCTGCAAAGTTTGGTTTGATCAGGACTTATGCCTCATCTTCAAATATAAAGCTGCTCTTCTGTTTCTGAATGGTTTAGGTGCAGCTACAAAATAATTCTAGTCAGGGTAATACTGTATAACCCGGTAAAATGCTGAGAAGGTTTAACGGGATCAACATTTGGATACTGCCCAACCCCACTACATGTATCACAGTTTAAAAATTATTTTGTACATACAGAGCAATGGGCGTGTGTGGCAAAAACATGAATTGATCAGCAATATGGCAAAAATAAGTGATTAAAGATTCTTCAAACATCAACAAATCACTCCCAATACAACTTTGGGTCAGTAAACAACTATGCAGCATTGTTAAAAGCTCTGAAAAGTCGATTTTGCTGAATAGGTTTGCCTTAAAATTAGAAACGATATATTATCAGTCTCTAGTACAAACGAAATTCTTTTAATAATTCAGCGTGAACAGGGCAAATATGAAATTAAGCCATTGTGCTCTATTTGTTTTCTGAAACTGAGCACTGTCTCCTCTCCACAGATCTAACCTGCAACTTTTCCTGATAGTGTCCCCTGCTTGTCGGCAATGATAACGTTAAAGCCACCTTATGGAGCATTTAGGCAAAGCAATAACATCTCCTTGGAGACGAGAAGGTGGCATACACTCCATCAGGAACGTGACATAGTGCAGAGTGGAGGATTTTACGAACTAAAACAGAACAAGGTACTTCATTTGTTTTATTTTCCAGACACAACTGAAGACTCGGTGCCACTCTCAGGAACAGATCTGTTTAATCAGGCAGAAACCTCTTCAGAATCATATGCAAATGAGTCCACAATCAGCCACGTTTGATTCACTCATGTTTTTTACTCATAATTTCCTTTGGATCTTGGTTTGGTTGTTTATGCTATGAGAGATCTGATGGAGGGGAAGTCTGCGGTGACATTGTCTTTGAAGGGTCTCGCGTGACTTCAGTCTGGATCTAATGCACTGTGGACTTTGAAGAAGATCAGGTTTGAAGAAATGACGAGGTGAGCTGCATTAAAATGGACACCAATAAGAATCCTACAGCTCCACAACCTAAAATTAGTCTTTTTTTGTGCTAACACTGGCAACGTTTACATTTACATGATTTTTTTTTAATTCCGAATGAATAAAAAAGCTCAGACTTAAAATATTCTCCTTCGAGTTCATCTTTATTTAATTCTGTTCAACATCTGGAGGTGGGGAAGGGTTCTGATTGGACAGCGACACGAACGTATTTACGTCTTTGGGAAGAAAACACACACTTCAGCTGCTCCCGGCTTTTCTGTCATCTCGGTTTGTCGTTACGCCACCGACACAAAAACGATCCAAACTTTTGATAATGAAGCAGCAGCTGGAGAATTCTCTCCTCACGCTTTACGTCTGTGAGCTGAGGAGGAGAAGGGAAGAGTGTCGGAGGAGGAGGAAGAAGACAAACTGAGTCTGAGGCTGCCACACCTCAGCCCACTCCCACATCCTGCTCACAAATCCAAAGAGACGTGGAGGAAAGTCTGAAGAGACAACTGGTGGAGCCGGATCGTCCAGATTATGTCAGAAGGACGACCCAACAAGCATGAACGACTAGAATTATCGTTTACATCTGTAACACCAAAATACAACTTTATTTTGAGAGCGTTATTGTTTATTTCCTTTAAAAAGCCACAGAGACAAAATTTTCAAAATAAAAAAACTGGGACATCCCTGGTTTTTGGTGGTTGGTGATAATAAAACTGTGAAACAAGTGCGTGATTAAGGAAAATTGTGAGTCAGTATAGTCACATTCAGTTACATTTTCTTTGCGTTTTGGTCATTTTTAAGCAGCTTTTCTGTATTTTACCTAAACAAATGGCTTTCTTTACAGTTGGCAGGGATCAGATTGGTCAAAAATAGGGACATCTAGGACATTTCCTCGTAACACAGGGCTCAAAACTGGGACTGTCCCGGGTAAACAGGGACGTCTGGATTGATTGATGGATTAAAAAATAGCTCAGAACAGATCTTCTGGGATCCTGAATCATCTCTTCTGGAGAAAGACAAGTTCAATGTCAAACTGTGGAACGTGAGAGGTCAAGCAATCTCATATCCACAGAGAAAAGCAGGCCACGGAAATTGTTACAGCAGTGCAGCTTTCTTTGTGAATCCATTTGCAAACTTTAAAAGGGTCGACGTGGCCTTTATTTCTTTCTACAAATCATTAACTGGTTACGGCCACAATGCTAAAAGTCTGTCTGAAATAGTATAATCTGATGAGGTGAATGGAGGATTTCTGCACAAAGGTCAAGCGCTCGCTGACTCGCGTTGCGACCCGGCTCCAGCGCCTCTGCCGTGGTCTTTTGTTCAGGAGTGGAAAGTTTACCTCTTCTGGCACAATGAGAAATGTGACAACAAAACCAAAGAGTGGACGGCTCTTTCGATTGAAGAGATATGAAATGAATAGGGAGTTTTAGCTCTCAAATGTTAATATTACAGACGCGTTCGCCGGCTGGATGTGTCTTTTCATCGTCTGTACAAAAGAGCTCCATCTGGTCCCTCGGTTGTTTGAATAGATTTCTGCTGAAGTTTCAGAATGGACCAATCACAGTCACTTATCTGCTTTCCTGACCAATCAAATCCACTCACAGCTGTACAGACCAATTGCAATTTCCTCAGTTGAAAAGGTTCAAATTTCATAACAATTCACCATATTTCTGTAGCACCTCTGACCTTCATGGAACAGAAATTATGAGTTATTCTGCATGTTTTTTGTCCTTAAAGTGTTAAAATGTCATGTGCTGCGACTAATAACAGCAGGAATTCTATGGCTGGAGTTTGAATAACAGACAAAGTCGACTCGGGTGAATGGTTCTTTAGGCATTTTTCTTCATTTGATGCATTTTCCAGGGCAGTAGTTTCTTCATTAAACACAAACAGGCGACTGTCATATTGAACAGCAAAAGAAAATATCAATATGCATTAAAAATCTAAAGAAACGCAACAGTTTGTTTCTGTACACTTCATATTACTCAGAACTTAGATTAATATCCCAACCGTGTTTTAGAAAATAAAACAATTTTCAAGTTATTCTCAGTCGCACCACATGACATTTTACACTAAAAATGCTTAATATAAATGTTAAACACAGATTTATGCACCTGACACTGTAAATATTTGAAAAGTTCAATAGAAAGTAAAATGTGCCTGTTGAAAATCCTTATACGTCATTGACCCATTTGCGTCACACTGAAGCAGGCACTGGCCAAAGTCCCTTTCCAATACAATCCACTCACCCTCTGCTCTTAATTCTGTTTAAAAGGACCAGGCAGTTTTACAGCTGTCAGAGCTAAAAGCCTTTATTGCGTAAACGGTCCGTGTTACGTTATTTCCTGATTTGTTCTAATGTTGTTTCCTCATCACAAACAGACCTGGAGTTGTGTTTTGTTTCATTCCCACGGTCGGTGTTTTCATTTCGCGCCGCACACTTATGAAATCCGGTCCCCAAAGAAATAAGGAACAAAACGTCTATCCAGAGCTTTAGTGGATTTGTGAAACAGCGGCTTCTGGACAATCAGACCTGTAAACACACCTAATCTGTGTGTGTTTTAACATCACAGGAAATGTCTCTGTGTTGTGTGATTGTGATTTGTGTTTACTGTCTTTAATGTGTGTGCGTTGTTCTTGTTTTACTAATATGTCTACAGTAATATTCAATGATCTCAACGCCTGTGTCATGTGTGATGGATTTCAATTAAGAAAGAAAAACAATAAAATGGGAAAACAGTTTGTTATTTCATTTTTCCGTTTCAGTATCAAACAAAAAACTGATTTGGACCTCTATTTCCAATATTTAATTTAAAGTTTATTTCAAATAACACCAACCAAAAAACAGTCTCGGTGCCTGTTTCAGTTTTGATATTTTATTCTCTCGTGCTACGTGTGAATTCAGTGTCAGCCATGGAGCTAAAATACAAACTTTTATCGTGTCAGTTGACCAAAGGAGAGTTTATCGCCGCTTCCTGTTTCTCGTTATGGAGTTCAACAATTACTTCTTAAGATGCGAAAGTAAACGTGTTGCTGTAAAAGAAGACGACAAGTTTGTCCACAAAACTGCAATGATTTTTCAGGTAAATCCTTCTAGCAGCAAAACTAATATAAAACCTATTTGTGCCGCCCTATAATATTACATTCTGAACTGTCAATCGCTATGGCAACAGTGCTAGATTTCACTAAAAATGCTTAATATAAATGTTAAATATAGATGTATGCACCTGACACTGTAAAAAATGTTAAAAAAAAGTTAACTAGAAGCTAATATATTTTTATATTTTAAAATTTGCCAGTTGAAAATCCTTATACCTGTGATTGTTCAGCAGAGCTTTGTAGTTACGTTGACAACAATTGCCCCTCGTCTTCACTACGTCCCTCTGAACCATGTGAATCCTCGCAAAACGCCCCAGTATCTCACAACAGATCACATAACGGAACATAACGGAACATAACGGAACATAACGGAGCGCTACAATGACATTTAGATGAAAAAAACTGGGCCATTTTCTAATTTTTTCTAGATTTTGCCAAACTTACTAACGCAAACAGATTGGAAGTACCGCACACCGGAAGTTGCATCTTTCCAAACGTGTTCCTGGTTTGTGACGTAAGCGTGAACAGAGCCCAGAGAACATTGTAAAAGTGTATGGTGATTTATGGGTACATTTGTGTTGAATGTGTATAACATATAACATCAAGTTTGCATAATGACGGACTTTTAAAGCTGCACTATGTCATTTTCCCAGTGGAGGGTCTGTCGCCCGTTAGTCTCCGTCGAGATCCCATTTCCTGGAATGTTTAACTTGTCCATTTCCAGACAAGCCGGGGAGACTATCGGGCAAAATCACTGGTAATTGAATATCTGCAAGACATATCACTTTAAAGCCGTTCAGTGGAACATTCTAGAGAAGGAAATAATCCCGTGTGCCGGAGAGAGCGGCAGCCGGGTCACAGTCGCTCCTGGACAATTACTAAAGACCATTTGCACTTTAAGATTGTATTTTATGTTTATATTGCTACTTATTTAGAGGTTTATTACCATTTGTTTTATATTTTTTACTCGTTGTTATTATAATATATTGTGTTGTTAGAGCTGCTGTGTCTAAGTAATTTCCCTTGTGGATCAATAAAGTTTGTCCAAGTCTGTAGTGTTTTTATTCGTCACATTAGCGGATCCCCTTAAAGAGAGGGTATTAAGCAAATGGACTTATTGGAGCATTTTACAATCAATCAATCAATCAATCAAACTGAATTTGTTGAGCCCTTTTCATACAAACAAATGCAACACAAAGCGCTTGACAGTGATTAAAAACAATCCCACATTTCCTTCCACCTTCCCCCACAAAGCCAAGGTAAACAGATCACGACCGGTGACATAACTATCTTTTTTTATTACTAACTGAATCTGGAAACTGTACAAACTATCTGGGATCTGAGACACGAACGATCCAGAACCAGTACACAGAGAAAAAAGAAGAAGCCCCTCTGCAACATCAGCACATACAGACATAACGGAAACATTATTTTCCCATCAAAAACAAGCCATTTGTCTGGTCACACTCCCTTAGTCTATGCTTGTAACTTACTACAACTACTACAGAATGATTCACTTTATATGTTTTTGTTGATATATCTCGGGGAAAAATTACGAATGTTCATATTATTTCATGCTTTGTCCATCAAATTAACATAAATACCACCAGAAAATCAGATCCTATCAGCAGACCAAACCAGCTAACTATGGACTACATGGCTCTGTTTACTTTCTATCTTTTACTTTCTATCTTTTCAAGATTTTTTTAATGTTGAAGAATGCTCAGATGATTTTACAGTAGCTCAGTTGGTAAAGCGTTTTTCCCCTGGTTGAATGTTGGCGGTTGGCATTACTTTAATACATTTGTCCTCGCCCCTTTTACCTCCTAATGAAGTGTTCTACATCCTCTTATTTAGTGCAACCTGTTATTTCACAATCTGCTGCTGTAGATGTGTCATGTGGCTGTACCAGAAATACAAAATAAAAATAAAAAAAACAGAAAATAAAATTCCCACTCTTTCATACAAAACACTCAGCAAACATGTACAGTATAAACAACTTTTTGGACATAAAAATGCTTAATTTAGGGCCTTAGCTACAAAAGAACAAAATATTAAGTCTGTAAGTAAATAAAAAATATCCTTAATGCCCCAAAACAAAACAAAAATGCAATCACCCTGTTACTTTCCTGGTCCAGTCATGGAAACAGTTCCTGTCAGGTCCAGGGCCAGAGCCACAGCACTTCTGCATTTCCAGGGCGTTTATTACATTTGGATTCGTACATTTGGATTGAAATAAACCATTCAAATAAAAATGGCAAAGGATGCGCAATTATGCAGACCAAGATGCATAGTTTGACATTTATTTGAGGAAAAAAACTGCAATTAAATTGGATTTTTCAATTGTTACAAACACAGACGCTCAGAGCATCGACCATCTTGACTCACTTCACTCTTTGGCAAAGTTTGGGCCAATGAAAATGGACAGAGTGCATGTGTTTGGGGGAAAACAAAGTTCTTAATGGACACTGTTCGTTTTCCCGAGGATAAAGAAAGCCTAAACTTTTCAAGGGAACAAAAGTAAGTTTCGATCTTTTATGGCTGGGAAGTTATGCGCGGTTATATAAAACATATTCGCAGGTATCGTAAACAATACCATCGGCCTGGAAGAGTTAACCCACCTCACCCCCAGTGTCTGTGTACACTGGTGGATGAGTGTGTGATGAATGGGTGAGTGTTTTTTTGTTGTAAAGAGCTTTGAGTGGATGAAAGGTGGAAAAGCGCTGTATAATGTAAATGTGACCATTCACCATTATTTTCTAATGGTGTAACAATATGGTGGGGAGTCTCACGATATTACGATATTCTACATAATAACAAGACTGACATTATAAAACGCTTTGACCAGTCATTTGGTACAACATTTATTGTCATTAGGGATGGAACGAGATCCAAATCTCTCTGTACGATATTTTCACCATAAACATCTCACACTCTGATATTTATTGCAATATTTTGTGTGAATCTGCTACTTTTTCCTCTAAAAATGCCTTCACAAGACTTAATCCAAAGAATGAAGAAGTAAAAGTGCTTAGAACAATTATTTCTTCATGTCGTCTGCACTGAAACGGAGCAAAGGATCATGGTCTATGTAGTTCCCTCTGTTTTTTTTTAGCTATTTCTGCATCAGAACTGTTCGTTTAAGCAAAGAAACTTGGGATTCGATATATTGTGATGCTCCACGATATTATTGTGAGACCTGTGACGATACGAGATCACTATATTTTCCCTACTATTTTATGTTTTGTACTTTAAATTCACATAAATACCATCACAAAATCAGACACTTTTACATGTGTAACAGTACTGGTCCAGCTCACTATGGACTACACGCTGGTTTAGATTAGCTCCACAAATCAGCTCCGTTGTAAAGTTTTCCGGTTGGAGCGACGCAGGCGTTTAGTTCCAGTGCACGCTCCTCTACTTCCCGTACAGTAGAAGGCACAGACCCTCTCCAGGGCCGCGACCCAGTTAGCATCGCCGCCGTGCATTACAACGCATACAACACACACAGGACCGCCAATTACGCTAACGAAGCCACGGCTCACACCCCGCGCATTCTTAATTATGGACCGGAGCTATGAAATCAATGGGCGCGCTCTAACTGCCGCACTTTCACCAGGGACGGTACATTAACAGTCATTTGGAGCATGTTTGTGTATGGAAATAGCTCACGTGTTACGTAAGAGTTTCTTCTGAGCTGGAGGTGAGGGGGGTTCTCAGAAGGGGGAGGTCGGCGTCGGTGTGTAAGAAATATAAAGGGTGGTTCTATATATTATGAATTCAGTGGTTCTTTATTATGTGTTGCTTAAGATTTTCAAAAATACTTCGAGATTCAATCATATTTTATGTGGTTGTGTATTAAAGTTCTGTTTTCTGAGCTATGTTATAACGTTGTTTCCTCAAAAAATATGTTTATTGTTGTTTGTTTCTGCAAAATATCTGTCTAAATGTCTGGCGTATTCTCCACTAGCTTCATAAATCCTCCATGAAGAATTTAACCACAACTATCAAGGTAAGAAAGACAAAAGTGTAAAGGGACAGTTCTGAATTTTGGACATAGGGCTTCATTTCCTCGTGAGCCAAAGTGTTGGAGACGTGTGGAGACACTTTTTTAAATCTTCCATCCAGTCCTTGTATTTGCAGAGGTTGCTGGTGCTAGGCTAGTGCATGTCAATGGCCATAGTCGTCCTGCCACTAAAAACAGTCTTACCCACTCCACAGACCCGAGGAAAAACTATTAGAACTCCAGACTGTCCATGTGAACGTCTGTGTCCAGAGAATAATGTTTGAAATAAAACTAACCTTTGCGTCGCATGAATCGTCGCATGTTGAGGGACTATTTTCTCATATATCAGTCCGCCGCTGCCGAGCTTTCTATCAGGAAGTACAACTCACTGCTGCTGCTCAGACAGAAATCCTTCAAATGCAACTGTTGGTTTTACTTCTAAAATGATTCTCTGGACACAGATGTTCACATGGACAGTCTGGAGTTCTAATAGTTTTCCTCGGGTCTGTGGAGTGGGTCAGACTGTTTTTAGTGGCAGGACGACTATGGCCATTGACATGCACTAGCCTAGCACCAGCAACCTCTGCAAATACAAGGACTGGAGGGAAGATTTAAAAAAGTGTCTCCAACACTCTGGCTCACGAGGAAATGAGGCCCTGTGTCCAAAATTCTGAACTGTCCCGAACAACAACAAGCATTAGTGAACTACTTCTGAGCAAAACTAACATTATGGTCATGAATAAAACATAAGTAACTTGTTCACTCAGACTGATTCTACAATTAAAATAAAAAATTGATTACATGATGTCGATATTAGCGCAGACAGACAGATTTGTGCAGTTCGAATGCGAGAAATCTCCAACATTCAAACTGCACAAATCTGAATATCTGTGCCAACATTTACATCATGAACTAAATTTTTAATCATAATTGTATAATCAGTTTGAGTGAAGTTACTTATTCAATTAAATGAATTACTTGCGTTATTTCAGTGTATTGAAAGTACTTCATTAATACATCACAACGATGTAATTAAGCACTTATACATTTTACTCTTAAATAGCTATTAATATGTGGTCCCTAATCTAAAGTGTTACCAATTTTTTATTTGATTTTATTCATTTTTTTAAATCATTTTTAGCTTTATGCATATTAACATTTTTTATTTATTGTTTTTATTGATTTATTGGTTTATTTATTTATTGTTTTTATTTATATATGTATTATAATTATGATTTATTTATTTTATTGTATTAATTTGTCTGTGCAGCACTTTGGAAACCGTCATGTTTATGAAATATATATAAATAAAGTGGATTGGACTGGATTTTTCTGTGGATTTTTCTGTTTTTTTCTGTGTTTTTTATTTGACGACTGAGGAGTTACACAAACATAATTTTAACAAAGTGCAGAGTGATCAACATGTCAACTCTGCCACTCCAGTCACCCAAAGCAAAAATACTAAGAGAAATAACTCAAGAAAATGTCGAAAATGTCTCGAATTGAAGATGTGGAACTGTAGCAAGTCATAGATCAAAATAACACATGATTTTGAAATAATCGGCTATTGTCGCTCCGAATATTACCATAACGATGTGTATTATCGTGAAAGCAAAAGGTGTAGCAGGTGAAAACAGACGGAAAAGGGTCAGAATCCAATTTCCTGATGTTGAATAAATGTGTTTCCTTTGCTAATAGTGGTGTTCTTAACAAATATATAAAAATATGTTATTATTTTATTTATTTAAAACAAGGACAGTGCACAGAAAACATTAAACTCAGAGAGAAAAGAGTTTGCAGTCCTTGGTTTAAACAATTGTACACAAATTTCCTCATTATTTCTATAATTATTTGTTTATTATTTCAAGCTTTTCTTAAACTATACAAACATACATACATAAAAGAGTATTCGTAAGATTTTTAAAGCCTAATACCACTATTTTCTGATCTGTTATAATGTTTGTTCATTAAAAAAACACACCTGGAGTTGTGTTTTGTTTCTTTCACACATGTTTAACACACAAATCCTGCACATTTAGGCTGAGTTCGACTTCTCTCAAACTGAAAACACCCAGTTCCACCTCGTGATGTCACGTGGTAATACAGGAAGTGCTCCAGCGTGTTTTTAAACTCCGTACTGTACACTGTGGTGGATACCTCTGCCTCCACTCCAGTGTCAGTATTTCATTAAGTTTATATTTACATTTTTAATTATAGCCCATGGTCTACGATAATATAGCACTATTTGAGCTTGTTTTGTTAAGTTAGTTTATTTAATGTTACTTTACTATCACTTATTTTCTGTAGTAAATTGATTTGCTTTTGTGTTGCTTTAATTAAGTTAGTAGTTTAGTTAACTGTTTCATGTAATTTCCCCCTCCTTTTTGTGTTCATTTAGTTGGCCCCGGGGCTATTTAAGGAGACCTGCCCCCGGTCTGGTGTTTGTTTGTTTTGTTGTGTTCAGTTGAGTTTAAGTTACCTCAGTTTGGGCTCAGTTTTTTGTTGATAGTTTGCCTGTGTTAAATTATTTTTAGTGCTGACAAATGATTAATTTTTAAAATCAGATTAATCACACTTTAGAATTTTGATTAATCACGATTAATCGCAGTTAATTATTCTTCAAAAAAAGTGCTATTTTTAATGAAAAAGTTATACTATTGACATTTTTTACATGCTGTGACATTTTGTAAAGGCGTTGGTCAACTTATCGCTGGTAGTTTTGTTGACAACATTACCGCTGTTTGTCGTGCTCAGTTTGTCGTTGGCACAAGTAGCGTCGTTGCTGCCGCTGAATCAAACCCGTGTTTTGCTTTAAGATGGTATTTTAAACTTGTGCTTCTGTGGAAAGAGAGTTCAGAGTATCTAAAGTCCCGCCGGGCAGTTTTTTGTAGAGAAATTTGCCCTGAGCACCAGTCACAGTCTCATCTGTCGTCTTCACATCTGCGTATGGACCTGATCACTGACCTAATAACCTGCGCCGCCTTTCAGGACCGTCCACACTTTCCACAGAGGAGCGTTCAAAATAAATTGTGTGATTAATCTGCGTTAAAAAAAACAAAAAAACATTTGTGCGATTTTTTTTTTTGTGATTAATCCCCCTAATTATTTTGGACTTTATTAAATTTAAACTTCTTTTTGTACCTTGTCTTTTGTTTTCTCCGTTTGGTCCCTGACACATACCTTCACTAGAATCATTTGGATGATTTCAGTCCTAGAACGGTCAATCTCTACTGAACTAAAAGGAGGTAAAATGGAGCTGTTCACTTGAAAACTACCACTTCGTGACATCACAAGGTGGAGCAGAGCATTTTGAGCTTTAGACAGACTACTAATAAACAGCTACTCAAACATGAATGAATCAAAACACAACTCCAAGTCTGTTTTTGATGTAGAAACAACATTATAACTTGACTTAAAGCTCACAAAAGTCAATTTTGCGTCATACAGGACCTTTAAGTGAATTGGATCCAGGTGGTATAACAGATAATTTACACACTTTTAGATCTTAGAAGATGTTCTACAGTCACATGTCTCTTCTCACTGCATCCATAACTAGAAATGTCTGATCTTGATCTTGGACACTTGAAAACTACACGGTGTTCGCTTGAAACAAAGTCATATACAGTAAAAATTCAACACAAATGTACCCATAAATCACCATGGACTTTTACAGCTACGCCAATATCACCGGCGGCCAGTGCATCCATGGGTTTCAGAGCGATGAAAATCCAGCACTGTTGCCATTGCGATTAACAGTTCAGAACGTAATATTATAGATGCACAAATAAACGTCCTATATTACGCAAAATCGACTCTTGTCTTGAGCTTTTAGGCATCAAAAACAGACCTGGAGTTGTGTTTTGTTTCATTCACACGTTTGAGTAACTCTTTATTATTAATCAGTGCATCTCCAAAGCTCAAAATGCTGCAAATTTCTCTGATTTCATCTTGTTTTCAGATTTATTATCGACTTACCAGTTCAGAGACTGCTTCATTCTAGTCTAGAGGTCGTTTATTTTAAGAGAACTTGCTGCAAGGACAGATCATTTCACTACTTTTAAGTCATTTTCTGACACATTTATGTTTATATCTTAAATTTTAGCCAAGCTTTTTCCAGTGTAGTGGTAGGTGGTAGGTGGAAGGTGTATGGAGTTTAAAAACACAGTGGAGCACTTACTGTATTACCACACGACATCACAAGGTAGAACAGAGTGTTTTCAGTTGGAGAGAAGTCGAACTCAGCCTAAATCTGCAGCGTTTGTGTGCTAAACGTGTGTGAATGAAACAAAACACAAGTCCAAGTCTGTATTTGATGAGATTCAAGTTACAGCAATTATCTCAAGGCTGCAGTTTTATTAGGATAATAAAATGTCTTCTCCAAAGAGCAAAATACCCCTGTTTTTCTTGTAATTTAGACTTCAAACTTGTTCTGACATTCGTGGGTATAAGGTTTTCTCCCTCTCTCAGATGTGAACACTCCTGGAGATGTTCATAAATATATTAAACATACATCACCAGTCAAAATTTGGACACACCTTTTCATTTAATGTTTTTATTTTATTATTATTTTTTTTATACTTTTTTAATAAGATAATAACAAAGCGAAAAAAGTTAAACAACTACATTTTTAAATATTTTTTTTACAACCAAATCCTCAAATCAGCCGCACTTTGTAGAAAAATATTTGCAGATTTATGTAATATTTCTTCTTTACTACATAATTCCATATATCTTGCTTTATATATTTGATTATCTAAAATGCACAAAGTGTTAAAAAACCAAAAACAAACATTGAATGAGATGGTGCGTCCAAATTTTTGACTGGTCATCGATAAACGTTAAAGGTGCACTGTGTTATTTGTTGGTTTTTGGCTCGTTTCGATGGATAGTATGACATTAAACAGCTCTACTTTACGTTTATTCAATTCCAGGTGGTTTTAAAGCTAAAAAATACCTATTAAAACATTCATTCTGACTGTGAGCGGCGTCGCCTCTCCACAGACCAGACTTTCCCGCCCGAAAACTTCCACAGTGCACCTTTAAACCTGAGCGGCGTGCATAGAAGTTGAACTCGTCGCACTCACCAGGCTGTCGTAGTAGATCAGCTCCAGCTCGTAGTCCGGCAGGATGTCGCTTCTGTTGTTCACCAGGTCCAGGGCCATTTGGGCGGCGGGCAGGCAGGCTTGACCCCCGGGCCAGCCTCCGCTCATGGGGAACAGCGCGCCGATGTACAGCTTCTTCTTCCCTACGGCCAGAGGGGGGTGGGACAGAAGCAAAGCCAGGGTCAGAGCCACGTAAAGGGCAGAGAAAGCGGCCATCGTCTTGGTAGAGTTCTCCAGAAAATCTCTCGACAGTAGAAAACTTGAAACACAGTCCTTCGTCTTCCACCTTGGTTTTACGAGCCGCGAAATCAACCGAAATCAGTGGTTCGGTCTCATCGCGGCGTGGAAAAGTAGTTCCTTTGCAAGAATGAAGGAACTTTGGGTGTCGGAAATAAGTCTACGCGTTTGCAATCACGGCGCAGCGATTTCGGGTTTCTGAGGTGCTTCTGAGGTACTAAACTCCAGCGCAGCACTTCTAGCGAGATTTCGACTAGGAATCCCTCATGTTACTTTAAATTCTCGTGATAAAAATGACAGAAAATACTGAAAATACCGGAAAATACTGGACAATTCCTCCGTGAATTTCAAGATGCTCCAATCTGCGTCTTGTGTTTTTATCTATCTCCGTTCTCCATCTAGACGCCTACATGCTCCGCGCTGTGCTGCAAGGACGCGACGTGAAACCCCCCCGAAAATACGAGCGTTGAAAGAAATAATCCGCGGGGAAGAGGAGAAGAAAGAGGGGGGAAGAGGAGGAGGAACGGGAGGAAGCGGAGGAGGTAAAGAAAAGTGTCCAGGTGCTGCGTGAATGCGGTGAGGAAGAGGAGCGGAGCGAGCAAGCAGCCGGGCGAGAGCGAGTGCTGTGGCGGACTGCAGCAGCGGAGAGAGGAGAGAGAGGTGTAAGAGAGAGAAAAGAGGGAGGGAGGAGAGAGGGATGGAGAGAGAGAGAAAGAGGAGGAGGAGGGACGCTCTGTTTCACAAACCAGTCTGATTGTGCAATCCCTCAACGCAGCTCGTTTATCTTCCAGACCCTCCCTGCACCGCTGACCCCCTCCCTCCTTTTCTATCTATCCATCCTCTCACTCTCTCTTTCACTCCTTCTCTATTGTTTCACTCAATTTCTCCACTCTTACTTTCCCTCAACCTGCCTTTCTCCTCTTTTTAATCAATCTCATCACCCTTTCCAGTTTTAAGTCTCTCTATCAATCGATCTATCCATCTATCTGACATGACAAATATTTTAACATATTCTTCACATTGAACAATCTCGATTTAAATTGTGTATATCTGAAAAATGAAAATATATTTCAATAATAATTTAGCATTATTTAAGAGTGAACATAAACAATACATATTTTATTTTATCGTTTACTCAATCTGTGAACATTTTGAGTAAAACTGTGGAAAAATGTGTGAAAAAATTTTGAAGAAAATGTGAAAAATTTGTGCAAACATTGTTGAATTTTTTTGTGATTTTCCGAGCAAGCATGGCGGTTGTATTTGGGATTTATGTTTCAATAACCGGACTGACGTACAGACTGAAAAATGAACTGACAAACGCTTAAGAACATGTTTGTGCAGATCTGAACTACAGGGTTAGCAGCGTTTATGCAGAATAATACACATTTAGTTGTTGATTAAGGAAATTATGTGATGTGATACAACCTGAACTTTACCCCAAAACCTATGATTTCTCATGTCACAATTTCTGGAGAACTTCAACTTGAGAAAACAGAAATTCCTGAGTTTCTAACACTTTCAAAATGATTAGAATAAACAGGACGGTTTCGCTGCGACGACCTTCAAAACAGGAGCCAAGAGCCAAGCTTCAAGTGACACTAATCAGCACCGCTTCAAAAGAGCCTAAGCCACTGGGGTCAGAGGTCAGCGTTTGACCTCTGTCTTCTAAACCAAAACATTCCCGTTCTAAACTACACTGCAGAAATGTCTCACGTGTCTCATATCATGTTTTACTTATGGAAATACTGTTTAATGTCATTATCATTGTGTTAGGCCATTGTGATATTATTATGATTACAGTTGTGACTTATGCTCTAGATTCAAAATTAAAGAAGTCACATTTTATGACACTTTAAGTTGCACTAGAGTTCAGCGTAAAGTTAGGCGACTATATGTAGACGCTCCTACAAATCTGCAGAGGAAACACCTCCTCAAGACCTGAGATAAAAGTCAGTGACATCCAAACGGGCTGCTCCCCGTCGCTCCACACAGGACGCCCGGGTGACAGGATGCCCTCCCCTGGGTCCAGTCCTGACCTCTGACCCCCACAGAAAGACAGACAAAGAGCAGCTAAAGACTGCGCCAGGAAAAAAAGGAATGTCTGTCCTTGTTTCCTGAAGACTTTTCAGCCAAACTGCTCCTGACACACAGAGAGAGTGATCTAATAATTGAACTATGTGCCAGTGCCGCTTATTCAAATCTAAATATTAAGACACTATAATTATCTCTTGCATAATTTACCAAAGTATATATAACACTAGAGTGGAGACAGTGGCGGTATCTCCGTGATGTAACATAATCTGTATTCTTACATACTGGGGGCAACCTGTGTGAGGATAGAAATCAAACCTACAGTCTGAGGATTTCAGAAATTGCTGATTGTGTCCTTTCAAATTGTGATTTTGATTTGATTCAGATTAATCTTGTAGCCTTAGTTCAAACAAGAACCCCAGGCATTTCAGCCCATGTTTACAGGTTTAACTAGAGGGCATTACACCCACAATAAGACTGAACAGAGACAGAGTATTTAGTGTCTGCAGATGACTTTAAACTACCTACACAACTACATCTTTTGTTATTTTCCAATGTCAACTAATCAAAACGCGATTTGACTCGGTTTTAGCCATCAGCTCTCATTGGCAGCTCAAAAGAAAAGCTTGCGTTACCGTTTGTCATTATTAAAGCCCGCTGAAGTGAATTGTATTACTTGTGTTAGCAGTTGGCAGAGCTTTATACCACCATGGAGTTCAGAGCGAGGACAGCCCTCACCCTCCATCTGCATTTACAAGACAAGCAGTCCCCCCATCAGGACATCTGCCAGGCCCCGACGCCCTCTCTCCGATGGAAATGAGCCAATGGAGCCTCGAGAGCCTCCAGACACGCAGCCACAGACCAGCCAATAGTACAACAAATGTTACTTAGGTCAGCATTTTCGCGTACTAAAAATAAAAAGAGCACAGTTACTGCTATTGTGATACCACCAGGACTTTCTCAGACTAAACAAGGTCTTTTTGGGGAGTTTGAAGGTTTGGATTTTGAGTGGGTTTTATCATGGGAGGCCCTGTCTGAAGAAGTAGAACTAATCCTCCACCCATGCTTCAAATTTAGAACAGCTAATTTAAAGGTTCACTGTGTAACTTTTCAGGTTGGGTGTCCACAATATAGTATTAAACCTATATAAGATGAT
>CM068362.1:7398221-7500721 GCA_034769755.1 Odontamblyopus lacepedii
CAACAACGTACAAAAGTACATGTTTAAAGTGTGGTATAAGTACATGATTAAAGTGTGTTATAAGTACATGATTAAAGTGTGGTATAAGTACATGATTAAAGTGTGGTATAAGTACATGTTTAAAGTGTGGTATAAGTACATGATTAAAGTGTGGTATAAGTACATGATTAAAGTGTGGTATAAGTACATGATTAAAGTGTGGTATAAGTACATGATTAAAGTGTGGTATAAGTACATGATTAAAGTTTGGTATAAGTACATATTTAAAGTGTGGTATATGTATATGTGTGGTATAAGTACATGTTTAAAGTGTGGTATATGTACATGTGTGGTTTAAAGTGTGGTATATGTATATGTGTGGTATAAGTACATGTTTAAAGTGTGGTATATGTACATGTGTGGTTTAAAGTGTGGTATAAGTACATGATTAAAGTGTGGTATAAGTACATGATTAAAGTGTGGTATAAGTACATGTTTAAAGTGTGGTATATGTACATGTGTGGTTTAAAGTGTGGTATATGTACATGTGTGGTTTAAAGTGTGGTATATGTATATGTGTGGTATAAGTACATGTTTAAAGTGTGGTATATGTACATGTGTGGTTTAAAGTGTGGTATATGTACATGTGTGGTTTAAAGTGTGGTATATGTATATGTGTGGTTTAAAGTGTGGTATATGTATATGTGTGGTATAAGTACATGTTTAAAGTGTGGTATATGTGTGGTTTAAAGTGTGGTATATGCATATGTGTGGTTTAAAGTGTGGTATATGTATATGTGTGGTTTAAAGTGTGGTATATGTATATGTGTGGTATAAGTACATGTTTAAAGTGTGGTATATGTATATGTGTGGTTTAAAGTGTGGTATATGCATATGTGTGGTTTAAAGTGTGGTATATGTATATGTGTGGTATAAGTACATGTTTAAAGTGTGGTATATGTGTGGTTTAAAGTGTGGTATATGTATATGTGTGGTTTAAAGTGTGGTATATGTACATGTGTGGTTTAAAGTGTGGTATATGCATATGTGTGGTTTAAAGTGTGGTATATGTATATGTGTGGTATAAGTACATGTTTAAAGTGTGGTATATGCATATGTGTGGTTTAAAGTGTGGTATATGTATATGTGTGGTATAAGTACATGTTTAAAGTGTGGTATATGTGTGGTTTAAAGTGTGGTATATGTATATGTGTGGTTTAAAGTGTGGTATATGTACATGTGTGGTTTAAAGTGTGGTATATGCATATGTGTGGTTTAAAGTGTGGTATATGTATATGTGTGGTATAAGTACATGTTTAAAGTGTGGTATATGCATATGTGTGGTTTAAAGTGTGGTATATGTATATGTGTGGTATAAGTACATATTTAAAGTGTGGTATATGTGTGGTTTAAAGTGTGGTATATGTATATGTGTGGTTTAAAGTGTGGTATATGTATATGTGTGGTTTAAAGTGTGGTATATGCATATGTGTGGTTTAAAGTGTAGTATATGTATATGTGTGGTTTAAAGTGTGGTATATGTATATGTGTGGTTTAAAGTGTGGTATATGTGTATGTGTGGTATAAGTACATGTTTAAAGTGTGGTATATGTACATTTGTGGTTTAAAGTGTGGTATATGTGTATGTGTGGTATAAGTACATGTTTAAAGTGTGGTATATGTACATGTGTGGTATATGTATATATTTAAAGTGTGGTATATGTATATGTGTATGTGTGGTATAAGTACATGTTTAAAGTGTGGTATATGTATATGTGTGGTATATGTATATATTTAAAGTGTGGTATATGTATATGTGTATGTGTGGTATAAGTACATGTTTAAAGTGTGGTATATGTATATGTGTGGTATATGTATATATTTAAAGTGTGGTATATGTATATGTGTATGTGTGGTATAAGTACATGTTTAAAGTGTGGTATATGTACATGTGTGGTTTAAAGTGTGGTATATGTGTATGTGTGGTATAAGTACATGTTTAAAGTGTGGTATATGTACATGTGTGGTTTAAAGTGTGGTATATGCATATGTGTGGTTTAAAGTGTGGTATATGTGTATGTGTGGTATAAGTACATGTTTAAAGTGTGGTATATGTACATGTGTGGTTTAAAGTGTGGTATATGTGTATGTGTGGTATAAGTACATGTTTAAAGTGTGGTATATGTACATGTGTGGTTTAAAGTGTGGTATATGTGTATGTGTGGTATAAGTACATGTTTAAAGTGTGGTATATGTACATGTGTGGTTTAAAGTGTGGTATATGCATATGTGTGGTTTAAAGTGTGGTATATGTATATGTGTGGTTTAAAGTGTGGTATATGTATATGTGTGGTTTAAAGTGTGGTATATGCATATGTGTGGTTTAAAGTGTGGTATATGTATATGTGTGGTTTAAAGTGTGGTATAGGCATATGTGTGGTTTAAAGTGTGGTATATGTATATGTGTGGTTTAAAGTGTGGTATATGCATATGTGTGGTTTAAAGTGTGGTATATGCATATGTGTGGTTTAAAGTGTGGTATATGTATATGTGTGGTTTAAAGTGTGGTATATGTATATGTGTGGTTTAAAGTGTGGTATATGTATATGTGTGGTTTAAAGTGTGGTATATGTATATGTGTGGTTTAAAGTGTGGTATATAGTGACTAAACGGTGTGTGCTGTTCACTGGAGCAGGACTCGTGTCTGCAGAGCTGCACCTGTGTCTGTGAGTCATGGGTCAAATGCCTCGTTCATGTGTCACTGTGAGTCACCTGCACCTGGACACGGCTCAAATGTAAAATGTACTGTACATATGCTGTACATATAAACACATTTACATCCAATCCACTTTATTTCCATTGCACATTTTATAAATACAACCGTTTCCAAAGTGCTGCACAATACAAATAAAACATATCCTACAGAAATATAAAATAGCTCTATCGCTCTATGCTAAAGGTTAATGTGCTCTTGTTTTTCGCTTCTAGTTAAGTCATTTGATTTCATATGTTGTGTTGCTTTCACTTCTGTTTGACTACACATGGATTTTCTGACGCAGAGTGACAGAGTCCTCAAAAATAATAAAAAATTTGAAAGTAAATATGACAAATACCATTATTATCATGGTCTAATTTACTTAAAGCCCCACCACGTAACTTTTTAGCCAATATATTTTAGCTCTATATTTTCATTATGGATGTTTTTATTTCACTCAAATCCTTTAAAAACATGCTTTCTATGAGCAGGCTTGCCTCTCCACAAACCTGACTCAAATGTGGGTTTAAAGAGGGCCTCCACCTGCCTGTTGCCATGGATATGATTTTGGTTTGGATAAAATGTCCCGCTTTATGGCATAAAACATATCTATCTTTATGGAGAATGTTCCAGGGTGTGGTTTAAACATTCTATTTCTGTGTAGTTATGCTGGTTTGGGCGTCCGTCACCTGCTTGTTTCTATGGATACGTCATTCCTCTGCCTGGAATGTCCCACAGTGTGACATTAAACACCTCTACCTTACATTTATTGAATTACAGGCGGTTTAGTAGCTCAAAAATACCTAGAAACACAGGCATTCTGACTGTGAGCGGGGTCGCCTCTCCACAGATCTGACCTGTAACTTGGTCTGGTTTGGTCTCCATGAAGATAGAAAGGTTTAATGCCGTACTGTGGAGCATTCTAGACAAAGTAATAATATCTCCATGAAAAAAAGCATTTTTAAGGTTCATTAACTCGTATACAGACTGTTCCTTGTTCCCTTGATACAATTATTATTATAAATATCTTAATACTGTTTATAGAATGGCATATTGCTCTTAAGAAACAGCAGAATTATTCCAACATTTATGGATTAAATAAATTACTGGCATGTTTTTGATGAAGAAAGAACTTTGTAACAGTTAAGAATGACATGAGATCTTTAATCTGCTAATGTTAATCTCCTTGTCTGTGGCATCCATATTATAACTGTCTCTTCTTCTGTATTTGAGGGGATGTCAGTATAATCCCAACCACAGATCCTTCTCATCAGGGTCATGTCCAAGCTCCTTACAGTCAGACAAACATCTACTCTTCCTCCTCCTCTTTCTTTTCTGCTTCCTCTATCCATCCTCTTCTTCCTCTGCTCCTCTTCCACCTCTTCTTCTTCTCCCTATTTCACAATAATTTAGGTCCTTTATCCACCCAACCTGGATTTAAAGAAGGGCTATTACACTTCTGTGGGGTGTTAATTGCTAACTCATGACATATTTAGATCACTATGTTTTGTATACTTTTTAGTGTTTTGAAAATGCTGTACTGTATTCGCTGAAAATCACACTATAATTACTGTGCATTCTGCTAATAAAACTGCTGCACATTGCATCAGGATTGTGAAGTTGTCGTGTGTTGTTTTGTAAAGATGTGTTTGAACAGGTTTGATAAAATAGGGTTTTGTTGAAACTTGCATCACGGTTACGTAACTATAAATCCCCCGAGTTTGTTTGTCTCTTGGATAACTAACAATTCCCGGAGATCCTTGAACTCACTGGCGACTTTAGCTGAACATTTTCTCAGGGCCCCTGTGTTTGTGTCTCCTCTGAGTGAAACCACAGGCTCTCAGTGTTCGCTCAGATGCAGTTTCCCCTCAGCAGGTTTGAAGTGTCATGACGTATCAAGGTCACAGGTCTCAGTATGGTTACTTTGCTGACATATGAAACTGGTCATTTCCAGCTTACACAAGATTTGAATCTTTACTAGGGGTGGGGGAAAAAATCTAATTCATGTAATTAATTAATCTCAATTAATCGCATCACAATATTTGCCCCAGAAGCAACATTTTTTTTAGGTAAATGAATTTTAGTGGACTTCCTGAAGCCCGTCATTTGTTGGAGGACCAGAACTGAACCGTCAACAGCTCCAGCAGTTTCTGTGCAGCTGTGACGTGTTTTGCATTTAAATGGTGCCATAGGGTTGAGGTGCTTCTGTGATATAAAACTTTTCTGCACAGTTTGCAATAAACGATGCCTTTGTCAATACTTCCATCGGGTAGTTTCTTTATATAGAAATTTAGCGTCCAGCTGCAGACCCAGAGTCATGCTCTGCTGTTGTTGTAGTGGGAACTGTGTGCGTCAGTATGTTGTACCATGACATGATGCACTGACAAATGTTCTGCGTTGTTTGGCAAACTGCAATAAAATGAGTTAATATTTTTAATGCATTAATTTCATTGTAATTAATTAATTGTAATAAACGTGTTAATGTCCCACATCTAATTTTTACTTAACTTCACATTATAAATCAAAGACCAAGAATAAACGTTTTAACATCAAACTGAGTTCCACTAATTGGAATCTTTCTTAACAGTGTCTTTCTTTGGTACATTCATGAAAAATTGTAGTGTGGGAGCCTGTGGACGTGGACTTCAGGCTTGTGCTGCTAATGGTGAGGGAGGTTCCAATAGGACCCAGGAGAGATCACTAGATTATCAGGTGACATATAAAACCACTTCAGGCATGCAGTTACAATGTTCTAACATGGTAGAAATGCATTGATTAATTGATTTTGTTCAATACCCAGTCTTTAACATGGTTGGAGCTTGTTTAAGACCTATTTCAGACTAGATGTAGATCCAGCTGAGTCCAGTTTTAATCCTGATTTAGACCTTGCCTAGATGGTATTTCATGTGATCCAATTTACTTCAACAAAACTCACATTTGCACTGGTCTAATCTCAAGCACACATACTGTACACTCTCTAAAATATACATTTGAATGCGTTATTTACTGAATAAAACATGTGTTGTGTGCACTGACTTCCTTGAACTCACATTTGCATTAGTTTAATCTCAAGAATGAATTCATTAACTCTTCTTTTCTGAGCCCCACTTGAGCAGCACATTGACTTTTGCCCCTTGTATATGTTCTCTTGTATTTCCATAAACTCCTCTGTCTCTGTCCAGCCCTTAGTTTAACACAATGCTTCTGAATTTCCTTCACTGTCCACTTGTTTTTATTGTGGTGTGATGTTACGATGCAGCAGATGGTTTGGTGAGCCCTCCTCTCCGAGTCTGAGGAAGAGCGGAGGAACAGATGAACGTTTGTAGCTGTAATTATACGCAGAATAACTTTGAGAGAGTATTTCCTCTTCACGGGCCTAAACGAGGGCTTGTATTTCAGAAGACGACCGTAATGTGTTGAGGTGTGGTTGTTTCTTATGATCGTACGCTCCAGGGAGAACTCGGAGGAGCAGATGTTCTGAGGAGGAGCGGCACCATCCTCCCACCCAGAGGACATCAATAAACATTTACATGAAGAACAAACAAAAAAAAGTGTGTTAAAGGAACGTGTTAGTGTGTATAATCCAGGAAGGCCCAAAGTGACTCCTTTATTTGTCACAAGTCCCACGTGAAGCCCTGTGTACAGGATATGAACGACAAGACTTCACATACATGTCATTGTGCAACATTTAATCAAGAGACGACACACTCTGGAGTATTATCTAATCCAATTCACTTTATTTATACAGCACATTTCATAAACAAACTGCACAAGTGCTGCACAAATACATAGTAAGAACAACAATAATAATTCTAAAATGATAAAATAAATGCTCAGATTAAATCATACTAATCTTAAAGCAATAAAACCAGACAAATAAAATAAGAGGAAAACCATAGAATAGCAATAAATAAATAAAACTGATCAAATAAATTAAAAATATATAAAAGAGACAGAGGACCACACAACTCACACTGTGTTAAAAACCAAAGAATAAAAGTGGGTTTTAAGACGAGACTTAAAACACTCCACTGTGGGGGCTGTTTGGACGTGGGGGGGCAGAGAGTTCCAGAGCTCGGGGCAGATCATAGAGAAGGCCCCGTCCCCCCTGGTTTTAAGTCTTGTCTTAGGCCCCATGAGCTGGAGCTGGAGCCCACGGACCTCAGAGCGCGAGCAATGAGTAAATCTGGAGGAGGTTCGAGATGTAACGTGGAGCCAGAACATTCAAAGCTTTTAAAACAAATAATAAAATCTGAAAATCAACTCCAAAATTAACAGGATGTCAGTGCAACGATGCAAGGATTGGGGTAATGTGATCTCTTCTTTTGGTTCCTGTTAAAAGCCGCAGAGTTTTGGACGAACTGTAATCGGTAAAGTGCATTTTGTGAGATGGCAGAATAACGTGTGTCACAGTCATCCAGGCCTGATGAACAGTTTAACAGTGAACAGTTTAAAAGATAAAAAAGGTTTTTTAAGCCTATGTTTGTTTGGTTTGTTTGGACATTTATCTCAATCATAAGTCTTGTCCCATAAAATGTTTAACGTTTGCATTCAAGGCTAACATCTGTGTGAGTACATTTTTTGGGCATCCAATTTGCTCTTTATTTTCTGTTGCTGCCTCAGTTGTTGTTATTGATATTGTTCTTTAGTGTCTGCTGACCACTATGATACTTAGATGCTCAAATAAAAATGAGAAAACAAGTACATGCTCTTCTCCAATACTTCCCAAAAAATGTGAGTTTAGTCACTAGTTAATCTGTATGAAATCACATCAAAACATATGTTCGCATGCAAGGGAAAAAAATCACAAGAGACTAAAAGACATGGCGGATTTCTGCAGAATCAGTGAGTAAAGATAAACCTTTTTTTCCAACTGAGGTGAGATAAATTTAATGAGATGACATTGAGCTCCTTTGTTCTACTGCTTTACTGAAATAAACAAACCTGAATGCACCACTGTATTAGAGCCCGGCTCTATTTAAGAAGCACACAGATGTAACATCGGACCTGTCAGACCCATGGTGAGGTCATTTTACCTCTTCAGTCGTTGGTGGTGATTTTGTGTTTTGCATATACACCAAGCGACCATGGTGTACACGCCTATAGATGGTGACCTTTGACCCTGAGCCCTGACCTCTCCCATCTTTAGCCGCTGTCCAGACATGGGACTATATGTAATCTGATCCACTCTCACTGTCTGCCCCGTGCACTGCTCCTGATGGGATCCTCCACACATGAGGCCAGAGTGAGCGGTCACCTTCAGTCTGGAGCTGGGATTAACACTGCAGCAGACCACACATGTTATTACAGCACACAGATTATCCTGATGCACACTGAAAACACACAGAAAACAGAATACACACACAGAGGCCAGAGGAGCAGGGACAGGCTCAGGTTTGTGTGTCTACAAGCTGCTGTTGGACATTATGGGATGTGAAGCAAAACTGCACAGATACAAACCACAAGAGCCGTGGTCGATGCTTTGTGGTGTAACACCGTTTGGAAGGTTTATTTTATTCCAAAGGTGCAGGAGACTTCCCGGAGAAGCAGGTATCTACGATCATAGAGAGAAAACCCACAGTCACAGCACTTCAGACAGCACAGGTTTCTTTTTATTATACCTGCAGCATTTTGAAGGCCGAGCAGCACAATGACTTCTGCTCATTTTCTCTTTTTCAGTTGAGCACAAAAGCCCCAGGCTCACACAACCAGTCTTCATTGTTGCAATTTACAAGTATTTTTTAAACAATAAAACCTGTGTATGGTTGAGTGCAGGGACTCAAGGGGCTGTACTATATTTAACCTCGGAATCTTTATTTAGAAATGGTATTAAATGGTGCGTTTCACAGCAAAAAAGCAGTCAGTGATGGCTGCTGTCATCTTCAGAGAGATAGAGATACTTTATTGATCCCACTGCACGTCTCAGTGTCCTTTGTGTCTCAATCAAAGGTCTCAATGCAGTTCAGTCCCTGAGGACTGGTCAGGGAGGGTCAGCAGTGTGACCCTCCTCTGTGTCCTGCAGCATCACAGCAGCCTCCAGGGGGCGCCAGGTGAACACAATAAGAAAGACCTTGTTCTTACTCCGATCTGGTGTTTTAGTTGGTGATGAAAGGGTTCATTCCCTCAAAGTGTTTCTTCTGGAAGATCTTCTGCCACATTTGCTGCCACATATGGTGTAAAAAGCCTGTAGCATCTCAAAATCCAACAATTCTTTACTTGTGTCCTTTAAACTGCACATGCTGCACTTCTTAGTTGGTTAAAATTCCATGATATGATGTTAAAAACTGAGCTCAAAAAACAAGAAGTTTCAAAAGCTGCTCAGTGAGTGAACCAGGAAGTCACAAAAACAGCCAATCACTGCAAGTGACCCACTTAAGGCCCCACTAGTATGTATTTGAGTCGTTTTCGTTACGGATACAGTGTTCGTCCACACTAAACCAATGGAAAATGGCTCCAGAGACAGAACGATCTGGTGCTGCCAGCTCCGATGGATTCACCTGAGCACGGATCTGATCCGGCGCTGTGTGGACATGAAAACACTGATACACTGCCGTAGGAGCTCTAGTTGCCGTCCTGATTGGACCACATCAGTGTGACTTGCACCTTCCCCATACTTGGTCTGCACAGATTCCCAGTCCACACTCTGAGCCGCCATGTTTGTCTTAAAATCCAGTGTTACATTCAGTAACAACTGAACCTCGCCATCGATCCATGAAAAGACTGTTCTCACGCTTGCCATTTTCTTCAGCTCGAAATCTGCTGCTGCAACTTCAGACGCTGTGCACCACTTCCTTGTTTTTACCGCCCACGTGACATCGTGATGATGTGACGCCAGTCTAGTCATGTGACTAGCGTTTCAGGCAGTTTTGTGTTACTGTGTGGATAAAGAAGGCTTTGATTGTGGACACAGAAAAGACGTGTCTGGACGCAAATCATTTCCGATACGGTGATACGTTTCAGTGTAAACGTAACCTAAAGTACACGCTGACCACCGATACCTGTCAGGTAAATGTGCTTTTAGCTTTTAAGCACTTTTGTCTTGATAGAAGAAAATGATGAGACTGAAAATGAAGTATCCAGACCTGGAAACAACTAAACCACCTTGACTCTGTGGTTAATGTGGCTTATGCTAATTTCTCATCCAGACTTGACAGTTTTTCTGTGGTGGGCGCTGATGGAGATTTCAGACATGTTGTGTTTGAGGACCATGAATCAGTGCTGACCGGCGCCCCCTGCTGGTCCTTCATCCTGAGCCCAGCGTGGGCCTCTGCAGGGCGGGGCTTTCATCAGAGGGAGGACTGTCAGATCAGCCAATCAAACAGCGGGGAGAGGGGAGGGGGCGCTATTACACATACATGTCATCATGATAAAGAAGTACTAATATTTGTGTAGAAAACTGTCAGGGATTTCTGTTTGGATTACATTTTTTCTTAATTAGAGTCGTATACACTTGTAGGCCTAAAAATAATCGTTTTGTTAGAGTGGAAAACGTGAACTATAAACCTCCAGCAATAAAAGACAAAAACAAATATTGACTTCTATTTTAAAGGAGTTTCAAATTTCCTAAACCTAAAACCGATCTGCTGCATCCCCAGGTTTGAGGTACGTTCAAATCAAATAGAGCTCTTACTGATTTCTTCTCAGACAGACAGACAGATGCTCATTATTCCTGACGTAAATTCAATCAATCAATCAAAGTTTATTTATAGAGAGCTTTTCATACAAAAAATGCAACACAAAGCGCAATGTCCAATGTTCATAGCTGGTGATTTATCTAGCCTCTTGCACAGTCTCCATGGATTTGAGAAAAACAAACAGTTCATTTCACACAGTCCAACAGACCCTTGTGTTCATTCCCTCAGAGCTTTTCCTCTGAAGACCTTCTGCTATATTTGCTGCCACATATGGTGTAAAAAATACCTGTAGCAACACAAATGTCCATAGAAAGATCCATTGCAAATATTTGAGTTGAGAACTTTTAAATCAGTTGTTTTCAAAAGGTACAAGTGGCGCTTCCAACCTTTAAAGTTCTGGAAGATTGTGACTTTTAAGTTCATCAACTTAAAATTGAGGAAATTGATTGCCTAATTTTTTTTGAGTTCGGGTAACTTATGGCTTGCTACACATTAGAGGATTTTTTGGTCTTAAACAGTTTTTGAATGTGTGACAAAATGCGCACACCACAGACACGAGGAGAATCTTATGAGACTTAAAATCTCTGATCGCAAATACTTCAGTGGGATCTGTGTGCGGATCACAGGATATAAAGCTGTGAGCACGATGGCGTCAGCTGTTTCCTGTCTACAGTAAAACCACTCGCTCTGAGACTCTGAAGTGTTCACAGATCAGCGCAAAACTGTGTTATTATTATTTCTGAAATGTGGTGCAATACTTCAGATACAGGATTTTTAAAGCATAAAAGAGGAGATGAATTCCACAGGAAGTAGAGTCACTGTCGCTAATCTGCAACTTTACGCTCTATGGACGTAAACAGACACACGCAAGGAACAACTTTCACCTTTTCACTTTCAAAGAACGCTTCAAACTGGATTAACAGCGTGGTTTTGCGGACTGGATGTCATTATTTGCAGAGACAATTTCTATGGATAATGTGGGTGAGATGCTGCACTTTAAATGTGCCACTTTATGAGAGGTGGTGTAATAAAGTCTTTATTTCTCTATATCCTGAGTTTGTTTGTTGCGTCTGTGTCCGTCGCTCCTCTGCCCCTGACGCTCTGTTTTATCAGCTTTTACCGTCGCGTTGTTGATGTTTGGTGGTGACGATCTGACACTGACTCCACACATGAGGCTTCAAAATCAAGTCGGGTCACGTCTCCCTGAACTCGGGAAGAATAAATCACAGCCAAAATCGGGTAAATTCTCCTGTAGTGTGTGGCAGCCTTTATTTGGGTTTGCAGTGTACGTCATTTAGTTGGAAAAGTGGATTTACCCCATTTTATTATTAGATATTTTTTTTAAAATGTATGTATTATTATTATTTTTTATTTAATCATTATTAGTTGTATTATATTTATTATTAATAATAGTAGCAGTGAATTTATTACAATTTGATTATTATTATATTGTATTGTATTCCTATTTCTTCAGGGTTTGAGTGATTTGTCTTTGATAGTTCTGTAAGTTATGTTCTTTCTGCATAAAAACGAAAAAGGTGTGTGCCCATGTGCCGTCTGAACGACATATCTATATTATGTTACACATGAATAAAAATATATGAACCAGGAAAAGTGGATTTAGAGTTTAGTTCTACTTTTAAGGCACGAGCAATCCAGGTGCAGTTGTAATCATAATACATTTTTAGAACAGTAGGATCACACGCTGCCCACACTTCCTTTAATATATCTCCATTACACATTTAGCGGTTTTAAAGTACCTTCCGAAACATGGACGCTTCCTCCTTCCCTGCAAAACTGGGCCATACGCGTCTCATTAGCGCTCCACTCTAAAAGCTGTTTGATTTTTACCATAAGAAACAAGATTTGCCTCCCTGCGTGTGTTTTCTTTCAAGTCCGTTTGGTCGTCTAAATTGTATGAATATTACAAACCTGCATACATTAGCGGTCTGTATATTTGAATGTGGCTCCGGTGGGAATAGTGCAGTAAGTAAACACGAGCATTCCCATGGGTTATTTGCATTAGCACTGATGGCGAGATGGCTTTTTATGACTAAGTGTAGCATTAGCCTGTCCATGTCCCATAATAAATACATCATAATAATAAAAGTGTAAGAGGAATTGGATTTTTGAAGGTGACATATCATGTTTTATTGCATTTTTTTTGTTTTTTTTATTAACTCAGCACCTCCCTGCATCGGTAATTCATGAAACTTATGGAGGAATCATGGAGGAATTTGGATTTGTGTAATAACAGTCAAAAACAGTAGATTTTTGTTCTTATGGGTTTTTACAGATGGACATTTTCAGTTAAGAAAATGTTTTGTGAATGTGAAAAATCTTTGTAAGAAGGTTTCATGAATAAAACCCACTGTGTCCATGCGAAAGTGGAAGTCAAATCAAAGACAAAAATTAGCCGAAAACTATACTAATATTTATTCAGATTCAAATTTTTCACAACATTACACCTGCTTTTCTTTAAAACGTAAATAATTGGAGGAAGCCCGGCTCACAGAAATGAAACATGCATTTTTAGGAAATAAGAAGGAAGCTGCATCATGTTTAACTATAGATAGAGAGTGAACTTCTCCCACTCTCATATGACAATGTTCCAGAAACAGCCGCTCCACACACAGGTAAGTATTTTTGAGCCCTAAAATACTTATCTTTACATGTTGAGTATATATCTAAACAGAAAGTAGATAGTAAATATTATATGTTATAAATATGAAGCAGCTACGGTAGGAAAAATAAAGTTAAGCATAGTATTATGGAGTATCATCCTTCACATCCTTGTAATAATTTTCTAAAGACTAAAACCAAACTATGGTCATGAGCTCTGGGTAGTGACCGAAAGGACAAGATTGTGGATACAAGTGGCACAAATGAGTTTCCTTCGCAGAGTGGCCGGGCGCTCGCTTAGAGATAGGGTGAGGAACTCGGTCACATGGGAGGAGCTCGGAGTAGAGCCGCTGCTCCTCCACATTGAATGGAGCTCAGGTGGCTTGGGCATCTGTTCTGGGCATGTCCCACCAGGAGGAAGTCCCGAAGAAGACCCTAGACACGCTGGAGGGACTATGTCTCTGGGCCTGGGAACACCTTGGGGTCCCCTGGAGGAGCTGGAGGAAGTGTCTGGGCTGAAGGAAGTCTGGGAGTCCCTGCATAGACTGATGCCCCAACGACCCGGCCCCGGATAAGCGGAAGAAAATGGATGGATAAAACCAAATGGTTTACAATTCTTTTTTATTTGAACAGATAATAGAATGATGTTTTACTATGGCATTTTAAAGGTGCACTGTGTAACTTTCTGGCTGGGGGTCCATCACCTACTTGGTTCTATGGATATATCATCGCTCTGCCTGGAATGTTCCACAGTGTGACATTAAACTGCTCTACTTTAGATTTATTCAATTACAGGTGGTTTTATAGCTCCAAAATGCCTAGAAAAACAGTGATTCTGACTGTGAGTGGGTCGCCTCTCCGCAGATCTAACCTGTAACTTGGTCTAATTTGGTCTGAATGAAGATAAAAAGGTTTAATGCCATACTGTGAAACATTCCAGACAGTTCTGTGAAGAAATGCACTTGTCGGACCCTCCACCAGAACTGTTACACAAAGCACAAAGAGGAACTGCATGATACGATATAAACAACACCACAGGAAGAGGTCGTGTAGAAGAACGTAGTGTTGTGTAGTGTCGTAGCACCTATATTAGAGTTTCCTGTTGAGTAAATGAGGCAGAGCAAAACCAGAATGCACTTTTCTTCTAGTCCCTTCACATTACCAAGACAGGAAGCGCAGCAGACTGTGCAGGTCAGTTATGTTCTGCAGACAAAGCAGAAAAAACAGACTTTGCATTAAGATTTAACCACATTTTTAAAGACAAAGCTGTTAATCTAATTGTGAAAAATGACGACGGATGTGGAGAACGCTAATGATCCAACCACTGGGAGCCACACAGGTGAGAAACAGAACTTTATCCATGTTATAAAAACAGAAAGACTTAAATATGAACTGAAAAACTAACACAAGAATCACTGTTGTAATATTATAACATGTATTCTCATTTTAACAGTTAAAGTGGCTCTAAAAGGCCCATATTACAAAATTATCATCTTGTTTTCTCTTCTCAAACAGACCTGGAGTTGAGTTTTGTTTCATTCACACGTTTAAATCACATATCCTGCAAATTTAAGCTGAGTTCTTCTCTCAAACCGAAAACACTCTGCTCCAAATTGTGATGTTTTTAAACTCTTTACACTTTGAGTAGAATCATTTTGATAATTTCAGCCCTTGAAATGCCAAATCTCCACTGAACTAAAGGTAAAAGATACAGCAGTTTGAGCTTGGGAGATGTAGACAGACTTAATAATAAAAGTTCACTGAAACAAGTGTGAATGAAATAAAAAATAACTCCAGGTCTGTTTTTATTGTTTTATTAGAAAATAGCTTAGAGTTCACAAGAGTCAGTTTTGTGCAAAGTGGGATCTTTAAGTGAGACAATATCTTCACTTTAACCTAAAAGTCTAAAAGAATGTGAAGCTCTGCTCACTGCTTTGGTCACAGAGAAAAGCAAAAACAGAAACTTGAACACTGCAGCATAAAATCAAAACAGGAAATCGCTGCAATGCTCATGACCTTGACCCCGGTTATGCCTGATAACTTAACTGTTGTGGGATCTTATTGAAGAAAAAGAAGTTATATGGTATAATCAAAAATAGTGTTGGTGATTTTATTCCCAGAAGTACACAAAATAGTGAAAAAATAAAGAATAGACATGTACATTTACTAAAGCAGCAGCATAAACAGTGTGCAGCCTTTGGATCGCTCTGCCTCTGCGGTAGTGGGAGGCTCCTCTTATAGTACAAGGCTCCTCCTCCAAATCAATTAACAAAGAAAAATGACTATTTCTCTACCAATAAAAATAGATACATTCCCCCTTTAATATAGAAAAATCACAAAAATTACCATAAACAAAAATATTCTAATAACAGCTTTAGGCTATACTTGAACTCCTCCTCACGTGGAGGAGTTCAAGTATCTCAGGGTCTTGTTCATAGTGAGGGGAGGATGGAGCGTGAGGTTGACAGGTGGATCGGTGCAGCGTCAGCAGTGATGCGGTCGCTGTATCGGACCGTTGTGGTGAGGCAAAGGCAAAGCTCTCATTTTACCTCAGTCTATGTTCCTCACCTATGGTCATGAGCTCTGGGGAACGACCGAAAGAACGAGATCGCCAATACGAGTGGTCGAAATGAGTTTCCTCCGCAGAGTGGCCGGGCTCGTGAGGAGCTCGGAGTAGAGTCGCTGCTACTCCACATCGAGAGGAGCAGCTGAGGGGAGGGCATCTGTTCTGATGCCTCCTGGACGCCTCAGGAGGTGTTCCGGGCATGTCCCACCAGAAGGAGGCCCCGGGGAAGACCCAGGACACGCTGGAGGGACTATGTCTCTGGGCCTGGAAACACCTTGGGGTCTCCCTGGAGGAGCTGGAGGAAGTGTCCGGGGTGGAGGAAGTCTGGGAGTCCCTGCTTAGACTCCTGCTCTTGCGACCAGCCCCGGATAAGCAAAGAAAAAGGATGGATGGAGAATCTAAGCACAGATAGGGAAAAAATAATAAATTCAATATGAAAACAGCAAGTCACACATAACATGTTACTCGTGATGTCACAAGTGATGCAACATAATGCGGAGGACTGCAACCCTCGGGTTGGCCGACTATAACGTGACTGACAGACAGAGGAGACAGTGAACGTGGAGCAAAGTTTGGAAACGCTGTAATATCAGTGAGTGGCCACTACGCCAACTCAAAACAGCTACAAGCAGCAAAACCCTATGCAGTTATTTGAATAGATCCATGGGACTACTCTGACACAATAACATAGACCAAAACCAGGACTAAATTCAAGACTTTATTTATTTAACTAAAATATTATTATTGTACGGCAACTTTTATTTAGAATGTCATTATTTTAAACGGTAAACAAGCCCCCAGACCCAGTTTGAACCATTTTAAACCAATCCAGTAGCCTTGGTCATTTACTTGTGGTCAAACAGGAAGTGCTCCACTGTGTTTTAAAATTCCTTACATCTTCACTAGAATCATTTGGATCATTTCAAAATGTGAACGGTACTTGTGATGTATAATCCATGTATAATTTTTGATGAAGTAACAACATTCTAACAGGGCCTAAGCTCACAAGAGTCAGTTTTGTGTAATATCGGACCTTTAATGTTTCACTCCACACAGTCAAATCAAGTCTGTGGGTGGGTATACTACTTGAATATTTTTGTTGCGTGTACAGGAGTGCATTCTGGGAGGAGGGTGGAGCTGACAGTGCTCAGAGTGGCTGTGGTGATGGCTGCAGGTCTGATCGTCGCTTATGTCTTTGACGGAGTCGCCCTTTTCAGTGAGTAATTTTACCTTTTTTTGTTTTGCATGAGTAAATTTGAGACCGTGTGAGCCTTCATTCGTCCAGGTGCGGCTCAGTGTACAGAAAACTGCATCTGTAGACACGTGGACACTGTTTTTGTAAAGTTTCAGCTCAATTTGATGGCTCTGGCTTGAGGCGTTACAGGATTTTTATTAATTTGAGTTAATTAAATGTCTAAAGGAGGAGTTTTGAAGTGAAACAGCCCTGCTCCTGTTTACAGCTAACATCACTATGGGTCATTATGGCCTATTGTGTATTAGCTGTTTCATCTTCATCATAGTTAAGAACCTGATTAGTATTCGATTGGCTTGTTGTCTTTTTATTCTGAGGATTAAGGACGCTTCTGTAAACTGCTGGAAGAGTAAAGGTATTACGCAAAATTGTGAGCTTTAAGCCATGTTATAACTCTGTTACCTTCTCAAAAACAGACCTGGAGCGGTGTTTTCTTTCACTCACACGTTTGAGTAACTCTTTATTATTAGTCCCTACATCTCCAAAACTCAAAATGCCCTGGTCCACCTTGATTCAAGTTTGTTTATTTGTCACATGCAGGTTCAACACAAGGTCAATAGTGCAATGAAATGCTCAGGATGAGAGAAACCGTTGACTCGCTAAGATATTCAAGAAGTACTAATACCTGCAATAAATAGTACTGGTAAAAAAGGTAAATAAGTAAACAATATAGTATAAATGAAACAGAAAATGTACACCAGAATTATTGCAGAGGTGAAAATGCAAGGAACAGCAAAATAAAAGTGAAAAAATGCATTGCACACTCAGATGGCCGATGTGCAAAAGATTTTTTTAATTTTTAAATTACATTTTGGCAAAGTACAGTACAACCATGCACTGTGGTCCAAAGCAAGAAAAAGAAAGGAAAGAGCTTTGGTGTGCGTTTTCTGTTTCATTAGAAAAGGAGCTGTTAACATGACATCACAAGGTGGACCAGAGCATTTGGAGTTTTGGAGATGTACGGACTAATAATAAAGAGTTACTCAAATGTGTAACTGAAAAAAACACTACTCCAGGTCTGTTTTTGAGAAGGGAACATATATAACATGGCTTAAAGCTCACAGACGTTTACTCTTCCAGCAGTTTACAGAAGCGTCCTCAATCCTTGGAATCACCTAAATGATTCTAGTGAAAGTGTTTGGAGTTTAAAAACACAGTGGAGCACTTCCTGTATTACCATGTGTTTTCAGAAGAAGAACTCAGCCTAAATATGCAGGGTTTGTGTGTTTAAACATGTGTGAATGAAACAAAACAACACCAGGTATGTTTTACATGAGATTTTTTCTTTTGTTTAATCTAAAAAAAGTTTGAACTCAGTGTTATAGTCATAGATCTTCTTGTATTTTAATTGCAAAACTGTGGTGCTATAAAACAATTCAGATTGTTTTTCTCCTCCAGTGTCCATGAAGAATAAAGCACCACCACCAACCCCGACCAGCCCAAGTAACTCAACATTTAAATGTCTGCGTTTTAGTCTTACTGTATCAGTGGTTTTGTTTTCATTTCAGGTTTTATTTTCATTTCAGTCACGGACACAGTGCCCACAGAATCTGTTCACACTCCTGTCAGACTGTGCTGTGACGAGGGCTGGCTGCTCCATGGACAGAAGTGTTTTCATTTCTCCAACATGCAAACATCCTGGGACATCAGCCGGAGGATGTGTGCAGAGATGGGAGGAAACCTGGTGAAGATAGAAAGCAGAGCGGAGCAGGTGCAGGATTTTCATATAACACATAAGCTTTAGGTACATTTAGGGACTTTTGACTTTTCTGACTAGCCAAAAGATTGGTCAGACTTTTTCTTTAACTTCTTTAACTTAACTTTTGCATTTATTTTTATACCTCGAAACTATGAATGATGGAATATGGAAAGTTGCAAACAAATATAAACTCAAAATAACTCAAAAATCACATTTTACTTGGAGAGCAAAGGGAGGGGGGACTCCCAGCATCATAAACAAAAGCGAAACTTATAAAATATGTTAATATGATGTTCTGGTGAATATAGCGTTATCAAATAAATAAAAGGTACCGTAAAATACCAAATAAGAGCCGGGGTGTTTATTTGTTTCAGTCACTTAACAGACCAGGTGTTTATTTGAGATCCGGCGGTAATTTGGGGCGATTAATTGTTAACTGTTTTTGTACTTTTGTACTTTCTTTATTTTATATATATAGTATTTATATTTCAATTCTCTTTGTAAATTTTGTACATATACTTATTGACTTTATATTATTATTTTTATTATTATTTCTATTTTTATTATTGTTTATCTTGATTGCATCACACTTGTTCCCCCTCTTTTGCACTAAATTGTCCTGGAGCTACTGTGACTGTTGAATTTCTCCACTGTGAGATCAATAAAGTCCTATCTTATCTTATCTTAATTCCTTCCTCACAAAAATCTTGCTCAGAAAAACTGGGAAAATATGGAACTCAAATTCCTTTAACCAGTATGACTAGAATTCCAGTTTTTACGGCACTAGCGACTACTTTGCCCACTTTGTCGGCACGATTCCTGCCGCCTTGTCCCCTGCCTTTGCTTGACCCTTTGCCACAACTTTCCTCTTACACCACAGCAGCTACGATGGCTTTGTAGCTTCTTCCGAATTGCCAAACTGAAGTAATATCACCAAAACTCCTAAAAACTGCTTCCATTTTCTGCCCACTGCGTTGCGCCATCTTTCTTTTTTATGTCAGTTTGCCATCTTTCTTTTTTATGTCACTTTGAAATAGGGATTTCACTGCAACGTCATCTGTTTCGCCACATTTTCAGTGAAGGTGATCGGATGCAGCGCACATTTTTTCCCCGCTGCACCAGAACTACGGCGATCCATAATGTGATCAAAGACTGACTGAAAGAAAGCACGATAGGCGACGTAAAAACAAAATAAAACAGTCAAAAAAGAAAAACGTGCAGCGTCAGTGGTCATGTCTTCCTTCCTTCCTTGATTTTCAAAATACATTCAATTTGGCGTTTATTTGGAACCAGTGGTTATTTATCAAAATGTACCCAACGTTAACGGGGACCCGGCGTTTAATTGAAACCCGGCTCTTATTTATACTTTACAGTAATATGGTAAACAGAAGTAACATAACACTCTTTAAGACTTGAATGCAAAGTAAATGCAGGATTATTCAAACAAAATTCATTTCTAAGAAACTGTCGCAGGGTCCTCTTCAAGACACTGTGCAAAACAGGAAAAACAGGAGCAAAAATGTGCGCAGGAAATATTTACAGCGGTACAGTGGAAAAAGGTCTATTTACAAGCATGTACAAAAACGGTGGACTTCTCCTTCAAGCCTCTTTCTTTCCTTTACTCTCTCTCTCTCAGTGTCTATTTGCACGATATAACACAACCAGACGAAGAGTCAAGACAAGAACTGACCAGGTGCTTCTTCTTCTTTTGTTTTATGGTGGGCGGCACTCAACTTAACAGGTGCATTACCGCCACCTTCTGTGTTGGAGTGTGGACCAGAGTTTTCCATTCCTCCTGATTCGTGTATGTGCATGTGTGTGATTGGGGAGTTATATATAGTTCCCCCCACCTAAATTCTATCGTAAAGTCCTGACTCTTTTAAAAACCTAAGTGTCAGTGTCTTTTTCTTAACATGTTTAAGGCTGAGCTCCTCCTGACTCTGCATTCTCCCTCTGACCTGGAGCTGGGCGGCAGGGCGCACCTTTATACACCCCTCGCCCCTCCCACCTTCACCTCACTCCCCTCTAAAAGCTTAATTACATCATTCCTACAACCGAATGAGTAATATTACAGGGGCCAACAGTTACATACAGCAAATCACTATTTTCTCACATCCATAAATGACCTCCAACAGTTTACATACAAATAAAATACAGGGTTTGTCAGTGCGCACCGTGATGAGGGAGGAGCAGGAGCGCAAGGGGGAGTAAAAGGTCGATTTATTGCGGGTTTTTGAGGATAGTTCTGGCGCTTCCAAGTGTGCACCTTTAGTCGTGGCCGAGGTTATGTAAAATGATGTTTATTGTGCGTTTGCAGCGCGGAGCTCAGCGAACAAGGAAACAGGTGAGCGCGAGTCTTCTCACGCTTTCCCCGGGGACCTGCGCCGTCACAGAAACTTTTTAAATCCTAATTATGTTTTTTTCTTTAAATTTTAGGAATTTCTGTTTGAAAAAGTAAAGGAGTTAAAAAAGTTTGCAGAGGAGATGTTCTGGATGGGACTGACCGACGCCGACACTGAGGGGGACTGGAGGTGGACAGACGGATCTTCACTCAACCAAAGGTCCGATTCAAATGACTCATTTATGTTCTTTTATATTTATTTAATTCTACAAATATTTCATGCATTCACACCTCCTCACCCCTCAGTCACTGCATAGTCCTGGACTCTTTAGCGCCCCCTATAATGCCTCATTACACAGCGATTCGGACACACAGCTCACGGATATTGAGTCTAAAGGCTAAACTCAGATGAACCTTGATTTCTGTCATAAATAAAGATCACATCAGACAGGTTGACAAGTGTTTATGGACTAATAATAATTATACATGTTTTTGTCAAGCTGAATCTCACGTAAACAAACTGGATTATTGGCTTTTTATCTGAGATCTGAAAGCATCGATCTTAACGCACTTTTATTCTCGGGCTTTTAACACCGCGTGAGTCGTGTGCTCCTCTGTGTCTTTTATTTATTTTGCTTAGTTATTGCTTTTTTATGGTTTTGTCTTTATTTGATTTGACTGGTTTTATTGTTTTAGGACTGGTACGATCAAATTTTAGCAATTTATCTTTTTGTTGTTTTCACTTTATGATCTCTGTGCAGCACTTTGGCAACCGCTTTGTTTGTAAAATGGTCTGTCAAAATAAAGTGGTTTGGATTTGGATTTACACCATAACGGTTTATTTAAGAGTTTTATTCAGAATCAGCATCAGCAGTACCATAAACCAACGTTTTTATCAGCTTCATTCTCAAGCGTTGTATGAAGTTTAAGCCCTGTCTCTGTTCGCTGGTGTTTTTCTAACTCTGGCAATGCATTGTGGTCTATATTGGCCACAGATGCCCAATATGTTTCAAGATGCAATGTGGGAAATTTTGAGTGCACAACATTTTCACTAGGGCAGGGTATCATTAAGAAGTTGCAGATACGATACATACCTCGATACACAGGCCACGATACGATACGGATCTCGATACAGTGAGCTTACGATTTGATTCAATATATTTCAAATTGATTTGATACGGTTCAATAAAAAATAATGGCTAAATAATGGCTGTGATACTAAAAGTTTGTTAAACCACTTCTTGTGAAAGTGAATATGAAACACACCCATTCTAACGGGGAACTCTGGCATGTTTGAAGCTAAAGTCCGTCGCCAGAGGTGGTCAAATTCTGTCAAAAGCCAAAAAACTTCAGTGTGCATTTTACGTGGAAGTTAAGAACTTGCCCCCATCTCTACACTACTTTGTTGCCTTGACAGACTCACTGCCACAGTGAGATCTCCGCCGAGCACTGATCTGTGCAGTTTTTAAGCTTCTGACAGAATTCGACCACCTCTAGCAATGGACTTTAGCTTCAAACGTGCTCAAAAAAGTGAATATGTCAATGTTTAAATGCTATAACAAAATAATTTAGTAAAATACACCAAAAAATACTCTTGGCGATATATCGATACAGCAGCTCACGATATCGATACTGTAAAGATATTCTGTTTGTATGTTTGATTTTATGAACTAAAACATCAATCTGCCCAAGGGATTACAGGTAGAAATTACAACCTGGTATGAATCTCTTCTGTTAAGGTTAAAGGGACAGTTCGGACTTTTGGACATAGGGCCTCATTTCCTCGTGAGCCAGAGTGTTGGAGACGTGTGGAGACACTTTTTTAAATATTCCATCCAGTCCTTGTATTTGGAGAGGTTGCTGGTGCTAGGCTAGTGCATGTCAATGGCCATAGTTTGTCTTACCCACTCCACAGTGACTCGAGGCAAAACTATTAGAACTCCAGACTGTCCATGTGAACGTCTGTGTCCATAGAATAATTTTAGAAGTAAAACCAACCTTGGATTTAAAAGATTTATGTCTGAGCAGCAGCAGTGAGTTGTGCTTCCTGATACAAAGCTCGGCAGCGGCGGAGTGATATATGAGAAAATAGTCCCTCAACATGCGACAATTCACGCGATGCAAGGTTAGTTTTATTTCAAACATTATTCTATCGACACAGACGTTCACATGGACAGTCTGGAGTTCTAATAGTTTTACCTCGGGTGCACTGTGGAGTGGGTAAAACAATCAGTGACCTCTCCAAATACAAGGACTGGATGGAATATTTAAAAAAGCGTCTCCACACTTCTCCAACACTCTGGATCATGAGGTAATGAGGCCCTATGTCCAAAATCCCGAACTGTCTCTTTAAGGTTAATGTATATTGTGCACTGTCCCTATCTCATTAAATAAATACACACACAAAAAATCTGCACATTAAACAATACGATACATCGATATTTTGATATTTTTGCACACTCTAATTTTCACTTCCTGGGCATTCGGACTCCCCTAAAATTTCGTGGCTTAGTACTGCCCAAAGTAGGGAGAGGTGCGGACATTCAGACACATTTCAATATTATGATCCATGCTATTCTTCTTGTGTTGTCTTTAGTTTAGCCTTTTGGTTTGTGAGGGGAACTGCGAACGAACCGGACAACTGGACCACGCAGACCAACCCACAGGGGGAGGACTGTGCGCAGATGGGGGCGAGGGTTCGGGCCCCGGAGACTCTGTCCTGGTTTGACGTTCCCTGCACCATCGGGAGCAGGTTCATGTGTGAAAAACAACCGAGATCTACAGGCTGTCAGCAGGAACTAGAGTGAACTTAAAGGTCCGAGATTAAAACGAGGTCCTATGAGCGATAAGTCGTGTTATAATGTCGTTTATATCTATCATGATCAGCAATTTAAGCCCGGAAATGATCCTCGTGATACTAGTGAAGGTGTATGGAGCTACAAAACAAAACTGTGATGCTAACCGTAAGCACTGCTCTATCTGAGGCTTTAATCTGAGCGTTTTATCACAGTCACAATTCACACACGTCTTTATCAAAATCAGTACCTCGGAAGCTTTATAAATCTCAAAATAAGCCTGGAATTTATACTTTTTACTCTTCTTTTCTGTTGTTTACAATGGGTCATATATGGTTATATGGTTATATGGTTATATGGTTATATGGGTCAATGACGTATAAGGATTTTCAACAGGCAAATTTTAAAATATAAAAAATATTAGTTTCTATTGAACTTACAGTGTCAGGTGCATAAATCTGTGTTTAACTTTAATATTAAGCATTTTTGGTGTTTTTTATGTACATGATTTGGATAATATGAAGTGTATAGAAACAAACTCTTTGCATTTCTTTAGATTTTTAATGCATATTGATATTTTCTTTTGCTGTTCAATATGACAGTCACCTGCTTGTGTTTAATGAACAAACTACTGCCCTGTAAAATGCATCACATGAAGAAAAATGCCTAAAGAACCATTCACCCAAGTCGACTTTGTCTGTTATTAAACTCCAGCTATAGAATTCCTGCTGTTATTAGTCGCACCACATGATGCACGGTCGCACCACATGACATTTTAACACTTTAAGTACAAAAAATCATGCAGAATAACTCATGATTTCTGAAAAAAATTATTTGGTTCCATGGAGGTCAGAGGTGCTACAGAAATGTGGTGAATTATTATGAAATTTGACCCTTTTTAACTGAGGAAATGGCAATTGAACAGTGTCATGTCATTGACCCATATGTAGCATGTGTATGTTATTAACAAATAAATAAATAACTCTTTAAAATCCACAATCTGTACTTACTTAAAGGTGCCACATTATGCAAAATGTATTCCTTTTTATTTTATATCATGTTTTAATGTTGTTACCTCCTCAAAAACAGACCTGGAGTAGTGTTTTGTTTCATTCACATGTTTGAGTAATTCTTTATTATTATTTGTCTACATCTCCAAAGCTCCAAATGCTCTGTTCCACCTTGTGATGTCATGAAGCTCCTTTTACCTTTACTTTAGTACAGATTAGCAATTCCTTAAAAGCTCTGAAAAGTCAAATTTGCTGTTTTAACAAGTAAGTTCTTATTCATCACATTAATCAGCTCTGAAATTTCGTCAATGTCACAACAAAAATAAGAACTGTGGCGATTGTTTTGTGATTCATTAAAAAAAACGGCACTCCACAGCGTTTCGATTGTGAGTGTAAAATCTTAACTCTGTTTCCAGACAGAGATATGAAGTGTGTTTGAGTCGGAGTACGAGGAGACAGTGGATCTGCTCCGAGGATTAGAGTCCAGAGTAATCCTGGAGTGTGGATTACACCGGGACAGAAGTCTGGAAATCTGCAAAAACACAGAAGCAGAAGGTCAAGAAGAGACGGTCTGCAAATATAAATACAGTCATACTCACAGTAGTAGTAGTAGTAACAGTCACAGTAGTAGTAGTAGTAGTAGTAGTAGGAGTAGTAGTAGTAGTAGTAGTAGTAGTAGTAGTAGTAGTAGCAGTAGTAGTAGTAGTAACTGTCACAGTAGTAGTAGTAGTAGTAGTAGTAGTAGCAGTAGTAGTAGTAGTAACAGGCACAGTAGTAGTAGTAGTAGTAGTAGAAGTAGCAGTAGTAGTAATAGTAACTGTCACAGTAGTAGTAGTAGTAGTAGTAGTAGTAACAGTCACAGTAGTAGTAGTAGTAATAGTAGTAGTAGCAGCAGTAGTAGTAGTAGTAGTAGTAGCAGTAGTAGCAGTAGTAGTAGCAGTAGCAGCAGCAGCAGCAGTAGTAGCAGTAGCAGTAGTAGTAGCAGTAGCAGTAGCAGCAGCAGTAGCAGCAGCAGTAGCAGTAGCAGCAGTAGTAGCAGTAGTAGCAGCAGTAGCAGCAGTAGCAGCAGTAGTAGCAGTAGCAGTAGCAGCAGCAGCAGTAGCAGCAGCAGCAGCAAAGTGTCGCAGTAGTAGCAGCAGCAGCAGTTGGTAGCAGCAGCAGCAGCAGGGAGTAGGAGCAAGAGTAGCAGCAGTAGCAGCAGCAGCAGTAGTAGTGCAGCAGCAGTAGCAGCAGCAGCAGTAAACCGTCACAGCAGTAGCAGCAGTAGTAGCAGTAGCAGCAGCAGCAGTAGCAGTAGCAATATGCTACAGTAGCAGCAGTAGCAGTAGCAGTATAGCAGCAGTAGCAGCAATAGCAACCGTCACAGCAGTAGCAGTAGCAGTAGTAGCAGTAACAGGCAACCAGCAGTAGCAGTAGCAGCAGCAGTAGCAGAAGCAGAAGCAGCAGTAATAGTAACCGGCACAGCAGTAGTAGTAGTAGCAGCAGCAGCAGCAGCAGTAGCAGCAGCAGCAGCAGCAGCAGCAGCAGCAGCAGCAGCAGTAGCAGCAGCAGCAGCAGCAGCAGCAGCAGCAGCAGCAGCAGTAGCAGCAGCAGCAGCAGCAGCAGCAGCAGCAGCAGCAGCAGCAGCAGCAGCAGCAGCAGCAGCAGCAGCAGCAGCAGCAGCAGCAGCAGCAGAAGCAGCAGCAGCAGAAGCAGCAGCAGCAGCAGCAGCAGCAGCAGCAGCAGCAGCAGCAGCAGCAGCAGCAATACCGCAGCAGCAGTAGCAGCAGCAGGACCAGCATGAGCAACAGCAGCAGCAGCAGCAGCAGCAGCAGCAGCAGCAGCAGCAGCAGCAGCAGCAGCAGCAGCAGCAGCAGCAGCAGCAGCAGCAGCAGCAGCAGCAGCAGCAGCAGCAGCAGCAGCAGCAGCAGCAGCAGCAGCAGTAGCAGCAGCAGCAGCAGCAGCAGCAGCAGCAGCAGCAGCAGCAGCAGCAGCAGCAGCAGCAGCAGTAGTAGTAGTAGCAGCAGCAGCAGCAGCAGCAGCAGCAGCAGCAGCAGCAGCAGCAGCAGCAGCAGCAGCAGCAGCAGCAGTAGCAGCAGCAGCAGCAGCAGCAGCAGCAGCAGCAGTAAATACAGCAGCAGCAGCAGCAGTAACCATCACAGCAGCAGCAGCAGCAGCAGTAAATATGCTACGCAGCAGCAGCAGTAAATCACAGCAGCAGCAGCAGCAGTAGCAGCAGTACAGCAACAGTCACGCAGCAGCAGCAGCAGCAGCAGTAGCAGTAATAGCAACAGTCACAGCAGCAGCACAGTAGTAGTAGTAGTAGTAACAGGCACAGTAGTAGTAGTAGTAGTAGTAGTAGTAGTAACAGGCACAGTAGTAGTAGTAGTAGTAGTAACTGTCACAGTAGTAGTAGTAGTAGTAGTAACAGGCACAGTAGTAGTAGTAGTAACAGTCACAGTAGTAGTAGTAGTAGTAGTAGTAGTAATAGTAACAGTCACAGTAGTAGTAGTAGTAGTAGTAGTAGTAGTAGTAACAGGCACAGTAGTAGTAGTAGTAGTAGTAGTAGTAGTAGTAGTAGTAGTAGTAGTAACAGTCGCAGTAGTAGTAGTATTCACTTGTACAAAGTACTTACTAGAGCCGTTACATTTTGCACCAATGTTCCGATTAGTTTTGCTCAGTAAAAATAGAGACAGTGGATCAGACTCACTCCTGCAGGTGCTCCTCAAACCAGGGGACTGGGAACAGAGGACAGAATCAAAGAAGAAGAAGAAGACGGCTGAAGACCTAAAAGTCAAAACACGTTGGCGTGAAGTGATAAAATACACTGCATATGAGAGTGCGTCTGCTGTCTTCTTATACTTTTGCTTAATGTTCGAATTTTCTGTACCTTTTTATTGACTTTTCGCAGAAAGTGTTGGAAAGTAAAACGTGGAGAAAAGACTTCTGTAGAACAGACATGTGGAGGGAACTGTCCAGCACAGTCACTCTTTCATTGGGTTTTCAGAGGAAAGTTATTTCCTAAATCACTGGTTCACTGGTTTTAAGAAAATGATTTTTCCCGTCACTGTTCTCAGATCACCTTTAAACGACAGAAATGAGTTTGCATTTAAAAGTCTTTCTTATAAGTCGATTGGTTGGTTTAATGCCGCTCTGTGTAACATTTGAGGCAAACAAAAGTGAGACAAACAGGCAGGAGATCTTTTTTCCCCAAACTTTTTTCCCTGTCCTCCTCCTCCTCTTCTCCTTTCCTTCTTCTCTTCTCCTCCTCCGCCTCTCATCCTCTCCTCCTCTCTTCTCTTCATCCTCCTCTTCTCCTCCTCCTCTTCTTCTTCTGTGAATCCCGATGTGCAGGAGGGAGAGCTGCTACTTCTACAGGAGCTGTGGGCGTGCGAGCATGTGTTTGTGTGTACTCCAACAGACAGAGCGAGAAGGCGGGAGAGAAAGAAAGAAAGAAAAAGGGAAAGAGCGAAAGAGAAGGGAGGAAAAGAGAGAAAGAAAGAAAAAGAAGAGGGAGAGAGCGAGAGAAAGAGATGGGAGAAAGAAAGAAGAAGGAAAGAGAGAGATAAGAGAGAAAGAGATAGAAAGAGAGGGAAAGAGAGAGAAAGAAGGAGAAGAGGGAGATAGAGAAGAGAGGGAGAAGAGGAAGAAAGAAGAGAGAGCAAGTGCTTAAAGAGAAATAGGGAGAGAAAGAGAAGGGAGAGAAAGAGAAGAGAGAGAGAAAAAGAGGGAGAGAAAGAAAGAGAGAGAGGAGGAAGAGAGATGGGGAGAGGGAGGAGAGAGCAAAACAAGGAGAGAGGGGGAGAAGGAGGAGAGAGAAAGAAAGAGAGCAAAATAAGAGAGAGAAAGAAAAGACGGAGAGAGAAAGAGAGAAGGGAGGGCGAAGAGAGAGAAAGAGAAGAGAGAGACAGATAAGAGGGAGAGAGAGTGAGAGGAGAGAGAAATAAAGAGGGAAAGAGGGAGAAGTGAAAGGAAGAGAGTGAAAGAGAGAGAGAAGAGAGAAAAAGAGAGACTGCAAGTGCTTCAACAAAAATAGGGAGAGAGAGGATGAGCGAGTGAGTGTCTGAAGAGAAAGAGAGAGAGAAGAGGAGAGATAGAGAGAGAGAACATAAAGAGAAATAAGGAAGGAGAGAGAAAAGAGAGAGGGGAGAAGAGAAGGAATAAAGAGAGAATGAAAAGGAGAGAGAAAAGAAAAGAGAGAATGAGAAGAGAGAGAGAGTGAGAAGAGGGAAAGAGAGAGAGAGAAAGAAGAGGGAAAAGAGAGAGGGCTGAGAAGAGCGAAGCGAGAGGGAGAGAAAGAGAAGAGGGAAAAGAGAGAAAGAGAGAAAGAAAGAGAAGAGGGAAAAGAGAGAGAAAGAAGAGTGAAAAGAGAGAGAAAGAGAAGAGGAAAAAGAGAGAGAGAAGAGGGAAGAGAGAGAAGAGAGAAAAGAGAGAAGGCAGAATGAGAAAAAGAGAAGAGAGAGAAAGCAGAGAGAGGGGGAGAAAAGAAAGAAAGAGAGGGAAAGATAGAGAGAGAAAGAGAGAGAGAGCAAGTGCTTAAAGAGAAATAGGGAGCGAAAGAGAGAGGACGAGCGAGCGAATGGTTAGAAAAGAAGAGAGAGAGAGAACCAGGACGAGCGAGTGCCTGAAGAGAAAGAGAGATAGAAAAGAAGAGGAGAGAGAAAGAGGAGAGAGAGGAGAGAAACAGCGAGAGAGAGAGAGACAGAGGAGAGAGAGGAGAGGGGAGGGGATCGTGGCTGTGCGCGCTGCAACGAACCGGCAACCACCACCACCGCCACGCCACAAAACCACGCAGCCTCCGAGCGCCGCGCACCAGGCTGGCTTCCCCCGGACCTATTGTTCCCGCGCCTCATCACTGCCTCCTCCACGGACCAGGGGAGCTCCGCGTAGGACGTCCCCGGTCTCCTCTCACCTTCCCCGGGATTACTTCTGCCTCTTCCGCCGGAGCGAAGGGGGGGCTGGACAAAAGCTGAGCCTGCACCGCGTGGCTCTCCTGCTGGGTTGTTTTTTTGCGCGTACCCCCTCTCTCCTCCGCATTCGGGCAAGGAGGCGCACCGGAGGTTTCTGGAGCCATGGGGAGGGCGGGTAGAGCCGGAGCCTGGCCGGGGGCAGCGGGGTTAGTCCCGGTTGGGGGGTCCCTGGTTCTTTGGATTCTAGCGGTTATTATTGGATCGGACGCGTCGGAAACTGCAATGGAAACTAAAGCGACGTACATCTGGCAAACTGGTAAGAAAAAAACAAGCACCTATAATACTAAATGTGCACGCATGTGTCGCTATATGGGATTTTGGAGACTTTTTCAGGGTCTTATCGGTTAAAGCGTGTCCCATCTGAACGCTGGTTGTGAATTGTGTTCCCTGAAATGCTTTGTCGTTGCATTGGTGCAGGTTCTTTTAGTTTTAAAAGAGATTTGTGAATGAAAACTTTGATTGTTTACGCTAATGAAGAGTTGGATAAGGAGAATTGTACGCACGGGTAAAGATGCAATGTTGTCGTAAGGGATTTTAGCACCAAAAAAGCAATGCAAGGTCAGAATAAAAAAAAGAAAAAAAGAAAAAAAGAGAAAAAAAGTACAAAAAATTTAAAGAATTTTGATGAATGAACCAAAATAAATACATGAAATTTTGTTTATTTAAAAATGCTAAACTTCCGAATATTTTGCAAAATTGTAGTTTGTAAACACCACACATAATAATAATATCAAAACATAATTTCCTTTCAAAGTTAAAATGGTATCCCCTATTTAAAAAGCTACAAATATAAAATTTTTGTGTCAAATTTTGCCATGAAATGTCAAAACACACTTCAAACACTATGCAAATTCTGAAGACCTCACCCCTTTTCTTGGAGATACCAGCAGTACTACTCAAATCACTATCCAAATGACTAGTAGAGTTACAATATGGCTAGTAACTACATGAATACAGATTTTAGTTTGAATTTTAATTGTATTTTTGTAGTTTTTTGTTATGATTTTACTCCTACCAGTTGCGACGTTGTTGGGGTGTGCGTTCATTCATTGGATTCCGCCTCAGCACAGTGAATCAAAACAAATTTGACCTACATTGGGGCGAATACAAGAGCAGCAGTGGGGAAAGCAAGCGAAACAGAGATTTAATATAGATTTATGAATTAAAACAAAAGCTACACATTAAGCAATGTTTATTCTGCAGTTTGAAAGCTGGATTGTGTGGGTTTTTTATGTTTTGTTTAATAAGAAATGCCAAGAATTCATGTTTTTATGGTCAAATTGTAGTTATTGCTTTTAATTGGTAAAAATATATCTTTAAAATGCTGGTTCCACTTATAATAACTATATTTTAAAGGTCCTATATTACACAAAATCGACTCTTTTAAGCTTTAAACCATGTGATTATGTTGTTACCGCCTCAAAAACAAACCTGGAGTCATTCAAGTGACCATTTATTATTTGTCTGTCTACATCCCCAAAGCTCAAAATGCTCTGTTCCACCTTGTGATGTCATGAAACGGTGGTTTTCAAGTGAACGTCTTACCGTTTAGCTTTCGTTCAGTAGAGATCAGCAATTCCAGGGCGGAAATCCTCCGAACGATTCTAGTGAAGATGAGTTTAAAAACACAGTGGAGCTCTTCCTGTATCACCATGTGACATCACAAGGGGGAACGGGGTCTTTTCAGTTTGAGAGCAGAGCTCAGCCTACCGTAAATACCGAATGAAACAGGAAAAGCACATTCAAAGTTCTCGTAGAGGTGCAAATGCAATGTTTTTCTTGCTTTGGACCACAGTATACAGGGTTTGTGTTAAACGTGTGAATGAAACAAAACACAACTAGAGATATCAAGATTTTTGGCTTCCGATACGATATTTTTTATGGAGTGCTCTTTCCGATACAGATCCAATACCTGTTTTTAATTCAACCCTAAGGAATGGAAGGAACCATACACGGATTGAAAGGATTATTTAAGTGTTTTATTCCACTTTTAAACCCTCTGAATGAAATAGTCATTGCATCTGATAGAAGAGCTCGAACACGCTCACAGATCTTGTTGTAAAGCTCTGGTAGCACCGTCTCTGTAATGTAGTGTCGTGAAGGAAGTTCTTACCCTGGCTCCAAAAAGTCCATTAGACGATGAAAGCCTATGTTTTCCACGACAGACAGCGGCTGATCGTCTAAAGCGACGAATTCGACAACACTCTGTGTTATTTTCTTGGACTTGTCTCCATTTCGAGGCTTTTCTCTTCTTTGAAATGCCTTTGCCAATGTCCCTTGTGCCTGTAAATCTCAAACTCGTCCGGATGATTCTTTTGTAAGTGACGAATCAAATTGGTCGTGTTAAAGTGGCTCTGCTGGTTCCTCCACAAGAAACTGTTTGTTTGCAGCGATTGCGTCGCTGTTTGAGTCTCGTTTTGTTGGAGTGAAAAGTCGATGCTGCAAAAACGTGTGAAACTGGATCAGTCCAATCACGTGACTGAATCTGATACTGTCCGATACTCATGAAAGAGCGGGAATATCAGATCGGGACATCCCTAAAGACAACTCCAGGTCTGTTTGTGATGAGGAAACAACATTATAAGACACACTTATATTCTCTGGCTGAGTTGTGTCGTCCTCTGTCTTTTATTTATTTTACTTATTTGCTGCTATTTTATGATTTTTATGGTTTTGCTTTTATTTGAGTTTTACTGGTTTTATTGTTTTAGGACTGGTACGAGCACATCCGAACTGCTTTGTTTGTAAAATGTGCTGTAGAAGTAAAGAAATAAAGTGGATTTGGATAACGTAGCTCAGAAAATAGTGTAACATGGGACCTTTAACCTTCTTTTTCTGTGTCTTGAAGCGATCTTGAAGCTCCTGCGTTCTGAAAACACGTGTGCTGCAGTGTGTGGTTCGCCCTGTGCGCTAAAGCTATTGTGATGTATTTGTGTGTTTATTTTGGGGTGGGGGTTGTCGGGTTGTCGGGGGTCCTCCGGCCGGAGCATATGGGACTCCTCCGGGTCCCACGCCGACCGCTCCGCTCTCCTTCATTCATCATTCTCTCCGTCATGAAGAACTGATGAAAAGTGGAGTGTGTGTGTGTGTTGGGTTTGTTGGGCAGGCTGCAGCGAGAGGATGAAGGAAAGAATGGGAGAGATTGAGAAAGAAAGAGGGCGAGAGAGAGGAGGAGAGGCAGGTGTCAATGAGAGAGAAAGAGAGAGAGAAGAAGATGAGGAGACAGATAGAGGAGAGAGAGGGAAAGAGAAAGGCAGAGAGAGGCAGATGTCTAAGAATGAGAGAAGAAGAAATGTAGAGAGAGTAGAAAGATAGAGAGAGCAGAGGGTGTGCAAGAGAAAGAGAGGAGGAAAGAGAGAGGATGAAAAAGAAAGAGAGTGAGAGAAGAGGGAGTGGAAGCAAAAGAGCAGAGGCAATCTATGTGAGAGAGATGGAGAGAGAAGAAGAGAAGGAGAAAGAGAGGTAGAGTAAGAGAAGAGAAAAGACAGACAGGAAGAGAAAGGGAGAAGAGATGCAGATAGAGTAGAAAGATAGAGAGAGCAGATGCAGACTTTTATGAGAGGGAGAGAGAGAGAAGGCAGTGGAAGAGAAAGAGAGGAGGAAAGAGGAGAGACAGGTGTCAATGTGAAAGAGCTAGAGAAGAGAAGGAGGAAGAGAGGAGAAAGAGAGGAGGAGAAAGATAGAGAGGGTAGAAATAGTGGGAGAGTGAGAGAAGGGAAAAGAGGAAAGAGAGACAGGACGAGAGAGGCAAATGTCGCAGATGAGAAAGAGAGAGGGAGAAGAAAACCAGAGAGAGGAAAGAGAGAGCAGAGGCAGATTTCCATGAGCAAGCTAGAGAGAGAGAGCGAAGAAGAGGAGGAGAAAGAGATAGGAGACAGAGACAGAGAAGGTAGAAAGAGAGAGATTGAGAGAAGGGGAGAGAGGAAAGAGAGACAGGAAGAGAGAGGCAGATGTCTAAGAGTGAGTGAGAGAGAAAGAGAGTAGAAGGATAGAGAGAGCAGAGGCAGATGTCTATGAGAGAGAGATAAAGAGAAAGCAAGAGGAGAGAGGGAGAGAGGGGAAAGGATTGTGTAGTGAATTTGAGAGAGAGAGAGGGGAAAGGATGGAGAGGTAGATGTCTATGAGAGAAAGAGAGAGAAGAAGAGATGCAGAGAAAGCAGAAAGATAGAGAGAGCAGAGGCAGATTTCTATGAGAGAGAAAGCGAGAGAAAGAGAGGGAGTGGAAGAAAAAGAAAGAAGGAAAGAGGAGAGACAGGTCTATGCGAGAGAGAGAGAGTAGAGGAGGAGAAAGACAGAGAGAGGGCAGAAATAGAGGGAGAGTGAGAGAAAGGGAAAGAGAGACAGGAAGAGAGAAAGAGGGAGGGAGAGAGCAAGAGGAGGAGAGGCAGGTGTCTATGAGAGAGAAAGAGAGAAGAAGAGGAGGAGACAGATAGAGGAGAGAGAGAGGGAGAGTGGGAGAAGGGGAAAGAGAGAAAGGAAGAGAGAGGCAGATATCTATGAGAGAAAAAGAGAGAGGGGGAAGAGGTGCAGAGAGAGTAGAAAGATAGAGAGAGCAAAGGCAGATTTCTATGAGAGAAAGAAAGGAAGAGAGAGGTGTAGAGAAATGTCATCAGAGGTATAATACTCCCTACAACAGAAGCATAGCCAAACTGGACTCTACTTGACTGGAATGAACAACACTACACACGTCTCTTCTCAACTTTCCCACTACGTTTTATTCTAGGAAGCAGAGCAGCTGAATGGGGAGGTGGAGGGGCAGTTGTAGTTGAAGTGGCGGGGGCTGATGGGAGTTTGAGTTCAGATCAATGCTCCGCTTCGTCCTGTCCTCCACGACGGCTGTCTAACCTTACCGTGGATCAATGCACCGGCTTCACTGGGAAGGCCACCCCCTCTTCCAGCGCTCCGGAGCTGATCAATGGGGGAGCCCTGACCAAGCAGGAGCAGCCTGTTCGGATCAATGTCCGGGCCCCGGAGAAGCTTAACACCTGCCGTAGTTGTTAATGATTTGCACTGGGAATAGGCTCTGTGGCTCTTGTGGCGCAGGCATATGTGGTTAGTTTTGTGCAGTCTTTTTTACATTTTTTTAAATTTAGTTTTTAAAAATGTACTTATTATATAAACAAATTATACAAACTCCAGGAGGTCAAGCTTCACACTCAACCAAACACCACCCACACATCACATCCACACACTGTAAACCCGAACGTTCAAAGTTGCTGTAACATGTTCTTCTTTTGGAGTAATTTAACTAATATTTTTTGATGAAAGGTGTGGTTGTGGGTATAAGTGAACGTAATTTAGGGTGACCCGACGTCCCTATTTACCCGGGACAGTCCCAGTTATGAGCCCTGTGTCCCCTGTCCCAGCAGATTTATCCAAAACCAGTGATTTCTAACAGTTTTATGCAAGAAATGTCCCAGGTGTCTCTATTTTGATCCCTGCTAACAGTAAAGAGAGGCATACAGTATCATTTGTTTTGGTAAAATACAGAAAAGCTGCTTAAAATTTAACAAAACACAAAGAAAATGTGACTATACTGAGTCACATGTTCATCACAAATGGTCCGAGTGCAGAACAATTTTCCTTAATTACGCACTTGTTTCAAAATTTTATTATTACCAACCAACTCAAACCGGGGTTGTCCCAGTTTTTGATTGTGGTCACCCGAGCATAATTAAACAAAGAAAGTCCTGTTATTTGTATTGTTTCAAATAGGGATAACTTAATTTATATAGTACATGCTAAAATACAATACAATTTCAAAGCTCCGCACCAAATAAATAAGCTTATTCCAGGGGTTTGAAAACTCCCTTTTAAGTTCTGGGAGATTGTGACGTTTAAGTTCATCAACTTAAAATAATTGAGACAATCGATCGCCTCAATTTGTTTGAGTCCTGGTGACTTATTTGGGTTTACAGTGTACTCCACTCCTACTTCATTCAGATCCACGAGGAAAGAATAAGTAGTACTGATAATAATAATAATAATAATAAAACACAAATGAAAAACTAAAAGGGTATAAGCAATGCAACTGAGGGCTCAAACCACATTAAAATAAAAGAAACAAGCAAGAAACAATAACAATAATGATGATTATTATTATATTCCTAATACGAGTGGCAAGGCAAGTTTATTTGTACAGCACAATTTGTACACAAAGTAATTCAAAGTGCTTTAGAGAATTAAAAGTACATTACAATCACAATACAAACAAGTCAAAACATAAACAATCATCATAAAATTAAAAAAGAGAGTGACATTAAATAAGAGAGAAGAGTGCGGAATGGAAAAATTAAACTCGTTCAGTGCGCAAATACCAGTATTCAATTTTTTCTTTGTGGGGTCTTTCTATGTATCTTAAAGGTGCACTGTGTAACTTTTCTGCTGGGGGTTCATCGCCTTTTGGTTTCTATGGACATTAACTAGATCGAACTTACATTTATTCAATTACAGGTGGTTTTATTGCTCAAAAATACGTACAAAAACAGGCGTTCTGGCTGTGAACGGCGTCGCCTCTCCACAGATCTGACCTGCAACTTGGTCGGGTTTGGTCTCCATGATGATAGGAAGGTTTAATGCCACACGGTGAAACATTTCAGACACAGATATAACATCTCCACAGAGAAAAACAGACCTGGAGTTGTGTTTTGTTTCATTCACACAAACCTGCATATTTAGGCTGAGTTCTTGTATATTGTAACATGGCTTAAAGCTCCCAAGATTAATTTGCGTTATATAGGAGCTTAATAAACATTTTGTACCTGGAATACAAGATTTCTGCTGGCAGTGCCCCAACTCCCAAAGCATTTATTTTAACTGCCAATTTGGCCTCAAGTGTAATTCAGCAGAAATTACCCCGTGTTACGTTTTTAATACGCTTCACCAACAAATCAAAATCCATTACAGAGACCAGAACCCCGCTACTCCGGCTGAAATGTTTCACAGTGTGACATTAAACAGTTCTACTTTACATTTATTCAATTACGGGTGCTTCATCAACAGAAATTTGCGGACCTGGGGCAAGAAGACTCACACCAGCCCCCCTCTAGTATTAATTTATAAGCAGAAATTCAAATTCACTAAAACCATGAGGCCAGAGACAACAAACCCCTTTATCACCTGTTATCGACTAGAAAAAACAGGGAAAAAAAACAAAAACAGGTGTTCTGACTGTGAGCGGGGTCGCCTCTCCACAGATCTGACCTGTAACTTGATCCGGTTTGGTCTCATTGAAAGGTTTAATGCCCTACTGTGAAATAGGGCTGAGCAATTTTACGAAAAAAAAAAGAGTTTTTGAGATTTTTCTGGCAGATTTTTTGAAGTTTCAGTGCACATGAACATTTGCAAACGTCACAGAAACTTACGTCGTTCCATTCAAACAATAACTTTCATAACTGTAATGCAAGAATGAAAATAAAAGTCAAGAATTTATTTCAAATGTTCTATTTATGAACAGGAAACATGCTGTACTTAGTCTACACTGAGTCCTTGAGCTATGGCAGTGATTATAACAGAAGAACGAAAAGAGCATCTGCGTCTTAACTTAAAGTAAACTTAAACTTTTCCCATCTAAATATGTCAGACATTAAAATAGGAGGGTCAGTCATCGATGGCTCAGCAGCACCAAAATATTCCTGCACTTCTGTAAAAAAAAAAAAGAAAAAAGAAAGAATTATAAATAAATCAGAGCAAAAACAGTGAACGCCTTTTTAAATAAAGACTTACACCAGAAGTCAGGACTAAAACAGGACTAAACCAGGATTAAACCAGGACTAAACTAGGACTAAAGCAGGTCTAAACTAGGACGAAACCAGAACTGAAACAGGACTGAACCAGAACTAAACCAGGTCTAAACAAGTACTAAATCAGAACTGAATCAGGACTGAACCAGGTCTAAATAAGGATCACACCAGGACTAAAACAGGACTAAGCCAGAGTTGAATCAGGACAAAACCAGGTCTAAACTAGATCTAAACAAGGACTACACCAGGACTAAACCAGGTCTAAACCAGGACTACACCAGGACTAAACCAGAACTGAACCAGGACTAAACCAGGTATAAACAATGACTACACCAGGACTAAGCCAGAACTGAACCAGAGTTGAATCAGGACAAAACCAGGTCTAAACTAGATCTAAACAAGGACTACACCAGGACTAAACCAGGTCTAAACAAGGACTACAGCAGGACTAAACCAGGTCTAAACCAGGTATAAACCAGGACTAAACCAGGACTAAACCAGGACAAAACCAGGTCTAAACCAGGTCTAAACACAGACCACACAAGGACTACACCAGTTCTAAACCAGGAATAAACTAGGACTAAACCAGGACTAAACAAGGACTAAACCAGGATTAAATCATATCTAAACCAGGACTAAACCAGGTCTAAACCAGGACTACACCAGGACTGAACCAGGACTAAACCTGCTGCGGAGATGCCGTGGCAAAAAAATTGAGGAGCGGGTGAAATAGTTGACGAAACAAAAACCATGGCTTTGATGCTCCCAAAATCGTGTTGTCTGACGATTGTGTGCGATTGTGAATTATTCCAGACAAAGTAATAACGGAGAAATCCCAACGGAGAAAAGCATCTGACGGACCCTCCACCCTCCAGAAAAGTTACACAATGCGGATTTAAATAGCCCACTCTGCTCTGGTTGAAATTTTAATGCTGAGTGCCCCTCACAGTTGGAGTCTACTACGCGATTGTTCCTTTTACAGTGGATTTCTCCCTAGCAACAGTCATCATGTACTTACACCCACTGCACCCACTTTCGCCACCTCATTTGAATTCATGAAAAAATCCTGGGGTTCCTCTTCTCTGTTGAGCAAAACTAGTGAGAAGGTCTCCAAATTCTGCTTAACTCCAAATGCAAAAATGTAACTGCAGTTTTTGGTGAGTAAAAATAAGTACATGTGTCTTGCGTGGCTCCCTGTGAAACATTCTCAGAAACATCTCCATGGAGAGAAGCTGGAGATGGATCCAACGCCAGAAAGGTTACGCAGTGCACCTTTAAGTCTTGGTTTAGTCTTCAGTGATTTTGCTGTGGATGAGTTCTAGTTTAGTCCTGGTTTAGTCCTGATTTATTCTTGGTTTAGTCCTGGTTTAGTCCTCCTTAAGTCCTTGTTTAGTTGTTGTTTAGTCCTCCTTAAGTCCTTGTTTAGTCCTGGTTTAGTCCTGATTTATTCTTGGTTTAGTCCTGGCTTAGTCCTGGTTTAGTCCTGCTTTATTCTTGGTTTAGTCCTGGTTTAGTCCTCCTTAAGTCCTTGTTTAGTTCTGGTTTAGTCCTGATTTATTCTTGATTTAATCCTGATTTAGTCCTGGTTTAGTTCTGATTTATTCTTGGTTTAGACCTGATTTATTTATTCTTGGTTTAGTCCTGATTTATTCTTGATTTAATCCTGATTTAGTCCTGGTTTAGTTCTGATTTATTCTTGGTTTAGACCTGATTTATTTATTCTTGGTTTAGTCCTGGTTTAGTCCTCCTTAAGTCCTGGTTTAGTGCCGATTTAGTCCTGGTTTAGTCCTGATTTATTCTTGGGTTAGTCCTGATTTAGTGCTGGTTTAGTCCTGATTTATTCTTGGTTTAGTCCTTATTTAGTCCTGATTTATTCTTGGGTTAGTCCTGATTTAGTGCTGGTTTAGTCCTGATTTATTCTTGGTTTAGTCGTTATTTAGTCCTGGTTTAGTCCTCATTTGTTCTTGGTTTAATTCTGATTTTGTCCTGATTTGTTCTTGGTGTAGTCCTAAATTTACTCTTGGTTTAGTCCTGATTTAGTCCTGGTTTAGTCCTGATTTATTCTTGGTTTAGTCCTGGTTTAGTCCTCATTTAGTCCTGATTTATTCTTGGTTTAATTCTGATTTAGTCCTCATTTATTTTTGGTTTAGTCCTGGTTTAGTCCTCCTTAAGTCCTTGTTTATCCCTGGCTTATCGTCACCAGTGTATCTTCTATGCCTCCCAGTTCAAATACTGTATAACACTGTTTTCTTTTCCTTTTTCCACTGACATCTTCTGTGCCTATTTACAGCTGTTTACCCAGAATTTGTGTTCCCGCCCTGCGCGGCATTACCATCCATATCTCCTGCCGTGTAAAGACATGCTCGGGTATTAAGGCTAGAGAAAGTGAGCAGATTGGCCAGACAAAGCTAACCTAGCTAACGCGGCGAAGATGTTTGCGTTTGGCTTACGGACCCCCCCCTCCCCTCGCTTCCCGGTGGAGCGCTGGCACAGTGACAGGATCCTCGGCGTGCACAGATGTTGCCTTGAATGGAGCGTTTTCAGGGTTCTTGTCTGGGATCTGGCGCGGGTTGTTTGTGAGCACCGGGGGGAATCGCGGCGTCGCATTCAAGAATTCGGCGCTTTTGACAGAGTTTGAATGATGTGGGTTTTCAAACTGGGAAGACCTTCGCTCAAGTGTCAAAACAAGCTCCGAGATGCAGTTTGTAAATGTTATTGCGCGGAGTGAGGAGGAGAAATGGTTTGAGTAATAATACAGCATCGAGAATATAAAGTAATCAACATACAGTACATTAAAGCCACAGTATGTGACTTTTAAACTGAAAAAAATAGACAAACTTTTCAATTTGTTTGTGGTTATTGAACTGAAAAACTTGTGTGTTTACTCTGAGTGGGCTTGCATCTCCACAAACCTGACTCTTATTTACCCTGGATGAAGGCTTCTCCTGCTTGGTTCCACAGAAATGTTCTTTTAACTATAATATTCCACAGTATGGCATAAAACTTATCTATCTCCATGGAGAATGTTCTGAAGTATGGCTTTAATTTTCTATTTCCATGGAATCCTGGTGATGTGTGACCTCCAGAAAGTATCGATCAGTCAAACTTTATTTATAGACCGCTTTTGTACAAAAAAATGCAACAAAAAGCGCTTATACACCATTTTGTGGAGTAAAAAGTGTTGCAGCCACTCTGTCTTGTGACTTATAATGACTATACTTTATTATACTCTGCTTATAAAGTGTTATCAAAAGATTTTATTGTATGTATTTTTTTTTTCAAAACTTTTCCATGACTTTATGGCCCCTACATGTGTAGAATTGAGCAGACTTTTAGGACTAAATATGAAACGTGAACCCTTTCCCCTCACTTTGTGGTTTGTGATTATAGTTTTTAACATTCAAAATCCTGTTAGTGCGTTTATTGTGTCTCTTTTAAACTCAAGACTTTATTGTGTGTTGTCCTGCAGGAGCGGCTGCACAGACGATCACAAATAATCTGAATAACCTAATGATAACTTAACAGAACACTGTAGTTAAGTGAAAGAGAAACTAAAATTCCATAACTTTTCCAAAATTTCATTGACTTTACAAAATTCCATGAATTTTCCAGGCCTGGAAAATTCAATCAATTTCCATGACTTTTCCAGGATTTCCATGACCATGGGAAAATACTGGTACCTGTCAGAGAAATTCCTGTACTGAGGGCACTCACTGTCAGCTCAGTTGTTGCTATTTTGGCCTACGCTATCAGAGGTATAAAACCATACCTGGCCCCAAGTTGTGTTTTAATCCTGCTTTAACCTGGTTTAGATCTGGGTAGACCTGGTTTAGTTCTTATTTGACCCAGTTTAGACCTGGGTAGACCTGGTTTAGACGTAAGTAGACCTGGTTTAGTCCTGATTTGACCCAGTTTAGATCAGGTTTAGTCCTGATTTTACTCGATTTAGACCTGGGTAGACCTGATGTAGTCCTGATTTGACCCAGTTTAGATCTGGGTAGACCTGGGTTAGACCTGGGTAGACCTGGTTTAGTCCTGATTTGACCTGGTTTCGACCTGGGTAGACCTGGTTTAGATCTGGGTAGACCTGGTTTAGATCTGGGTAGACCTGGTTTAGTCCTGATTTGACCTGGTTTAGACCTGGTTTAGTCCTGATTTGACCCGGTTTAGACCTGGGTAGACCTGGTTTAGTCCTGATTTGACCCAGTTTAGACCTGGTTTCGTCCTGATTTGACCCAGTTTAGACCTGGGTAGACCTGATTTAGTCCTGACATAGATAAAATTCAATTCAGTATGAGTCGTAGTCCTGGTTTAGTTATGGATAGAATTCCAGTTTAGTTCTGACTTAGTCCTGCTTAAACCTGTTTACTCCGGGTTTAGTGTAACTTAGTTTTAGCTTCATTTTATAGTTTTTAAATAGTTGAATCGTTTACTTTTGTCCTGTAACCACAGTAGGAAAATGATCCATATACTCGTACCCACTCACAGACCTCACACACACCGCTCCATCTGAATCACTTTGCTCCTCCATCAAACCCGCGCTTCTGTTCACTGTATCTTTATCAAACCCTCTTTACTTTGCCAAAAAACCTCTTTGTTTCCTTGCTCAATTAGCAGACGGTAACGTGATTTGACCAGGATCTGCAGCTCTCAGTCTGTGTGCGTTTGGTTTGAGTTTTGAGTCTGTGTGCCCGCTGTGTGCCCGCTGCCAGGAGACATCAGCGCGGTGCCAGTTTGTTCATAGAGACGGCAGCGGGCATCACGGGCAGGTACACGTAACGCACACTGACACATGACGATCTGCTGCATGGTTATGTATGAGCTAAAGCGCTAGAACCAACCAACGCCCAAAGAAACAACTGTCAGCAACATTCCCTGTGGGTATGATGCTATCTGAAGGCACTGCTCTGTCAGAAGCTCTGTTAGACTTTAATCTGAGCTTTATTTTAACACAATCTGACCAGAAAGAGCTGATCTGAGCTAGAACTACGACAGTTTTTCAGTCATTCCTTTTTGTGGAAAATCAAATTCCTAAACAGGACCATGAACGCTCAGACTGATTATGGGCTCCTGAAAATGTGTTTAAATCCATTTTATATATATTTTTTTCTTTTGTTGTTGCAGTGTTTGCTAAAGTGTGCATTGTGTCACCCGGGTTGGGATGTAAGTATGAATAAAACTGTGAATAAGCACATAACAGCGTCCATTCTCAAATGACTTCTTTGTCAGTATAAAATCTGAGGGACTTTTGTTGGTGGATTTTCCACCTTCTGGTCATTTTAAAGCAGTTTTTTTTTTTATATTTTGGCTAAACTAATGACAATATATTCCCGTTTTTTACTTTTGGTGGGTGTAAAATTGGTCAAAAATAGGGACAACTTGGACATTTCTTGTACAAAACTGGGACAAATTAATGTTTTTTTTTGGTCTGCTTGGTCATGGGACACAGGTCTCAAAACTGGGACTGTCCTGGGTAAATAGGGAGTCTGATCACTCTGGTCACCATAGTAACTCCTAAATATTCCACTGTTAGCGATAAATGTAGAACACCCCAGCGTGATGTACAGCAAAGTATCACTACTAGTACATGCATTGATAGTATTGGACGTTTCTTGAGGTACTTAAGATCGTTTAAACACGCTGTCTATATTATTTCCTAATTTACCTGCATTTTATTTGTCTATGAATGATTTTATAGATGCAGAATGTTATTATAGGATGCTAACTGGAGGCACTGCTCTGTCTGAAGCTTTGTTACTCAAACTAACTCAACTTGGAACAGCCTGTACACGATTTTTTCTTTGATCAAAATTTGTCTAGCTCCAGTACAGATATATTGTGTAAGCAGCTCTATACGGCTTTTCTATTGTCCAATGAACCTGAGGTGCACTGTGGGCATGCTAGTTGTTGTTGTTTGCTTGACCGAGACAACAAAACTCTGCTCTGGTTTCTGAGAGCTGCAAAATGCTCTTATAAACTCATCAAAGTAAATTCAATGAATTAGAAAGCTCAGAATGCATCAATGAGGAAGAACTTTGGACCACTGCAAACTACTACTACTACGTTTATTTTTTATTTATTTTTTTTACAGATCTTAGAATAAAAATAACCTTCTTAAAATCATGTACCTGGATTTAGAATGACCTAACCACACTGAGGTAATGCTACAAGAAGAGGATGACTAACTCCTCTCCTCTGACTCTTGTGTTTGTTTTTGTGGAGGTGTGACTCAGACTTTGCGCAGTACGAAGCTCAGAGCAGGTCTTTTAAGTCGACAGGCTTTGTTAAAATATAACTCTGCCTCTGACCATCTCCTATAGAAAACTTTGGTTCTGTTTGAATGTTCCCAGACGGATTCACGGGAGGATAAAGAGTATAGGAAAGGCTATGCTACATCCAGTAAAACTCAAGAAAGATTTTTGAATGGACATCAGTAGGAAGCAAGTTTAAGGTGAAAAGTGCATTCATGCAATTAAAGTTGTTCTATAAAGTAGTTTTATTTCTCAAAAATACCCTGAAATACATGCGTTCTTACTGTGAGTGGGGTCACCTCTTCATAGACCTGGCCTGTAACTTAGCTTGCTGGAGTTACGTGCCTGTTTTTTAAGGAAATGGAGTCTAATACGATGTTGTGGCACATTCCAGGCAAAGCAATAACATCGCAATGGAGACCTGCGGAACATTCAATCATTACCAGTTTTCAAATCTCGACTTAAGACCCATCTTTTCAGAAAAGCCTACCTCACTTTATTGCTGTTCGTCCATTTTTAATTGTATTGCCTGTAATTTCTTTGTTTTGTATTTTATATATTGCCTGTTTTCATTGTCTTTGTACGGTGTCCTTGAGGGTCTAGAAAGGAATGAGGAAAGAAAGGAAAGAAATTACTGTTACATACTGTGAGCGGATTTTTATTGTCCTCCACTGATGCCGCTGAGGAACAGGGCGACCCACCTCCAGATCTTGAGCTAGTCTTGGTCAGCACTACCTTGGAGTGGAGCTGGATGATTTGACCTTATGTGCACATTTTGGGTCGATGGGGGAAAGTCGGTCCAGAGAAAACCGATCCAGACACAGGCAGAACATGCTAACTCCATATAGAAAGACCCAGGAACTGAACCCTGAACCTTCTGGCTGTGAAGTGTAGACTCTCAGACACCAGGCCAAAGGAAATATTGTTATTACTAATACTGTGACTTTCATTTGTGTGATATATTGTTTAATTGTCCTTATCGAAAATGAGTTAAAATAGTAGACTGACAGTAGGTGACAGTCTTAGCTATACTACATCTGTGATACAAATCAATATTTAACTGCAATGTGTAATTACAGACTTAGGGAGAGTTTAGTCAGATTAAATAGTCTGATAATTCTCACATTGGCCTACTGTACTGAAAACATATTTCCTTTTACAATGTTTTTTGATGGGTTATGTCGTTCAGTGAATAAATAATATGTAACCCCTTTTTTACATGGTGATTGGTGGTGACAGGCCCAGTGTGCTGTACCCTTAACGTTATATATGACGTTATTTTCCACCTATGTTGTTGATAATGTGATGACCTATAGAATATGGCAGACCCGCTGTGAAACCTGCTCCCCTCGAGCCCCCCTGTGGTTCACGTCCTCTCCCATCTCTCGCCTCATGTCCTCTGAGGGCCTGGCACCTCCTTCAACACCAACAAAAGTGACTATAGAATGTAAAAAAAAATGTCGCTCTGAAATTATATTATGAGGGAGATGATGTTGTTTTGCCGAGAAATGCATCTATTCAACAATGTTTGTGTTTCCTCATCACAAACAGACCTGGAGTTGTATTTTGTTCCATTCACACATGTTTAACACACAAATCCTGCATATTTAGGCATAATTAGTTCTTGTCACAAACAGAAAACACTTGAAGACACCTTGTGATGTGATGTTGTAAAACAGGAAGGGCTCCATTGTTTTTAAACTCCACACACCTTCACTAGAATCATTTGAGCGCTGGAATTGCAAATCTCTACTGAATTAAAAGTAGAAGTAGCTGATAACTTGAAAACTACCGCTTCATGACATCACAAGGTGGAACTGAGCATTCTGAGCTTTGGAGATGTAGACAGACTAATAATAAAAGGTTACTCAAACACTCTCCAGGTATGTTTTTGAGGAGGTAACAACATTATAACACAACTTAACCCATTTGTAGACCACCATTGTTGATTTGTCCTTTTTTCATGATGCAAATTTCATTTAATTTTTAATTCAATCACATGTCATGACACAATTGAATAAAAGCTGAGAGTCTTACCTTTTAAATGCAATTTATTTCATGTTTTTATGTGCTTCAGGGGCTGAGATATTAAGGATTTGATAAATGTTGACAATTCTTCAAGGAGATAAGGACCTTTAATCTAGAATGGTATAGGCGTTTCTTGTCGTTTTTTACAGGCGTTTCAGGCATTAAAACTCACAAGAGTCAATTTTGCATAATACAGGACCTTTAAATTGGCTGTATAGTGAACTGAAGCACTGTAATTTCTCCATTGTTGGACAAATCAGTGCTGGACAAATCAGTGTTTGACAAACGATAAAATGGCTAAAATCTCTTATCTCATGTCTTGATGTCTGAATTAATTGAAAAAGCTGCTATAGTAATTCGATATCTTCCTGTTACCTCCCATGGACCTTTTCCCTTAATATTCTACGTGGGCCGGCCGTTTCCTCCAACTGTGACATTTTAGAAAGTGACAAAAGCCCGTTAAAAGATCCAAGTTAATGACCTGGGCCGTCCCTCTCCCCTCTTACCTCTTTTACCCCCCTCTTCTCTTTAACCCAACTGAATAGGGGCCATTTGGGGACAGTCTCGCACACTTCCATCGCATAACAACGACGGTGGCTGGTGCAGATGTGTCCTTGGTTGGAACAAAAGCCCCCAGAGAAGCCTCCCTCCTAGCCACATAGTCACGCCTTTTGTTCTCGTCCAAATACCCCGCAGAACTACCACCCCCCCTTACTCCTATAGACAGCATGACATCCACAGCAGGCGCACCATCGGCCGCTGTCGGAGGGTGACCTTTGGCCCCGGAGTGAGTGGGGTCCCGGGGGTATCGGCGGTAAAGGGTGGGCGGGGGTGAGGGGGTAAAGAGGTGGGGTGGGGGTGAGATGGGGCAGATCAAGTGTTGTCAATGGCTTAATGCGTTCATTTTGTTTGGGTTAAGAAGATTACTGGATGTTCATTTCTATAGAGAGAAAATCTATCGGATAATTACAGATCGCAGGATTTAGGTGGTGAGATGGTTTGTTGTTTTAATAGTTATGTGTAAAAATGAGTTTTAATGTTATTTAAAGGTGCACTGCACAACTTTTCTGGTGGAGGGTCACTACCTGCTTGTCTACTGGAGATGTTATGTGTGTTTCTATTGCTCGAAAATACAATAATTTCTTCTGTGAATAGACCTTTTTCACAGCGGCTGGAAGTGCCCCACTGTAGGTTTGTGGAAATTTCGGTTAATAATAATAATAATAATAATAATAATAATAATAATAATAATAATAATAATAATAATAATAATAATAATAATAATAATAATGCATCCGTTTTATATAGCGCTTTTCAGGACACTCAAAGACGTTTTACAGAGCATTATTCATTCACTCCAGACCCGGTGGTGGTAAACTACTATTGTAGCCACAGCTGCTCTGGGGCAGATTGGTGGAAGCGAGGCTGCCAATCTGCGCCATCGGCCCCTCCAACCACCACCAACACTCACACACACCACGATATTATTGTGAGACCTTTGACGATACGATATCACCATATTTCGGTTATTGGTACGTCCCTACTTCCCTAGAATAGATTAGATAGATTTGTGCAGTTCAAATGCTGGAGATGTTCTCAGATTACATGTCTCGCATTCAAACTGCACAAATCTATCTATGCAAATCGATTTAGTCTGAGTGGACAAGTTATTTATGTTTTATTCACGACCATAATGTTAGTTTTGCTCAGTAGTTCACTAATGCTCGTCGTTGTTCTCCTTTAAGCTTTCGTTTTTCTTGAAGATTTGGTGATGGAGCAGATTTATTAAACTGGTGGAGAATACGCCAGACATTTCCACACACATTTTGCCACAGAAAACCATTAACCAGAAATTGCGCAACCCTAAAACGAGGCACTTCTGGCTGTTGTGAAAAAGGTTTATATGGCAACTCTCCACAGATCTGAATTGTTATATAGTGTAGTGCTGTAACCTGCTTGTTATGCTGCTCGTGATCGTTAGGTTTCATCTTTACTGTGGAACATTCTAGACAAAAGCATCAATGTTTCCATGGAGCCAAGCAGGTGGCAGGTGGATGACTATTTCTGTACCTTTTCCAGATTGTCGAATGTTCTTCTTTTGTGTTTCCTCCATCTTGTGTTGTGGATCTGGGTTTGATGCTATGTCTTACCCTGTGACTCACTCCGCTCTCTGAACCAACGCTGCCCTATTGATCCGAGTGATGGAGGTTCCAAAAATATCTGGAATCTGGAGTATCGTGTAGCTTAACCCTTCTCGCAAGAAGTAAAACTAAACACAAGGCCCTTTTTACTCCAGGGCTGTAGTTGACGAAAGGAGTTTTTGGTCGACTAAAAAGAGGGCGTGACAAAACCTCTTAGAACTATTATGTATCTGTGTATCTGACCCAAACTGCACTCACAAAAGTATACCTGCAGTACTACTACTACTACTACTACTGCTGCTACTCCTACTCATACTGCAAATACTATCACTATGAAGCCTACTGGAACTACTACTGCTACTACCAATCATACCACTTACTACTCCTATTCCATCTAGATTTACTACAACAAGGTCTTCTACAACTCGATCTACTACTACTACTACTACTACTACTACTACTACTACTACTACTACAGTATGTTAGGATATGTGGTGAGGGTACTGAGTTAGGAAAGGAAAAGTGCAAAATGTGATTGACACTATTTTCTACTACTACTACTACTACTACTACTTGTACTATTACTACTATTACTACTACTAGTACTACCACCACTCATACTACTACTACTACTGCTACTACCAATTTTACTACCACCACTATTACTAAAAATCATATTACTACTCCTAGTACAACTAGATTTACTATAACTAGGTCTTCTTCTTCTTCTACTACTACTACTACTACTACTCTTAACACTACTTCTACTACCACTCATACTGCACATACTACTGCTACAAATTTTACTACATGTACTGTAGTAGTAGTAGTAGTACATGTACATGTACTACTACTAAAAATCATACTCCTACTACAACTAGATTTACTACAACGAGGTCTTCCAGTACTACTACTACCACCACCACTACCACTACCAATCCTACTACATGTACTTTTACTACTACTACCACTACCACTCATACTGTAAATACTACCACAAACAAAGCTACTGCATGTACTATTACTACTACTACCATTCATACTTCAACTACAACTACCAACCATACTCTTCCTACTAGATTCCTACTACAAGTAAATTTACTACACCTAAGCTTGCTACTACTACTACTACCACTACCACTCATACTCCAAATACTACCACTGCCAGTTGTACTACATTTACTATTACTACTACTACTACCACTCATACTAGAACTACTACTGCTACTGCCAACCATACTCCAACTCCTACTACAACTAGGTCTTCTGCTACTACTACCACTACTACCACTCTTACTGCAAATACTACCACTACCAATCCTACTACATGTACTATTACTACTACCACAATATGTTAAGATAAGTAATTTTTTTCCTGATCATTTTACCTTTCCATTATTTCCATCGTTACCGTGTGTTGTTGTTTCAAACACACTTGATGGAATTGGCCTTCACGCGAGAGGCTCCCTCACGTTTATTTCGGTTTGTCTCCTCGCTCTCATCAGCGGCAGATTGCGCTCATTACCGGTGGAGGATTTGAAGGAGGTACTTGCAGCTGTTCAGTGCGGTTGCTGGCGGGGCGCCCCAGGTGAAGCACAGACGGGCGTACAAATAAACACACTGTTAACTTGTTGGCCCATTACACATGGTAAAAACACATTTCAGTCGTTTATTGCAGTCCTGAGTTTATGTGTTCATATTTTACAGTATATATGAAGCCTTCAATCTGGTTTGGGGCATTTATTTCAGATATTTGTTGTTATGCGGCAGAAATAACTTAGTGGTTGCAGCGTTCATCCACCAACCTAATGTTCTATATGGTTCAATCCCAAGTCTGTCCAACCCTTGAGCATTGCAAACTAGTGTTCTGTCATTGTGCAAGACATTACATTATTACTTATGTGCAATGTAAAGGAAGATTTCTATTGTAGCGTTACAGTATTTCAACCTCAAAATAGTAAACCTGCACAAAGGGCCGTTTTACTAAATCATTTCAACAAGCTACACTGAAGTTTTCCTTTGTTTCTTTATTATGCGCGTCTCTTTATGGGACTAAAGAATGACGAGTGCCCATTGTTCATGTGGAGAGGGACTATGCTCTTAAACGGCTGAAAGTGTTATTAGCTCATTAGCCTGATGAGCTAAACGGGAGGTCTGTTAGCCGCTCGCCATGGTAACGAATGGGGTCTGGTCTCGCTGTGGAACATTGACCAACTGCAAACCAGTTCAATATTTCGACATCCCTGGTTTGTGGCGATTGGTAATAATAAAATTGTGAAACATGTGCGTAATTAAGGAAAATTATTCTGCACTCGGCCCATTCATGACTAATTTTTAAGCAGCTTTACTGTATTTTACTTAAGCAAATCGCAATTTTGCCTCTTTTTACACTTGGCAGGGATCAGATTGGTAAAAAATATGGACATTTGGGGCATTTCTTGTATAATACTTGGACAAATCACTGCTTTTAGAGAAGTCTGCTGGGACAGGGGACACAGGACTCAAAACTGGGACTGTCCTGGGTAAACAGGGACATCTGGTCACCATTTTTATATGTATCATATGATGAAAATGGCGACCGTTTCCATAGATTATTAATTTAAAACAAACTATTATACATGTCAATGGGAACCTCAGCCATGGTTAATAGGCCAAAAATGTCAGTTTAGAAGTTACTTAGGTGTATTGTTTATCTTTCTTTGCACTAGGGGTATGTAAAATATATTGACAGATTAATATACTGTAATAATATTTTATGGTCCATCAATTAGTGTGAAACCCAGTGATTCACAGCCCGAATCTGCACAATTTAAACTCCAACTCTACCTAAACTTCTAATGCCACACTGTTGAATTTTTCATTGTTTTTAGTGTTAAAAACAGATGCACATCTCTTATGCATTGGTTGCATGTATTAGCAGTAGAGTTAGCCATGTATCTTGTGTTGCATCAAGTGGTTTGAAACCCAGTGACTCCAGTCCTCATTTGCACAACTTAAACTCCATCTCCATCAACTCAGCTGCAGAATATCCGTGGTTCCCACCCGAGAGGATCTTTGGCAGCACAAAAACTCAAACTGTTTTAGATCAGGTTGAAAAATCTGCCAACAGCTCGTACCCTCTCCTCCTATTATCCGCTGTATTACCCCGGCACTTGACAAGAATACATAATGATCCAGTTTGGAGTCGGAACAAAAGCCCCGATGACACTGCAATTTGTCGCGCACCCGCCTCCTCTCTTTCTCCACGTTGTTCTTATTATCCGACTGCTCAAGCAACAGAAGAAGCACCCATTCAGAGGGGCAGCGCTGGCTCGTTACACCCAGGGATGGAGTGTGGAGGGTGGGGGTGAGAGGGGAGCGTCAGTACCCCACCTCCAGGCTGCTGACATGGGCAGTAATTACAGCGAAGTGGGGACTGCTGGACCTTGTATGGAAGTCCACTGCAGAGGCCACTTTGTCCCAGAAGTGATAAACTAAAGAGTGGAGTATCTGGAAGTGGCTACTACTACTACTACTACTACTCCTATTACTACTACTACTACTACTACTACTACTACTACTACTACTACTACTACTACTTCTATTACTACTACTACTACTATTACTACTACTAAGAATGCAATCATCCTACTACAGTTTTCTAGTAATTCTACAATATGTTAAGATAAGTGAGAAGAGTGGAGTGTGGAAGTGAAAGTGAGGACTGAGTTACTACTATAACTAGGTCTGCTACTACTACTACTACTGGGTCTACTACAACAAAGTATACTACTACTACAGCTACTACTTCAACTACATCTAGGTCTGCTACTACTACTGCGACTACTACAGCGCTTTGAATGCTTGAAGGTGAGAAAGCTCTGTTCAAATTTGACTAGTTACCATTTTACTACTGCTACTACAACTAACAACTAGGTATACTACTAGTACTCCTACTACTACTACTACTGCTAGTCCAAAATGGGATGGACAGGTGATTAGTAGTGTGTAGATCAGTGTAGATTAACCAATTTCACGATTGTAAAAATACAACAGCAACTACTACTACTACTACTACTACTATTACCTTAACTATTACTACTATTACTACTACTACTACTACTAATATTACTTTAACTATTACTACTATTACTACTACTACTACTATTACTACTATTACTACTATTACTAATATTACATTAACTATTACTACTACTACTACTACTACAATATGTTAGGATAAGTGGTGTGGGTACTGAGTTAGCAAGGGAAATGTGCAAAACATGATGGACAAGTGAAAGTATGAGAAATTGGTTGAGAAAATACTACTACTACTGCTACTACTGCTACTACTACTACTACTACTACTACTACTACTACTACTACTACTACTACTACAAGGTCTGCTACAACTAGGTATACCACTTCTACAGTATGTTATGATAAGTAGTATGTGTACTGAGTCATAAAGGGAATGGACAGGTGATAATGCGAGAAATAATTATTACTACTCATACTGCAAATACTACCACTACCATTCTACTACACCCGCTACTGCTTCTACCAATCCTAGTACTACTACTGTCTTCTCCTACTGCAGTATGTTGAGATAAGCTCTGAGCTGAGTGCAGTATGCTAAGTGGAAATGGCTGACAGACAGGTGACAGTGAGAAATTGGCTGTGAAAATGGAATATGGAGGTTGGAATAAGCGGCTGTTATGATTCTGTTACATGAATCTGTAATGAAACTACTAGTGCTACGGGTATCTGCTGCTAATACTTCAGATTAGGTGGTATCAGTCTACTACTACTGCAAATACTATTACTGCTATACCAATACTACTACTGCTAAATACTACCACTACTACTGCAAATGCTATCACTGTTATACCAATACTAGCACTGCTACTGCAAATATTACTATTATTACTGCAAGTACTATCACTATAATTGCAAATACTACCAGTACTACTACAAGTCATTACTATGCCAATACTACCAATACTACCACTGCTATACCAACACTACCAATACTACTACTTATTGCTATTTTACCACTACTACTGCAAGTACTACCACTGCTACTGCTAATACTACTACTGCTACTGCAAATATTACCACTACTACTGCAAGTACTATTACTACTACTGCATATACTATCACTGCTATACCAATACTACTACTGCTACTGCAAATATTACCACTACTACTGCAAGTACTATCACTGTTATACCAATACTACCACTGCTATTGCAAATACTATCACTACTACTGCAAGTACTATCACTGTTATACCAATACTACCACTGCTATTGCAAATACTATCACTACTACTGCAAGTACTATCACTACAACTGCAAATACTATCACTACTATGCCAGTACTACCAATACTACCTCTGCTACTGCAAATATTACCACTACTACAACAAGTACTGTCACTACTATATCAAATATACCAAATACTTCCAATATCAATTCTTCTACTGTCACTACCATTGCTAATACTACTACCACTACTGCTACTAGTACTACTGCTGCCACTTCTACTGCAGTACTACCACTAAAAATCCTCCTCCTCCTACTACTACTTGTGTACTAAATTAGAAGTTAATCCATGGGTTTAACCAAATCAGATAACCAAAGTGATTAAAATACTGTAGGTATACGCAAATTATACTGTGACTACTACGACTATCACTATCAATCTTAGTACTACCACTACTACCTACTACCAATCCTACTGCCAATCCTAACCAGTGTAGGGTGTTCAAACGTGTTACAGTAACGTAACTATTTTTTTTCGGTAAAATAGCGTAACACTCCTTTATGGTACTTGTCGACTATTGGTCTTGTGCCGGTATTTAGCCTTAGATGGAGTTTACCACCAAAAAGTACCAAAGTAACGAGTACTTTCCATAGAGGGCAACTAAGTAAATTAAGGGAGTACTTTCTAAAGAAGTAACGAGCAAACACTACTTTTTAAAAATAACTTCCCCAACACTGATCCTAACTTGGTCTACACAAATCATAAAACCATATTTAACAACTTAACCAGTGCTAAATATCAAATGTCATAACCTTTAAACTAAGTGAAAGATCCAATCAGAGCCACTCTCTTGTAGTATGTCCCAACAGGGCCACCATACTGTACACTGCATGGCCATATCTAGCTTTTCCATCATCTCATTCCCTGATTGAACCTCTCTCAGCCACAATAGCGTCATTTGTTCTAAACCGTAATGCAGTTGTCACGTACTGTCAAGTCCACGCTCTTATTACCAGACGTCTTCAGACCGATGATATATGGGCTCCTGGCTTCGCTGGACATTGGATTGTGGAGGTGACCCGCTGACCCGTGCTGGAGCTGGACAGATGGAGGTTCTTAGCTGGCCCTGGGCGGCCCTAACAGCAGTGAGTGAGTGGGCTGGTAATGGTGCGCTCGTATCGCTTAAATATTCTGTCAGTTATGAGGTGAGAATGATTTGGAACTGAATACAGATGAGGGAATTTTGACGATTGTTGTTAGTTGGTAAAAGTAATAAAATGAGTTGGTACAGAATTTGCTAGCATACAAAAACTACTCTGTCCACATTGTAAACAAATACCTTTAATGTAGCTAACTGTCGCAGATGCTATTGTTATTGATTTGATTAATTTTTTTGCTGTTTTTTCTTTATTGTATATTTATTTTTACACTGCAGCTACAACTACTACTACTACTACTAGGTTTTCTACTATTATTACTACTACAATATATTAGGATAAATGCTGTGGGTACTAGTTTGCTAAGTAAATGTTCAAAACATGACTGATGACCTCAACTATTACTACTACTACTGCCACTACTACTACTACTCCTACTCCTACTACTTACTACTACACAGCTAGTCATGGTCAAACTGCAGTACTCAATATTGTTGAAGTGTCTTGCCAATAGACTAGAGATTGACTTATATATTGTGCCGATATTTGCCCTTTTTAGCATATTGGATATCGGCCCTAAATCTTCAGCAGAGGCCGATATTATGTTCGGCCCAACCAGCAGCCTAAATAGGGATGAAAAAATGTATATGTAGAAAGTTTTGTTTGAACATTTTAGTCCAAAGAGAGTACTGCAAAAATGTGATTACACTGAACTCTACTCAGTTTGTAGTAAAAGAAGGTTGTGGATGAGTTTGTACTTAACTTTTATTTGCGTATTTGGGGAAAAAAGACCAAAATCAGCTCTATATATCAGTCTAAAAACATCAGCAGAGCTCATTGGCCATCGGTTCCTGGATTCTAGGCAAGGCAACGCTATCTGTATTGCACAATTCGTGCTCAAAGTAATTCAAGGTGCTTTACAGAAAAAAAGACATTAAGATCACAATACACACAAATCAAGAATAAAATAATCAACTAAACAATCAGTATTAGCAGGTCGATCTCTATTATGGACACTGCTGTAATTTGGAGAGGATTTAAACTGGTGACCTTCTGGATAATGGGTAACCTTCTTCACCACTTCAATATACGGTATTTGCAACTGTTCAATGTCTAGCTAAGTTAAAATTACTTGAATTAAGAACATTTGACTTTGAGTAGATTCAACTTTCTGACATTCAAACTTTAAATACAAAGAGTTGTGTTTTTCTTATCTTAAGCATGACGTATTTTCATATTTTAAATACAAAAAGTCTTGTTCCACTTGCAGATCATTTTACTTGAAATGCACTTAAATCATGACAAAAATGTTCTTAATTCAACTCGACTTAACTTGGATAGATTTTAGTTTTTGCAGTGCTCTCTTAGAAGAGTGACCAGACTTTCAAGGTTTCAGAGTTAAATAAAATTGTGAAAATAGCGTAACATTGGCAATTCTCCATTTTTGGGTCAGTGTAAGATCTGAGAGACTTCTGTCGGTGAAGCTGGCTGTGTTTATTTGTCTCCTGGTCATTTCCAAGCATGTTTTTCTGTATTTTAGCTAAACAATTGGCAATATATTCCCCTCATTTGGTCAAAAATAGGGACACCTGGGACATATCTTGCATAAAACTTGGACAAATCAGTGGTTTTGTGGTTTTGTACAAATCTGCTGGGACAGCGGACACAGGGCTCAAAACTGGGACTGTCCCAGGTAAATAGGGACATCTGGCCACCTGATCTATTGGTCCTACTGACTAATGGCTGCAGGTTTGCCTCTCCATTTCTACGACCCAATTTTCTCCTTATTACCGCGTTGTCCTTGCACTCCAAATTCATCAAAACACCAGTGTCCCACAACAATTGGCACCCCTGACGAACCACGACCCTCATTATGCTAAAAAGGCCAAGATAAAAGCGTAGAATCTGCAGTTAGCTGTGGCCAAAACCTCCAAACACAACAAACATGAGGTCTGAAGCAACGCAGCGCTAGCTAACCCCATTATAGCGATTAGCCGTGTCTTCCTGTTCGTAGATAAACTGGATCTCTCCGCTGGATGAGTGCGTGGGGTTAGCCAGCAGCTTGCTGCGTGGTACGATTAGCCTGTGGAAATGTGCAGAGGATTGGGGCGTAGCTAAGCCCTAAAGAGCTTTGCATCAACCTGCTCCTAGCTTCCCACACTAGCTCCAATTAGCGCTCAGCCACAAATGAGCCAAGATAGTAACAGGGATAACCTACTGACTTACAAACGGTCCTAGCGCAGTCAGGAGCCTAGTGAACTTAACATAAACTATATTACACTGTATTAATAAGATATTCTATAACACTACAACTACTACTACTACTACTACTACTACTACTACTACTACTACTACTTACTACTACTACTACTACTACTTAGTGTTATAGTCAAGACGGCACTAATCGAGACCAAGACCTGTCTGAGACCAGGACAAGACCAAGAGGGTCGAGACCGAGACCACGGCCCATCAAGACCAAATAGAGTCCATCTTTGTCATTTTCAACTTTTATTTGTATTTTACAGTTATTTTGGCTCACATCAGTGTTTTTATGAATCTATCTACATTTTATCACTCGTTGAGTGTCAGACCTTGAGAGCGAGACAAGATCGAGTCCAAACGTAGTTGACTCCGAGACGAGACCAAGACCATAAAAAAAGACCGGTCTCGAGTACTATGACGCGACTACTACACCCACTACCATCCACCATATTATTCTTCAAGATATGCTCATAGTCATACATAAAATATTCTAATATTATACATAAGGAAACATTTTTAGTAGTTTTTACTTTTTAAAAGTATACATTTACTACACATATTAGTACTATACTACTACTGCTACTACTACTACTACCACTACTCATCATTCTTTCATATGTTCATAATTGTACATAAAATATTGTAATCCCATAAAAAACGATTTTGTAGTTTTTAATTTCACAAGTGTACGTTTACTATTTATAGTACATGACTACTACAACTACTACTACTACTGCAGTTTCATTACTCATAATTTGTTACGACTTCTACTACCACTAGTTTACTCCTCCTCCTCCTACTACTTCTACTTCAATCTGTTAGAACTAATCTACTCTTTTAGATTGCGTCTAACACAAGTCTGTAGTTGTTACTTTTCACACTATTAGTGTGAGTAGTACTTGCCCCACCTCTGATATGTGACATTCATACATATATTACTTACTTTTAATTTATTGTATATTTGTCAGAAATACTTGAATCTGCACAGGTCTGGTCCTCCTAACTACCTGTTCCCATCCGTTTTTTTTTTTCTGTATAAACAACATTCAAATCTTCCTCCTGTTTTTTTTTTTTTTTTGCCTGCCAACAAGTGACAACATTCTCCGTGGCCTCTAATTGGTTGAATTATTGCCGAATACCAAACTACTGAATGACCTGTGGATGAACCGGAGACGAGCAGGTCAGAGCTCACAGCTGCAAATCTGATCCTTCATGACAACGGTTTTCACTTGGCCTCACAGACGTCTCTAACTTTAAAAAAAAACTTGTCTAGATAATTTCTTGTCATTTTAAGCTCCAGCCGTCTCAGTAATGGAGTGTAATGACTTAATTTGGCCACTTGGCTGGAATCCACTCAATCTGATTTAGCACTAACAGGGCTTAACTTCATGATATAATTAGCCCGTCAGTCACACAGTTTAACAGTGGAGTTGCTATTTGTGATAAGATTCAACTTATTTCTTCATGGACAGCGCAATGAAACTGGCTGATAGATTTCTATAATTGTGTATTTGCAAATGTATTACAAAATATTCTGTGGCATGACCTTACAGAGTCAGCGTTGCCCTGCCTGTCTCAGTAACTTCATGTTTTAATTATTTGAGCAAAGCACAATTCATATTAGTTTTTTGCCGTTTTCAATGACAGAAAAGTCAGATCTGGACCTCTTATCATATTAGGGCAAAAAAGAATAATAATAATGATAAATAATGCACCGACAGAAGTACCTTATATTTTATGGAGAATGGACAGTTTTGGTCACATCACATTTTTATAGGGCACTTTTCCACCTTCAAAACACTGTAGTTTAAGATACTGAATCCAGGAGCTTACCTTTTCAGTAGTTGTTTTTTCCCAGATACCACACAGGTGAGCAGATGCTTGAGAAATGATTTAATGACAACTCTAATAAATGTAAATATGATTTATTTTACAGATAATAGACTCCAATTACCAGACAGTTTGCATCTGGGTCTTAGAGCCAATAGTAGGAAGAACCACAGACAAAGCATTTGTCCTATATTTACTATATTTGTAGACTCTATAAGGACATCCCACTTCTTACCAGTGAAAAACATGTTGTGTTGGACAATTTTCCATACATTGTGTAACCTATTCAGTCCCCAAAACATATGGATGTTCATTTGTGGGCCCCTTCCTGCTCTTTGAGGAGAAAACTTAAAGGCACTGTACAATAATTCAAGTAGTAGACCCCTAATACTAATATGAAGTAGTGAATAGTATAATGCATTATTATAACACACTACCACACTCTAAGCTGTCTTGCCCAAGGACACAACAACAGCATTCATCTGTGGGAGCAGTGGATCTGACCGCTCAACCAATGATGCTTATGTCAAGAGTAGGATTCACCGTGTTTTGTACTAAAGGTTCAACAATTGCAATCCAATTTTTTCTTTTACTGGGACTGATCACAGGGTGGATCAGGTGACTAAACCTGGGCCTATATATAAAACAGGTGCCAAACTTCACCTTTCATGTCTGTAGAAGGGCTTGACTGCAAACGTCACATTGTGGTGTCATTGAAATAAAAATTAGGAAGCTTCAAAGAACTGCAGTGAGGATCTATTTCTTCTTTTGCACAAGACCTGGATTCAAACCACCAATCCTCTGACCAACTGAGCTTCTGTCACTCTTTTCACTATTTTATTTATACCAACTATCCCAACTTGGTATGTCCCAGTTTGGAATTTAGAAAATCTGCTCATCCTACCACAGGGTCAAGAGTTACCAGCCACTACCTCTGTCCTCATGTCACACTGCGACTGCCAAATAAAGTCTTAGGGGCAGAATATCTTTAATTTCATGACATCACAAGGTGGAACCGAGCATTTTGAGCTTTGGAGATGTAGGCAAACTAATGATATTGGGATACTCAAACATTTGAATGAAACAAAACCCAACTCTGGGTATGTTTTTGAGGAGGTAATAGCATTATGACATGGCTAAAAGCTCACAAGAGTCAGTTTTGCGTAATTAAGGACCTCTAAAAAATTCAGGTACCAAATCAAAACTAAAACAGCAAACTGGGACCATTTTAGTTTATGAATTAATGTATTTACCTCAGCCACTTCTACAGTATAGCTAAACCAGTAGAGTCAGACATTGCATCTCAAATATCTCACTATTGACACTTGTTTACCCAATCCTCAAGGAACTACTTTCTTCTTCGCTCCTCTCCACCACACGACTCCGACTGACAGACTGCTGGTATGAATATAAAATGGCGGATGTGGAATAGTTTACCCCTATGCGAGCAAACACCATGAAAACTTCCCTAAATAGGCTCCACTTAACTGCAGTGGTCCCTGTATTATTCATCAGTGCTGGAGTCACAGCTCTACCAGGCTCCCTCTTCTTAATGAGGCCCAGAGGAGAGGAGCCGAGTCAAAACAGGACCCGTCTGAATATGAGCAGGGCACAGAGGCTCACTGCCCCTTTAATAAGTGATTGAGTGGATGCGGAGAGTTATCGCGGATTTATGAATGGAAGGAAAATTCAGGCTGAAAAAATTGTACTAAAAAAGATCTCAGTTGTCCAGGTAGGTGCCATTCCAAAAGAGAATATGCTTCGAAAAGCTGGGTGAACTCAACAGGAAAGGCCTCGTTGTTACTCCGCTCTGTTATTTCGGTCGGTGATGAAATGAATCATTGCCTCAAAGTACAGGGTGTCCCTAAAAAAATTGACATCATTTCGCAGGGCTATAATTTTGGCAATTCTTGCTGAAATAACCTCAAATTTTCACAGAATGTATAGAAACAGGTCAAGATTTAATGTGTATTTTGGTTCTGTTTTCAGGTTGAGCCATGCCGTCCTGACATTGATGTTGGTCTTCCAGATCCTTTAGCCCTGCATAAGCACCTTCCTCTTTACATTTTTGGTACATTTTGGGTCTAAATTTGTTTGTCAGCTGGTGAAGTTTTTAAAAATTTTACATTGAAGGCTGCACAGTCTTTGGTGACTGTGTGCGAGCAGATTCCAAGACGTAAAATGACTTCTCAGCTCAACCTGAAAACAGAAAATAAAACAAACATGAAAATTTGAGGGTTTTTTTTACAAGAACTGCCCAAATTAGAGACCCTTTTAGAGCAGAAGTGATAAAAAAAAAGCTGCATGTGCATTTTGGAATCGGAAGTGTGATTGTTCCCCATTCATTCTGATTCATTCAGACTGAACACGGACAGAAGAAGATGGAGATAAAAACATTTCTTGCAGCAAAATGTCTGGTTGTTCTGTGTGTTTGTCAGAATCGATATTCTACCGGCGGACTAAAGTTTTAAAGTTTTACTCACTGATCGCATAAGAATCTGGCAGTCGGACACCATTTGTCAAAGTCAGTTTGTTGAAGAAATATTTGCGATCTTTGACAATCATCCTTTTGCAGAGCTGGACAAACTGCTGAGTTCTGCCGTACTTCTGTTACCAAAATGCATGCGCAACCGTGCCTACGTCACCACTGTTAACTCCTAAAAGGGTCTATTGGCTTGCGAAATGATGTCCAATTTTGGGGGATTTTTTTCTTCGGAAGGTCTTCTGCCACATATAGTGTAAAAAGCCTGCAGCATCTCAAATGCCCACAGCGTGCTCCTTAGTTAGCCTCTTGCACAGTCTTCATGGATACAGGAAAAACAGCAGCTAATTTCACACAATCCAACAGTTCCACACTTGGGTTCTTTGACCTGCACATGCTGCACTTGTTAGTTGGTTAAAATCCCACGATATGTTGTTAGAAGTATTTCAATGTCAGTTACACAGATAATAGTGGCCTTATATGGACAATAACACAATGCAATGGCAAAGTTGTTGTTAGCCTAGCATATTTTTCCACACTAGAAACTAGGGATATCTTGATATTTAAAATATATCGAGATATTTTTGAAACTTGATATGAATTCTGACATATCGATATATCGCTATGATGCTTACGTTTACTTCTGGTTCCGCCGCTTCGCTTGTTTTGCCTTCTCTGTGCTGCGCTCGCCTCCGCCTCCCGCTTTTGTCCCCCGAGCTCCTCCCCGGAGCCCGGAGCTGGCCGCGGACTAAACCAAAATTAGGACCAGGGCTCTACAGTGCGCCCATTTCACTTGCATTTGCGAGCAAATATTTCGGTGTGCGAACGTGGAAAACAAAACAGGCGCATCTGTGCGAGTGTTTCTGCAGCCACAATAAGGAGCTGCGCACAGAGGCAACGTGACGAGTTCAACTTTCTAAATGCACCTGCCCAGCGTGAGCGCAACCACATGACACCTCCGACCGCGCACGACTCCAGCATACGAGCTCCACGTGTGCGCCGATATCACTCATACGAACAAACTCCGCTTCAAAACACACCCACGCCCCCTTAAACGAGGAGCGCCCTGCAGCAGGACCCACACCTGTCCCACCACAGCAGGACCCACACCTGTCCCACTCATTAGACACCCCCACACCGCTGGACTTCCTTCTCCGCCAAAGCGAGAGCTTTGTCTTGGTCTTGTCTCGGACTCGAGCGCATTTGGACTCAAGGTCTGAATACTGAGAGGTCATTTTTCATTAAAGCCGCTGCTGTCGCCATTAAACTCATCCCGGTGTGCGGGAGCGTGCGGGGCTCCTCTCTGCAGCCTGTGCCAAATGCCAAATAAATCCGTTTGTCACAATGTGCGTTTGATTTGGTAAATGTGCAGAGGCTAAATACCACTTTAAAACAAGAGAATGTAACTCCAGTTTGGAATTTGAAAATACAGGTTTAAAAATCCTGCACACTTTGAAGCAGTTTTGTGTCAGTGGAAGTTCTCTTAAAGAAGAGGTTCTTAAACTGTGGCTGAGGGTCCAAAAACGGGTGCAGACTGTTTAAGTGCAGTACTAAATGAATATTAATCAGATAAAATTAGTTTTTTTTTTTGTTTTTGCAGTAGTTTGGGGGGGCTGTATTTTTCCTGTAAAGATATCGAGATATATATCGTATATCGAGATATAGCAAAATATATCGAGATATATTTTTTGGTCCATATCACCCAGCCCTACTAGAAACCTATAATGACAACGAGTATGTGACAGTCAGTGTGGCCAGAGACTTGCTGAGACCTTAAATTTTTTCATCGACTTGTAATTCTAAAACAGCGCAGATTCAATTACTGATACGGCGTCCATAAGGGGGCGACATGGGGCTAAACACAGGCCTCCCCGCTCCCATTAGAGGACACTGTGGACATTGACTGACACTTCCATTATAGACTATCATTCCCAGATCTGGCTTGGTCTCCATGGATACTGCTGACAAAGTTAGACGCTACAAAATGAACTGTCAGTAAGTTGTTGTCCTGTATTACACAGAACTGACCTTTGTGAGCTTTAAGCCATGTTAGAGCGCTGTTACCTCCTCAAAAATGTACCTGGAGTTGTGTTTTGTTTCATTCACATGTTTGAGTAACACTTTATTATTATTCTGTACGTCTCCAACGCTCAAAATTATCTGAAGTGGTAGTTTTCAAATTAACAACTCCTTTTTACCTTAAGTTTAGTAGAAATGGGAAATTCCAGCGCTGAAATGATCCAAATGATTCTAGTGAGGATGGAGTTTATGGAGTTTAAAACCACAGTGGAGCACTTCCTGTATTACCAGACTGCAAAAAAGCTTAAGATATAAACACTTAAATCAGAAAATTACCTAAATGATCTTGTTGCATGGACAGATCATTTTACTTGACAAGTTATCTTAAAATAAACGACCTCTAGAATAGAACGAAGCAGTCTCTGGTCTAGTAGGTAGATAATAAATCTGAAAACAAGATAAAGAACCTGATGTAAGGTTTAAAATCTTGGTCAGATCAGAGAAATTTGCTGTTGTTGAGTGTTTTTTTTTTTTGGTTTGAAAGAAGAACTCAGCCTAAATATGCAGGCTTTATGCAATGAACATGTGTGAATGAAACAGAACCCAACTCCAGGTCTGTTTGTGATGAGGAAACAACATTAATAATTAATAATAGATCAGAAAATAGCAGAATATGGACACTTAAATCCAGTGACTCCAGGTGAGATTTGAACTAGCGACCCTCTGGATAGTAGACGTACTCTTACATACTAGTTTACTGGGCCACTGAACTATGAAATGTGTCATCTTGATTATACCTGTGCAGATAAACCTTTCTAATATCTTTTAATCTTTTTTTGTTGGTGACATACAATAAACCACATTATTACAACTTGAACATTACATATTTTTATAAGGTTTGCACGTAGCGTAGAAAGTGTGAGGTTTATTCATATGATTGATGGCTAATTTGCGGCGCTCCGTGTGTGAAGTAATACAGGCCACATGGAAACTAATGAAGGTTTTGCACTGGGGCCCTGCATCAGTGTGAGCTGTCAGGCCTCGCCGCCCAAAGAGGAGTGAGAATGACACGTCAAAGAAACCACTTAATATTAAACTGCAATTGTGCTGAAGTCGGCATAAAAGGACAAGTTAAGTTCAGAGAAATTAAACGGGCGAATGTTCCTCAGTGTGACATTAAACAGCTCCACTTTACATTTGTTCAGTTACAAGTGGTTTTATAGCTCAAAATGACCTATAAAAGCACATTCTGGCTGTGAGCGGGGTCGCCTCTCCGCAGATCTGATCTGTAACTTGGTTTGGTTTGGTCTTCATGAAGATAGAAAGTTTTAATGCCATACTGTGGAACATTCCAGACAAAGTAATAACCTTTCCATCAATTCAATCCAATCCAATCCAGCTTTATTTGTACAGCACAGTTTACTAACACAAAGTCTCTAAAGTGCTGCACAGAGTTGGCACAATATAAATTTATAAACATTAAACAATACAATAAATATTAAATTATACAAAAAGCATAAAATAAATAAAAAGCAAGTCAATAAAAAGCCTTAAAATACTAAATTGGCAAATAGAAAACTAACAAATAAAATCAATAAAAGACTGTCAGAGGACCACACAATTCTCACGCCGTTTTAAAAGCCATAGAGAAAAGCATTTGATGGACCTTCCACAAGAAACATTGCACACAAACCCTGCATATTTAGGTTTCTGTTCCACCTTGTGATGTCATGCGGTGATACAGGAAGTGCTTCACTGTGTTTTTAAACTCCACACACCTTCACTAGAATCATTTGGATCATTTCAGCTCTGGAAATGCCGATCTCGACTGAACAAAAGCTAAAAGGTGCTGTTAACGTCAAACCTACCACTGCATCACAAGGTGTCATGAACAGAGCATTTTGAGCTTCAGAAAATGACTTAACAGTAGTGCAATTATCTTGCTGCATGGACAGATTACTTTACTTGACAAATTATCTTAAAAAAAAACTTCCTCGAGACTAGAATGAAGCAGTCTCAGAACTGGTAAGTAGAAAATAAATCTGAAAACAAGATGAATAACCTTATATAAGTTTTAAAATCTTGGCCAGATCAGAGAAATTTGCAGTGCAGACAGACTAGATAAAGGGTTCCTCACACGAAACACGACTCCATGTATGTTTTTGACAAGATAATAAAACTATAGCATGGCTTAAAGCTCACAAGAAATCATTTTATATGTCATTGTACTTGATTGCATATTATTTTGTATAAGCAGGTCAAAATGGGATTGTATGCTGCCCAGATCTAACTACGGAGCTATTTTATTGTCCGATAATCAGGAAGTGTGCACTGTTTGCATGCTAGTTGTTATTAGCATTTCCATGATGCAGAATCTTCACTCTAGTTTCTGAAAGTTGTGAAAGACGCTTATAAACTCATCACCGTGAATAATTATGGCCAGAATGTATTTGGTAACTGAGGAATAACTTTGGGTCACTGCAAGACATTTAAACTACTTCTACTTCTGTGTTTTTATGACAAGTAAAAATGAGGAACAGCAGCTTTTAAAATTCTATGGCAAGAAAGTGAGTTAAAATTTGATTGAGTACAATAACGGATGGAGGGTTTTTGGGTTTAGCTTGGAAATATTACTCTGCCTATGTTAAGAGAAGAAGCCAAAACTTTAAAAATGTACGCAAATTATTGATGAATTCTGCCTGCACGCTCTCTTTTTAAAACACAAAACCACCATTTTCTTCTAACTTGGTCTGTCTCTGTTAAAAGCCAGACAAAAGCAGGTTATCTCATCCACTACTGAAGAAATCTAGTGTTTTTCTCCAAGTAGGTCCGCTCAGCAGATTCTAGGTCATGGATTCATTTGGGTCAGACTAGCACAGCTCTACGGGCAGAAATAGAACAGAGTAATCCAACCAGCGGACATCCCATAGAAACAACTCTGAAGGTAGTTATGTGTCCGGACATTTCAGGGCTGTTTCAAGCTATTGCCAGACTGGGCATTTACAGAGAGCCCACAAACCACTAGGGGGCCCCAAGAAAAGTAGTGCACTCTTACAGTTAAAAATTAGTATTATAATCACATCTGAACCTGTTTTTCCATTGACTTAACCTGCAAATAGACACGCATACATGTTTTTCTCATGCTCAGTATATGGACAGGCTCATATGTCACCTTTCTATCTTCATGGAGACCAACCCAGACCAAGTTACAGGTCAGATCTGTGGAGAGACGACCCCGCTCCCAGTCAGAATGCCAGTTTTTCTAGGTATTTTTGAGCTATGAAACCCGCTGTAATGGAATAAATGTAAGGTAGAGCTGTTTAATGCCATACTGTGGAACATTCCAGGCTGGGTGATGACATCTCCATAGAAACAAGCTGGTAACAGATTTTCAGTCAAAAAGTGTGTAGAATCTCTCAGTCGTCCAGGTAGAATCCGCCAGTGTCTGACCAAAACTGAAGAAGCTTGGGTGAGCTGCGAAACGTTTTTGACCTAAATAAACTGAATTTCTCCTTTACCCCAGCCAAAAAGTTACACAGTGCAGTTCTAGTTCTGGTTTTATTTTTAAAAGAAATTCTGTGTAGCCTCTTACAGAAAAAAGAGACGAACGAAAAAAGAAAAGAACACACTCTCATCACATCTGAGCCTGTGTTGCCAGAGTCTTAACTTGCAGATAGACACACATACAAGTTTGTCTCATTCTCAGTTTATGCACAGGCCTTGTTTGGAAGATCAGAACTTACAGACTGGGTTTAGGTAGTGACCATTCTGATCAGAGAGAGACATTTTAGCTTTAAACCAGCTGGATTTCAGCTTTGAAACTAGCAGCACAAATCAGAGACACATACTGTATGAGGCTCATTCTGGTTTCTAATTGGACTAACAAGAACAACTTTGCCAAAACAACATTGACAACGTGGGTCCACCCTCCTGTGGGCTCACCACCCGCAGAGGGGTTCATAGGGGTCAGCTCCGCAGTGGACTGGGCAGTGAACTGCCCCCGTGACCCAGCTGGATCAAGCGGAAGAAGATGGCCGGATGGAACATTGATTTGATTCTTTGAGCTGCATGTAGGGTTATCAGAAGAAAATCAGATACTAGTCGATACTAAAACTCATATTGAACCTAGATACTCTTTTGAGCAGGAATCAATACTAAAAAAGTCACAGGTAAATAAATAAATAAATAAATAAATACAAATGTTAAAAAATACATAAAATCCTTTGCAATGTGCATGTAGGAAAAAGAAAACTTAAGTTGTTGTGCATAAAAGTGATGATCTCTGTTTGAAACTGATGAATAACTGTGACTGAAATGAAATGTACTGATTTGAAATGTTTGAAAGTAATTATCAGTGTTGATCTTTTGTCTGGAAAAGGGAAAAGGGCGCAGATAACATAAGATGACTCTTCTTTCTGCTCTTTTTCATTTGTTTCTTACATGTTTGATGTTTTGACACTATTCACGTTGAATGAATGAAATAAATACAAACAAATAATAATAGACAAACATAATAGATAAATAATAATAGAAATGAATCTGTGTCAGAACACGTATAAGAGCACATAGACCACTGACAGATTACACAGATATAAAACCACATGGGAATAGAAAAGAATGTGATAAAAACTATGCTTTACTGTCAAAAATGCGTTCTACTGTCTACATAATGAGAGTTTTAGACTACACTACCTGCTGCAGACTGGAACAAAAGTGGTCTGAAAGGTTTTGTCGCTGAGTTTGTATTTGTTTGCTTTAGTGCAGTCGGAGTTGCTTCCATATCTCCATTCACCTATAGATACCATATTTCCTCTTGTTCGTACAGTCCCGCCCGTGTGCCTCTCGTCTGCAAACATTACCATACGCTTTTGTATTCAGCTATGATAACACTGTGTCTAATGCGGGTGTGTGTTTTATGAATATTGATCGTGTGAGGGAGGCATAGCAGCGTGACACAGGTTAATTGTTGTGGATCCCTGTTGGATTTGTTGTGTGTGTAGTTTTTGTGATACATCTTGTTGTACATCAAATTCTTAACTTGAATTGTTGAGGTCTTAACTCCAAAAAACAAGTGCAATCTGACTTTTTTCCAAATAATATTATATTTTATTCCCAAATAACATAACTAAATTCCATCTGCCCACTTTTATTTTTTATTTACGTCGAGATTTGCATAGCTTAAAGGTCCATATTTTGCTATTTTCTGATATATATGGTTCCCTCATCAGAAACATTCACTGGGTTGTGTTTTGCTTCATTCACAGTACACAAACAAAAAATGCTCTGTTCCACCTTGTGACGTCATGTGGTGATACAGGAAGTGCCCCAGTGTGTTTTTAAACTCCATACACCTTCACTTGAATCATTTGGATCATTTCAGCCCTGGAATTGCCGATCTTTACTAAACAAAAGTTAAAGGGTATCAGTTAACGTGACCACTACCACTTCATGACATCACAAGGTGGAACGGAGCATTTTTTTGAGCTTTGGAGATGTAAACTAGGGTTGGGTGGTAATACAGTAAATACAAGCCTGTATCCCGAGGTATCAAAAAGCGGCACCGGTATCAGTTTCTTTACCGTCATTAAAAAAATCTGCAGCGCATAAGGACCTTATATAATAATATAATTTATTGATACTTAAATATGTTTGCTCAGTACAAATGAATGTGTGGTTGTATTTTCAATGTAATGCTATGTCCGGGTTCAGTCCTATCAAGTCCTGATTTAGTCCTGGCGATTGGCTCGGTGCTTGCGGCATGTATATATTTATACTCCGCTGATAACACGGCATAGACTTTCTTGTTCTGGTGTTTGTGACTCTAAACCAATGAGAATTTCACCCACACTCTGAATGTACGAATGGTTTATCCTCAGAACGTTATAAGTCACCCATGCATCTCCACTGTATGTTCGGACTAATGGGATCTCTACTCACTGGCAAACACTTTTTTACCAGTACTATGTATCGCGTGCTATTAGTACTTCTTGAATATCTTAGCGAGTCCAACAGTTTTTCTCATCCTAAACATTTCATTGCATTGTTGACCTTGTGTTGAATCTGCATATTACAAATAAACATAATAATCTTAAATCTTGAATCTTGAATCTGGTCCATTTTGGGACTACTGGGCTGTCAGACCAATGGGCCAAACCCAAACACAGCAGGTGGTGGAGGGGGCGGAGCTTTACGCAGCATCTTATGGCTCCATTGGTACAAGACGCCACTTCTAAATTGAAATGTACTTTTGAAATCCTGGCATTTCCGGTGGTCAGCCTGTAAATATGGTAAATCCAAGCCTGTTCTGCTGTTAGTTTCACTTTAGACCTAATACAAGTGGCTAAATGCACCCAGTAGAGTTTGATCAGCATTTCCATTGAGAAACACGGAGCCAGAGCCACACATACGTCCTGCTGGAGCTGTCTGAAGGGTTTAGGCGCAAACTACAAAATAATTCTTAGTTCGTCAAAATAATACTGTATGTAATGGTTGTAAAACAAGAAAATTAAGAAAATTATATACATTTATGATAAAATGTTACCACTGATCAATATATAATTCATAGTAGGATTTATTTTAAAAGGGTAAAGTCAACTCATTTCACTGGTACATGATTAGTATTTGTATTACATGATTATATTGTATTTGGCTGAATGAAGCAGCTCCGGTTCGGCCTCGGGTCATTAAAACCACTGACTTGAGACCTGAACAACCGCTTTTATTTACCCAAGTTTTATCCCCCTTTCTCAGGTAAATGTGTGCTTTTGATGTCCCAAGTTTGTACAAAAGTTATGTTATAATTAATATTTTTCATTAAAACCACTGACTTGAGACCTGAACAACCACTGTTTTATTTACTCTAGTTTTATGCCCCTTTTTCAGGGACCGTGGTCGTAACACATATACATATATATACTGTATAAAATCCTGAGAAGGTTTAACAGTATCAGAATTTGGATACGGCCCAACCCTAATGTAAACAGACTAATGATGAAGGATTAGTCAAACATGTGCTTTTGAGGAGGTAACAACGATCCAACATGGCTTAAAGCTTGTAACGGTCAATTTTGCGTAATATAGAACCTTTAAATGTGCATTTTGGAGCATTTTCTTATTTTTGTAGTTTTGTTTACCCACAGAAAAGGCTTGAAATTAATCTCTAAATATATTTTTTGATATTTTTACCAATATATATTTTTTCCCGTGGGTGTTCAAAGGTGCAGGGTTAAGTGAGTTCCTGAAGGCAGCGGTGTATTCGTCACACTTAGAGCAGCCACTGAGGCGTTCATCCCAGAGGAGCTCATTCACTGTACGCTGCACCATTACCCACAAGCCACCAGGGCAGGCGAGCGGGCGGGCATCATACGCTCTGTGGAATGAGGAAGTCCGCCAACAAAGATCACTTCATAACTGTCACAGAGAACAGAGCGCGGGTAGTTACACAAGTTCACTTTTTGGTGGAGCTTGGTTTTAGAAATCAGACTGTTGATATGAAGATCTATATAATTTTTTTATTTTAATTTGAAATTTAAAGTAAAAAGAAGTCAATCAGTATTTTTACAGCCAAAAAACTATTTCCAATTCCCCCCAAAATGAGAAGAATGACTTTGTTGTTATAATTTCCACAAGACGATACGAGATAAGAGATCGGGCCCACGAGAACGAGACAAGACGAGATTTTAACATAAAATCCTAATATATAAATTTAACGGTTCAGTTTCCAATTTTGTTTGGTTGTTACGATCTGACAGAGCAGCTCAGAGTCACACATGCACAAACACGAGGAGCTCAGCGGTTTCAAAATCACAACATGAAAACAAAAAGTCGGGTCATGCCTCCCCGAAATTCTGGCAAATTCTCTTGTAGTGTGTGTCTAACTTTGTGTGTACGAGACACTAGTTTAATTGAGTTCTGCTTTTAGTTCTCATTCGATTCTGTTTGTGGGTTTTTGTGACTTTATTTTGGGGCACTCCTGATTTAGTTTGTTTTATGTGTCCCTTAGTTTGATCACTTTTTATCATAGACCTACGTGACCTGTTTTTGACACAAAACTTGTTATTTGTTAATTTTGTTTTTAGTTTAATTCTTGTTATTTTGTGTGCATATTTTAGACCACTTTTGTTAATCAACCTATTACGTTCCTGTTGGTTAAATGATCTCTTTATTTAACCATATTACATCTTGGTGTTTGTTACTTCCTTGACCCTAGAAGAGCTGGACCTTAACATACCCAATCCTCCAGCATATACTACTAACACATATAACAGATTTGTATGTTTTAATATTCATAAACGTCCGATTTTAGTGCACAGCGTAGTCCTGTTTGTACCTGCTATCGATCCACACCGCAGTGTTTATAGTACAGTAAATAAAATTCCTCTCGGGGGGACAGATCTACAGCAACTCTTCACTAAGCCCTTGGTTTTTGCAAGATTCAATTTCCCATAGACCAGAGAAGAGACAAACAAATCAATGAAGTTTTAAGGACCGGAAAATGGCCGTCCTCCAAAATCACTTCTAAATATACTCGACTACACTAAGGGGGTTTTGTTCCACTGCCAAAACCACAAACGTAACGCAAAATGCTCTGGTATCGTCAATATTCTCTGTAATGAAAAACTGAAGCGAGGAAATGGAAAAAGAAAGTAGTGATTTTGAGGGATTCTGGTATAATTTAAAAGTTCACTGCGTTTCCAGTGGAGGGTTTAATTAATAAGTCTATTTATTGGCTGAAATGTTACACAATAGAGCTTAAGGTCAACTTTATAATGACTGGATTGTTCCACAGTGTGACATTAAACAGCTCTACTTTTACATTTATTCAATTACAGGTGGTTTTATAGCTCTAAAATACCTTAAAAACAGGTATTCTGACTGTGAGCGGGGTCGCCTCTCCACAGATCTGACCTGTAACTTGGTCTGGTTTAGTCTCTTTATCTTTAGAAAGGTTTAATGCCATACTGTGAAACATTCCAGACAAAGCAATAACATCTCCAAGGAAAAAGCATTTGGTGAACTCACTTAAAGGGACAGTTCAGAATTTTGGACATAGGGCCTCATTTCCTCGTGAGCCAGAGTGTTGGAGACGTGTGGAGACACTTTTTTAAATCTTCCATCCAGTCCTTATATTTGGAGAGATTGCTGGTGCTAGGCTAGTGCATGTCAATGGCCATAGTTGCCACAAAAACAGTTTTACCCAATCCACAGAGCACCCGAGGAAAACTATTAGAACTCCAGACGTAGTAAAGTAAAACCAACCGTTGCAATTGAAGGATTTATGTCTGAGCAGCAGCAGTGAGTTGTACTTCCTGATAGAAAGCTCGGCAGCGGCGGACTGATATATGAGAAAATAGTCCCTCAACATGCGACAATTCATGTGAAGGTTAGTTTTATTTCAAACATTATTCCATCGACACAGACGTTCACATGGACAGTCTGGAGTTCTAATAGTTTTCCTCGGGTCTGTGGAGCGGGTAAGACTGTTTTTAGTGGCAGAACGACTATGGCCATTGACATGCACTAGCCCAGCACCAGCAACCTCTGCAAATACAAGGACTGGATGGAAGATTTAACACCAACACTGTGGCTCACGAAGAAATGAGGCCCTATGTCCAAAATTCCAAACTGTTCCTTTAAGATATATATATATAAACACACAAATCTATCAGAAAATGCCTTAAAAGTAGTGAAATTATCTGTCCATGCAGCAAGATCATTTTCCTTGACAAGTTCTCTTAAAATAAATGACCTCTAGACGAGAATGAAGCCGTCTCAGAACTAGCAAGTAGATCATAAATCTGAAAACAAGATGAATAACCTGATATAGTTTTAAAATCTTGGCCAGATCAGAGAAACTTGCAGTGCAAAAAAGTTACACAGTAGATTTTCAGAACAAATCACCAAACTTTTTGTTTTCTGACCACTCTGATCCCATTTCTCATCCTAGCCGTATCGCTGTTGTTCCAGAAATTCAATATCTTCAATTTTTAATAACTCTCAGAAAAGAGGCTTTTTGGTAAACCAGGTGGACCAAGAACATCGTATAATTTAAGAAAGTTCCAAACCTGCCCTGCCCTGACACGCAGTCTGAACATTCACTTTAATATATTCATTTTGAGACGCTAATACCCAAATTCTGGAGCTGTAACAATGAATGGATGTTGCTGAAGTTGTAAAATGTAAGAGGATTTAGGCGCAGTTATTACATGCACCTGCAGCTCTGGCTCCTCTGACCTGCACAAGACTCATTTGAATATTATACAGCAGAATTTAGCAGCTTACAACATGAATTCAAGAAGATGTATTATGCAAAATGGACTTTTACCAGTTTTATCCGTAATTGTTTTCTCTCTCTTTATTTATTCCAGACACAAATTATTCGGTCCATAGTTTAAAAGGAAAAACTGGATGCCAAAAATATACAAAGCTTCAAAATTTGCCCATAAAGTTCATTAAAAAGTGTTTCTGTGCCCAGTGTTTTCTCAGAGCAGAGGTGGAATAGCATGAGCTCATTTGAGGAGTCATAACGATGGAGTTTTCAGACACCTCCAGGAGCCGCATGAAGTGCAATACAAAAAATACAACTTTTTGACCAAAAATCTGGAACTTTTCTAGTGTTGAGCCCTTCTGCTTCTCTCCATGGAGATGTTATTGTGTTGGCATGTTCCACAGTATGAGATTAAATTTATATCTTGCATTTAATCAAGTATAAGTATAATAATACATTTTATTTATTTGGCGTCTTTTTGGACACTCAAGGTCACCTTACAACAATATAAGCAAATTACATATGATTAAAACATACAGATAAAGTGGGACAGTATTTAATAGATATTGTATTTGATATTGTATTTTATTACTATTTATTGTAGTATCTTTTGTATTGTAAGTATACCTTGCCTTTCCATGGATCTGACCTGAATCTTTGCCTTGTGTTAAGCTTCAAGGCTAAATTACAGCTCATCATGGAGATGGATATATTTAAAGGAGTCATATAATGTAAAGTTAGTATTTTAGAGCTTTTAAACACATTCAAATGACGTCATTGCTTTAATTTAACCCCGTTTTCACCTCCACCGGCTCATGGCCACTGCTCTGTACTGACTCCATTCTCCAATTTTATTTTCTTCTGTGATACACTTAGGTTTCTGCAGAGCAGTGTAGCCATTTTGACACCAATTAAAAATAATAAATCCACTGCTCACCACACCAGTGCGATCTGCGCACATCAGGAGGGGTCTACAGTATTTGTTGTTAGTATCTCATCGGGCACCACAATTTTCCAACACAAAAGTCAGCTGACTTGTTTTTTTGATCAACAAAGTAATTTTAGATCAGGGGTCTCCAAACTTTTTTCTCCAATGAGCTACTTTTATAAAACAAAGTGATTTGTCCCAGTTTTATACAAGAAATGTCCCTAGTGTCCCTATTTTTGACCAAATTGATCCCTGTCAATAGTAAAGAGAGGTATAAATTGACACTTATTTAGATCAAATACAGAAAAGCTGCTTAAAAATGACCAAAACACAAAGAAAATGTGACTATACTGTACTGACTCACATGGGCTGAGTGCACAACAATTTTCCTTCATTATGGACTTGTGTCACAATTTTATTATTACCAACCAACCCAAACCAGGGATGCCTGTAAAACATAAACCATTATCCATTTATCAGTGCACCAAGTTAGGCATCAAAATGAGACATTTACAATGGCACAATACATAGAATTCAGAAATCCCTTGGCAAGCTACTTAGAAGAGGGTGGAGAAGTACTGGTATCTCCCGATCTACAGGTTGGAGACCCCTGTAAGAGATAAATATTGTGATTTACACAGAATCTTACAGCTAATCGTAAGAAGGTTCGAATAGAGCCTGGAGAGATCACTAAATTACTCAAACATGCATGTATGTCATCTAAATTCTCTGCAGGCTTTTTTTGATGAGGGAACATCATTAGAACATTGGAGAACACACCAAAAAGTTGATTTTGCCTCATACTTCCTCTTAGTTTCATAAATAGTGTTTAGGCGATCACAGCGATCACTTTTATTGTGTAAGAGGAGGTGGGGATTTACACATGTTTTTCTTCTATCTATTAAAATCGTTGAGTTGCCCGTGCAAAACAAACTAGTCCAACCCCAGTATGCGTTCTTATACTGTTATGATATTCCTATACGCCCCAGTGGACTCCTATGGCCCCTATAGCATCAGAAGCGCTCGTCTCCTGCCTCCTGCCTGTCACGCTCCCTCTCCTGCCTCTCTATTATTCTCCGCCGCTTCCCTACTGAGCGCTCGTAGCTTCACACCCTCCTGACAACCACCTTTACATCTGTACTCCTCCTTCCATTCCACGCACAGCTGCATCTCCCCGGCGCACGGTGACATTCGCCGCTGCATTGGTTTCGCACCAGTGGGCAGCGAAATAAAGGCTCCCCTCTCCGCTCAGACTTGCAGACACTTGAAGAATACATAGCTCTTCATATAGGCTTGATTTGTTCGCTCTGGCCTTTGCTAACCTTCGTCTGCGTACTGGAAAAATGGTTCTTTCCGTTTTATCGTTTACGCCATCGGGCTGTTGCACTAAATGTCAGCAGCGAGCGAGGGAGTTAGCGCCCGAACATACCTACTTGAAGGTGGTAATTTGTTGAACGCTTGAGGAACTAATGGCGAGCAAACATGACAGCTCAGAATTGGTAAGTGCGGGTTGTCGGCGCGGAGTTAAACCGCAGGCTAACAGGACGAGAGGGCGGCGGTGGAGCACACTGTAAAAATACATGATACCAAAGTGTTTCTTGAGTTGTTTTGACTAGTGCGGGTTTATTTAGAACAGGAGTTCCAACCTATAGCGCAGATTTTCAAAATAAAAAACTGGGACATCCCTGGTTTGGGGTGGTTGCTAATAATCAAAATTGTGAAATGAGTAATTAAGGAAAATTGTTGCGCACTCAGCACTGCAAAGCAAAAAGTGGAGTGTTAAAATTGACTCTCACAGAATCAAGTTTAACACTTTCTCAGGGTTTATATGAGTCCAATCTGTTTTAGAGTTAACATAACATTTTTGGAAATGTTAATCAAGTAACACTGGACCAAAGTTCCTGTCTAACCCCAAAATCAAGAGTTATATTAATGTTTTGAGAGTAAATGGATAACACTTTGTAGGGTTATCCTGATTTAGCGAAACAACACACAGAGGTGTTTTATTTTTACACTTTATTTTTGTTAATTTGAGATGAAATTGTACAAAAGTGGTTCAAACTGGTCTTCTCTTGTGGGAGTTTGAAGTGGTGGGTTTGAGGAGCCAAATTAACACTCAGGGAAGTTGAATTAACTTCCACCATATCAACTCAAATAACCCCAACTCGAACCCCCATGTAACTTTCAAATAGTTAAAATAACATTTGTTGTGTTAAAAACAACTCTGAAATATTTTACGCTGAAATTTTAACCCTCCAATTATTGCTGTGTAATGTGAGTCAGTATAGTCAGATTTTCTTTGTGTTTGGTCATTTTTAAGCAGCTTCTCTGTATTTTACCAAAACAAATGGCAATTTATGTCTCTCTTTACTGTTGGCAGGAATCAAACTGGTCAAAAATAGGAACACCAGGGACATTTCGTGTATAAATCTGGAACAAATCATTCTTTTTTGATGAATCTGCTGGGACAGGGGACACAGGAACAAGAAATGTCCCTATTTTTGACCAATTTGATCAAAACCAGGATAAATTAAGATTAAATCAGGACTTCATCAACTCTAAACCAGGATTAAAACTGAACTTTCACAATGTTTGACTAATCGAATCCCCGCCAACATTACAGAGAAGCATAAATTAAGTTATTTGTTTTGCCAAAATACAGAAATCTGTGTTTGTGAATGACCATAAATCAAAAAAATACAGCGCCTGAACTACCTCACCCTCTCAGATCATGACTGACACGAGAATGCACAATGTTTCACGCTCTTTTCACTGTTTTACTTATACCAAACGTCCCAACCCAGGTGTGTCGCAGCTTAAAATGTTGAAAATCTGCTCACCCCATGAATGCAGTAGTTTCTAATTCCTCCATTGGTTTGTTAAACATAATAAAACAGAAGTCGTGTACTGATGGGAATGTGAGGCCAGCACATCTGTCCCAACATATTGTAATTAGGATAATGAACAATGCTCAGAGGAAACCTCGTCTAACCGATCCAAAAAATCAAAACAAAAATCTTGTTACACAATTATTCCCACAAACATGTTCACCGGGCACAGACTCTGTTTTGAAGCAATCTGCTGTTGACTGTTTTAATCACTAAATACCACCACAATTATATAATGTCTTTATGTTGTGAGAGAAAGAAAAAAAAAACTATTTACATTATCAGCTATCATTGTTGTGCTAACATAACACTGCAGAAAAGCTCGGCCAATATTTGCAATATAACACTTAAATCAGAAAATGACTTAAAAGTGGTGAAATTACACTGGGGGAACAACATTTTTGGTAAGTTAGTTCTGACAGCTGCTTTTAACATGTTTTTAGGTGTGGAATCCAAAACTGATCTCAGTTTTTCTTTAAGTTTTTTGAACTATAAAATCCCTGTTTTCTTAAAACTATAAAAAAAAAATACTGTTTTAACACAATCAAAATCCAGGCACTCCAAAAAACTCAAAAAAAGTGAAAAACGCACAAGGAAAAGTATAGTTAAAAGGCTTTTATTAGGATGGCCAAAGCCGACATGTTTCGACCATGACTGGTTTTCATCAGGGTTTAGTTAAAAACTTGGGGCATGGGCATGGGCTTTAAGAAAACCACACCAACCAATGGCAGAACTGGAGTAGATTAAAGGCAGAAAAATCAGGTGCAAGATAATGCAGGCCAAAAAAAAGAATAATACAATACAATGTATATATATTTTTACACAACAGTACACATATACATACATGTGCGTATAATAAATATAAATATGAGAAAATCTGAAACTGAAATATTTATAGAGCCTATCAGCCTACAGAGGTCATGTATGACAAAAAAAATAAAAAATACAAAAAACAAGACAGATCAAAGTCCTCATTCAGACCAGGATGTTCACATGCTCTTAATTTATGAATCCAGAAAGTTTCTCTTTGATTTCATTTGATTTCAAGTCTGTCTCCACCTCTTGCCAGTGGTTTATCATGTTAAAAAAAAAAAAAAAAAAAAAACTGTACTTAACAGATATGTGCTTGTTTTATAAAGATGTTCAAATATTGACATACAGTGAAACATGAAAGAAACAGGCATGACTGCAATATTTATTTAACACTATTATGTTTTTTACAAAGGATATGGCTCCTGTAGTTGTACTGTAATAGCACTGACCTATTGGGACCTGCCAGTTGTGACGCACAGACATGTCGCCTCGGAGCTGTAGATGAGTCCAATCATAATCAGCCGCAGGTCTGACTACAGCCAATCAGTGGGATTTTGCTTATCTGGAGGGTGTGGAGAAAAAACTTGACGTGCTTGAAAAAAACTGACTGCAATTTTGGAATCAGCCAATTTTAGTTTTAATCAGCATAAAAATCTAACTCAACAGATTTTTTTTTCCAAATTGTTCCCCAGTGTAATCTGTTCATGCAGCAAGATAATTTTACTTGACATGTTATCTTAAAATAAACGACCTCTAGACTAGAATGAAGCAGAACTAGTAAGTAGAGAATACATCTGAAAACAATCAGAATCAGAATCAGAATCAGAATTACTTTTATTCATCCCCGAGGGGAAATTTTCTTTGTTACAGATGCAACCGACCAAGAGCATGTACATCAAACAAGTTACAAAATAAGCTAAATACAATAAGATAAAAGATAAAATAGCTCTCTCTGGGAAATTATTTACATCATTGACATCTTTATGACTATATACATGTGTGAGCCGGGAATAGGATGAAAGGATTGAGTAGTTTGTGAGTTAAAGTGCAGCGTTCAACAGTTTGATGGCGACAGGCAGGAAAGATTTCCTGTGTCTCTCAGTGGAGCAGCGCGGCAGCCGCAGTCTATGGCTGAAAGAGCTCCTCTGATTGGCCAGCACCTTGTGGAGGGGGTGGGAGGGAGAGTCCAGAATAGTCCAGATTTTGTCCAGCATTCTCCTGTCCAACACCACCGCCAGAGAGTCCAGCTCCTCCCCCACAACATGTCCAGCCTTCCTAATGATCTTCTCGAGTCTATTAGTGTCCCTCACGCGCAGACTGCTGCCCCAGCAGACTACAGCGTACATGATGCACTGGCCACCATAGACTCGTAGAACATCCTGAGCATTGTCCTGCAGATGTCAAAGGACCTCAGCCTCCTCAGGAAATAGAGGCGGCTCTGGCCCTTCTTGTAAACGGCGTCCACGTTCCTGCTCCAGTCCAGTTTATTGTCCAAGTACACCCCCAGGTACTTGTACTCCTCCACCACGTCCACAAAAAAGAGGAAGAACCTGATATAAAGGTGCACTGTGTAACTTTTCTGGGGAAGATCCATAACCTACCAGTAGTAGTAGAAGTAGTAGTAATAGTAGTTATTGTTATTATTGTGATGATTTTAATGATTTACAAAAAATAAAAAATAAAAAATAAAATCTAAATAGTAATACCTATCACAAGTAATGTAGGTCAAATATGTCTAAAATGTGAACATGTAACTTTGCTTGTTTCCATGGAGATTTTAATGGTTAATTGGTTTAAAATGCCCACAGTACAGCATTAAACTAATCTGTCTTACTTTAATTCTATTACAGATGTTTGTGCTCAAAAATATCTAAATTCTTACTGTGAGTGGGGTCGCCTCTCCACAAATCTAACCTGTCATTTGGTTTGCGAGTCTCCGTGGTGATTCTCAAGTTTATGGTCATACTGTGGAACATTTTAGGCACATCTCCATGGAAACAAGCAGATGATGGACCCTCCCCCAAACACCAGACAAGAGACACAGTGCACTTTTCAGGTGTAAGCCTGGAAAACCTTTGTAAACGCTCTTGCCGTAGCGTTTCTTGGCCTGTGTCCAGTGAGTGATTGTCTGAACAGCTGCAGCACCGTACAGCGGTTTAACCTGTCGCCCGTCATCCAGGCCTAAGGGCAATTTTAGAACATTTGTCCTCACCTGGATTTTTTTTTTCTTAATTTTGCTTTTAAAGCTGCCCCTTTTACCCCCTAATGAAGTGTTATGCATCCTTTTTTCAGTACAAACTGTTATTTCACAATCTGCTGCTGTAGATGTGTCATGTGACTGTAGTAAAAGCTTTAGGACCAGAAAAAATAAAATAAAATTCACACTTTCAAAAAACAGCAAACACTTCTAAACAACTTTTTGTATGGAAAAAAATGCTTAATTTAGGGCCTACAAAAGTGCAACATATCAAGTCTGTACAGTACTGTGCAAAAGTTATAGGCAGGTGTGGAAAAAATGCTGTAAAGTATGAATGCCTTAAAAAATCGGAAGTGTTAATCATTTATTTTCATCAATCAACAAAATGCAGTGAATGAACAAAAGAGCGTCACTTCTTCTAGGTTTACTTGCAGACAGTTTGTGAAGGACCTCGGCTGGTCAGTTGTTCCAAACATGTTGAAGAACTAAGCTCAGATCTTGTGTGGATGGAGCTTCCTCACATCCTTCTGTCTCTTCATGTTAATCCCAGAGTCACTCCATGATGCTGAGGTCAGGGCTCTGTGGGGCCAGACCATCACCAACACAACTTCTTCTTTACGCTCGAGAGAGTTCTGAATGGCTTTTTCTTTTGTTCGCTCACTTTGCATTTTGTAAACTGATCAAAACAAATTATCATTATTTATATTTGTGAAAGCATTCTTTGTTTACAGCATTTTTTCACACCTGCCTAAAACTTTTGCACAGGACTGTAAGTAAACTAAAAATATCCTTATTACCCTGAAACAAAAAACAACAAAAAAGTGCAATCACCCCATTACTTTTCTGCCTCCAGTCATGGAAACAGCTCCTGTCAGGTCCAGGGCACAGAGCCACATCACTTCCTGCATTTCCATGGTATATTTGTACATTCTGAGTGAAATAAACCTTTCAAATAAAATATTACGCCAACCAAGATGGGTAATTTGCCATTTATCGCAGTCAGAATGCTTCTTTTATAGGTATTTTTCAGCTATAAAAGCACCTGTAATTGAATAAATGTAAAGTAGAGCTGTTTATTTTCATACTGTGGGACGTTTCAAGCAGAGCAATGATGCAGCAGGTGATGAACCCTCCCCCAGAAAAGTTACACAATGCACCTTTAAAGTAAACCTTCTTTCTAGGACTGTCTTTCCCTCTTTGGCTTTAGCGTGTGTGTGTTCGGTCAGTGGAGGTGTGACAGAGGCGCAGTCGGTGTCACCAAATCGGCTTATGGTGTCAAATCTCCCAGGGTGGAGCTTTAACCTTTCAGCTGTACAGAGGCACGTCGTGGTCACTGAGGAGCTGCATGGTTCAGGAACTGTGCCTGTCACATTTTTCCCTCCAGAGAGAGTTTGAGAAAAGAGCTTCACTGTTTCTATTCGAGTGGGAAGAAGAAGAGGAGGAGGAGGACACTGTCAGGGAGTGTCACGCACAGTGGGGAAATATGTAACCGCTATGGAACAGTAGTTTATACAGTCTGAATGACATATTTTCTGTATTGTTTGATACAGAGGGGCAACAGTCCGGTCTGGGGTTGTCCAAAATATTGAAAATCAGATACTACTGATATTAAACGGCCTATCACGATAACACAGTTTACAACGATATATTACGATAAACAATAATATTGAAACTACTTGACGCCACTGATACAATAATAATAAAGCAGGATAATACAAGTAAAGCATTTTTAAACAGAAAGTATCAAGACCTATGGTATCGTATACGATACTGGGGAATATGTTTGATATAACCCGCATAACTTTCCAACTGTAAAAGATAGAAACTTTCTTTTTTTTTTCCCCTCTGAAAGTGCAGACAGAGGTTTACATAAATATCTGCAGCATTATCCTACGTCACACACACGCTGCATGATGATGTGTGGAAAACAAGGGTCCAATAGGAACTTTACTTGCATTCGCTCCGTCCATTTTCATTGGCCTAAACTTTGCCAAAGAGTGAAGTGAGTCAAGATGGTCGATGCTCTGAGCATCTGTGTTCATAACAATTGAAAATGCCGCTCTAAGTGCAGTTTTTCTCAAATAAATGGCAAATTACGCATCTTGGTGTGCATAATTGCTCATTCCTTGCTATTTTTATTTGAAAGGTTTATTTCACTCAGAATGTACAAATCCAAACACCCTGGAAATGCAGAAGTGCTGTGGCTCTGGCCCCAGACCTGACAGGAGCTGTTTCCATGACTGGACCAGGAAAGTAACGGGGTCATTGCACTTTTTTTTGTTTTTAGGATAATAAGGATATTTTTAGTTTACTTTTTAATTTACTGTTGAAGTTGTTCGTACAGTGTGAGTGTCAGGGTTTGGTGTTTGTTGTGTGTTCCCCCTCCCTTCTGTGTCTGTCTGCTCCTCTGGGGGTGTGGCTGGGCTAATGCTGCAGTGTGGATCACCTGCTCGGTGGTTCACCTGCAGCTCATTGTCTAATCAGCCCCACTACTTAGTTCTGTCCTTTTCCTTTGTTCAGTGTCAGTTCATTCCTCCTCTATCCCTTGTCTACGTCGTCGTCCTGCTTGTCCACATCCTCGTCCTCATCCTGCTTGTCCACGTCGTCCTGCCTGCCCTTGTTGTCCAGTCTGTCTACCTGTGAGTCTACCCGTGAGTCTACCCCAGTGTCTTCCCTCCGTTTATGTCTCCAGCCTGTTTCCATCACCACATCCTTCATTCCCGGCAATAAACCTGTTGAACATCTACCTGCGCCTATGTCTCTGCTTTGGGGTCCTCAACCACACTCAAACCGTGACAGAATGAACTGACCACTTGGACCCCGCAGAGTGTTGAGCGTCGGCAGGCTCCAATTCCCAGCTGCCTCGTTTGTCCTCACCTGTTCCTCTGGAGCGTTCTGCAGCAGTCGCTAGCCCTGCTCCTGTCCCAGCTCCTGTTTTCTCTGCCTCCATGTCCCTTGGACTTTGTGGACCGCCGCTGGACACTGTTCTCCGTCTGGGGCGGTCGATTCCCTTCCTGGACCACCGCTGGACATTGTTCTCCATCTGGGGCGGTCGATTCCCTTCCTGGACCACCGCTGGACATTGTTCTCCGTCCAGGGTGGTAGATTCCCTTCTTGGACCACCGCTGGACATTGTTCTCCGTCCAGGGTGATAGATTCCCTTCCTGGACCACCGCTGGACACTGTTCTCCGTCTGGGGTGGTCAACTCCCTTCCTGGACCATCGCTGGACATTGTTCTCCGTCCAGGGTGGTAGATCCCCTTCTTGGACCATCGCTGGACACTGTTCTCCGTCTGGGGTGGTCAACTCCCTTCCTGGACCACCGCTGGACACTGTTCTCCGTCTGGGGTGGTCAACTCCCTTCCTGGACCATCGCTGGACATTGTTCTCTGTCCAGGGTGGTAGATCCCCTTCTTGGACCATCGCTGGACACTGTTCTCCGTCTGGGGTGGTCAACTCCCGTCTTCGGCTGCTGCTGGACACTCGTTTCCGTCCGGGGTGACTGTGTCCCTTCCTGGGCTGTTGCTGGTCGCTCCTCTCCATCCTGGGTGCCAGTTTATCTGTATCCCTCCGTCCAGGCCCCCCTCCACCCTCCCGTGTTTGTGTTGTTGTTTGGGACATCTGAGAGCTGTCCCTTGAGGGGGGGGTACTGTCAGGGTTTGGTGTTTGTTGTGTGTTCCCCCTCCCTTCTGTGTCTGTCTGCTCCTCTGGGGGTGTGGCTGGGCTAATGCTGCAGTGTGGATCACCTGCTCGGTGGTTCACCTGCAGCTCATTGTCTAATCAGCCCCACTACTTAGTTCTGTCCTTTTCCTTTGTTCAGTGTCAGTTCATTCCTCCTCTATCCCTTGTCTACGTCGTCGTCCTGCTTGTCCACATCCTCGTCCTCATCCTGCTTGTCCACGTCGTCCTGCCTGCCCTTGTTGTCCAGTCTGTCTACCTGTGAGTCTACCCCAGTGTCTTCCCTCCGTTTATGTCTCCAGCCTGTTTCCATCACCACATCCTTCATTCCCGGCAATAAACCTGTTGAACATCTACCTGCGCCTATGTCTCTGCTTTGGGGTCCTCAACCACACTCAAACCGTGACAGAGAGAACATGAATCTGCAATTTGGTCGTACAATTTTAGTTGGGATTGAGTGAAACCATTGAAAATATCGCACAATGTACGACCGACATAACTCAAGGTGCGAAGAGGAACCAAAACCTTTACTTAAGTATGAGTACTTTTACTTCAATACAAATATTACTCAAGTAGGACTAAAGAAAAGTACTCTGAAAGGTACAATTTATCTAAAAAGTTACTCAAGTAACTGTAGTAGTACCTCACCACGTCCCACAGCCATAATCTGAACTGAATAAAGATCCTATTTTCACCAGACCATATCTTATACTTTCTGCAACAGGTTACACAAAGTAGACAATTCTCAAAGGCAACAGCGCGTGAATGTTTTTGTTCTGTCTATCGTCGTCTACACTCGCATTTCTGCATCCGATAAGGTTTGTGTTACAGGGAGGAGATAGCGCCCTGTAGTCATCTGTCGCTGAGTGATAGCGTGTCAGGATAGCGCTCTTTCCTCTCCTCACGCGAGCTTCCTCTTTATAAAAATACACTGTTGACATCAATCCAAGCGCGGCGACAGGTGAGGAGACAGCAGATAAAACCGCACTGAGCCCTTCTGAGAAATATGGCCCATAAAACTCATAATGCCGGTAAGCCTGGTATCAAATGTAGCCTGCAGGGGAAGAGGGAGGAAGAGGGGTGTGACAGAAGATAAACAATATTCTTTGTCGGGTTTGAATCTGGAATGAGCCTGTAGCGTGTGTTCGGTGTGTAGAGTATTCGGTAGCATGCAGTGATCAGGGTAATATTTTTTTTATACCTAGACGTGGTTAGTATACCTGTCCCAAAGCCCTAAACTCTGCTCACAACCACATTGAATGGCTGCGTCACAATTGTCTTTCCTAGTTTCCTTCTGCTTGATTCATCTCCTCAGTCTTTCATTTTTCAGCTGTCAGTCAAATGTGTCATATTAAGAGGTGCATATGATATAATAATCAATCTTTAGTGGTCTCAGTGAGGAGGATTGACAGCATCGGCAGTGATGTGGTCGCTGTATCGGACCGTTGTGGTGAAGAGGGAGCTGAGCCGAAAGGCAAAGCTCTCGATTTACCTCAATCTATGTTCCTCCCCTCACCTATGGTCATGAGCTCTGGGGATGCCTCCTGGATGCCTTCCTCAGGAGGTGTTCCGGGCCTGGGAACGCTTTGGGATCCCGCCGGAGGAGCTTGAGGAAGTGTCTGGGGTGAATGAAATCTGGGAGTCCCTGCTTAGACTGCTGCCTCCGTGATGCAGCCTAGAATAACCAGAAGAAAATGGATGGATGAGTAGTTTATGTCCTCTCTCATCACTTTGTCTCCTCTGTGGGTGGGACTTTCTCACTCATTTCCTGCAGAGTCAAGGCGAAGGAAGTGAGGAAAGAGAAATGATATGCAGCTAAACTGGGCAGTACCTGGAGGACTAAAGAAGAGACTGAGGGGGCAGTAGGGGCAGGTCTGGAGGTATAAGGACCAGTGTGATTGGTCTAACAGGTCTCCGCACTTCAAATTCCGCCCCTGCAGCCTGGTGTTTGTATCAGAAACACCTGTCTGTAATAAGATCAGTGTTGTGTGATGTCACCAACTACTTGAAATCGCAGGGGACACTGATGGCAGCACAAACTAAGATTTTATTTAAGCAATTTTGACCAGAAAGCGGCAAATTTGACAAAAAATCACCAGGAACAGTAGATAAACTATTAAAACACCATATACACATAGTAGTAGCCCAAAAAGTGGATTTTGTGTTTCATTTTAGCCAAAACGCCTGTTCCTAAATTTAACCGTAATCCTAACCCTAACCTGATATTGTAAAAAATATAGATATTCATAAAATAAAACAAAAAATAGACACATTTCCATATAGCATATAGGCTACGAGCATGTCCATGCCACCTCTTCATCTATTTTCAGAATAAAAATGGTTAGTAATCACCTTTTTCTCAATTGGAATAACATTTTTTCTTTAACCAACAGGCTATATACTTTTTTTCAAAATACAAACAAATACAAAATATATGTATAATAAAAATGTAACATATAAAAATAAAAACTATGACTTCTCTAGAAAAATAAAATAAATAAATAAAATACTATCTTGAACATAAACTAGGACAAACTCATGTGAGTCTTGGACAATTTTAAATCATTTCTGGTTGCTGATTTGGCTAAAAACAACAACAGTAACTAAACAAATATATAAATAGCTAAAACTACATGTTTTTAAAGAAAATTGTACAAGTCCTTTTCAGTCTTCCGTACATTAGCCAGTCTCTAATCTTCTCCAAAGGATGCTATTTCAAAGCTTCACTCTGACACCAATTACCGACGCTAACATTGGAATTACCCACTGCATCCAGACTCTCGCTGACAATAGTCCTCGCTGCGTCCTCCCACTGTGCTGTCCGCCTCTGACTCATTAAGAAAAACGAAGGATCAGCACAAAGCTATAACCCCGGTCCAACCACCTCCCAAGACCACCCTGTTTACAACTAACCAGCTCCGCGATTATTCCAACTCCCCCAGGGCCGTAGATGAGGAAAAGCCCGGAGAAGTGCAGCGTGAATGGGTCAGTGGGCAGTTTCACATCCCCAGCTCCAGTAATGACCACGTTTTGAATGCCGTCCCGCTGATGGAGGACCCGTTAGGAGAGGAGCGGTGCTGAGATACAAAGAGGGAGCCTATGGCCAAAAGTGCCCCCAGCTACTGCACTAAGATCCCCACTACAGGGCGACCGGGAGGGGTAAGTGAGCCAATGACTGCTGGGCACAAATGAGGAAATTAGGATGTGGAGAGTATAATGAGAAAGGAAAATGAAATCAAAAGGAAAGTGTACTGCACAAAGGAACAATAGAGATTAGAGGTGTAACGATATCCATGTCTCATGATTCGATATCGTCACAGTATGATATGGTGGGGAGTCTCATGATATTACGATATTCTACATAACAACAACATAACATAAAATGCTTTGACCAGTCATTTGGTACAACATTTATTGTCATTAGGGATGGAATGAGATCCAAATCTCTCTGTACGATATATTCTCACCATATACATCTCACCCTACGATATTTATTGCAATATTTTGTGGAGGCTCACAAAACTGTGAATCTGCTACTTTTTCCTCTAAAAATGCCTTCACAAGACTTAATCCAAGGAATGAAGTTTCCAAAGTGCTTAGAACAGTTTAGAACAGGACTGCGAGCTTTCTCAAAAACAGACCTGGAGTTGTGTTTTGTTTCATTCACAGATGTTTGAATAACTCTGGATTAATAATAATAATAATAAAAAATATGGATAATTTAGTGGGGGAAATGGTATTTTGTGGTGACGTCACTTTGACATCAACGCCAATGCATGATGACGGAAACAGGAAGTGAGTGAGGTGCTCGGTTTGACAGTGGGTTTTGCGAATGGGCAGTGGATTTGAAGTTGGTTGAAGATGGTCTGAAGTTTGCTGGAGGACAAAATTATGGACAGGGATGATTTAACAGCGGACTTGTGTGCACCCAAGACTACTGCAGTGAACGGACGGTAAATATAGTGGGGAAACGTAGTGGTATACGAATGAAAACGTATGAATGAAACCAGGGAAGTGGCTAGCGCTGGCTTGTTTTGGGCGTCCTTAAGTTAGCGCAGGCTTTGACGGGGCTACTCTGTCACAAGCACTTCTGTATTACCACATGACATCACAAGGTGGAACAGAGTGTTTTCCGTCTGAGAGAAGAACTCAGCCTAAGTATGCAGGGTTTTTTGCGTTAAACATGTGTTAATGAAGCAAAACATAACTCCAGGTCTGTTTGTGATGAGGAAACAACATTATAACATATAGATCAGAAAATAGCACAAAAAGCCCCTTAAAAACACTTGGTAACTCCATTTTGAATTGTAAATGTTTGTTTTTCTTGCCTCTCCTCCGTTGTATTCCTTACTGGCTCGAGGCAGCTCTGCCCTGGCCGCTCACTGGCCAAACTCACCCTGTATTGGACCTCTGTTCCTCTCCTCTGTTCTCCTGCCACAGTATAATCTCTCTGACCCCCTCTCCACACCTCCACCGCTCAGCCATCCACCTATCCACCCATCCCCGGTTTGGGTGCAGAGCCGGAGAAAGGTCACTGTCTGCGGGGCTTTGGACGAGGGCATATCAAGGTCAAGTAATAGAGAAGAAAGATCTGTGTCTAAGAGCTTTTGGGAGAAGTGTGGAGAAGTTCTATTTTTGGCATTTGTGTGGTTTAGTCACATTTTACACCTGGTTTTGTTGTGGTTAAGACCTGGTTTAGTGCTGATGGAGACTAAAACAGATTTAGTCCAGCTGTAGACCAGGTAGAGTTCTGGCTAAGACCTGATGTAGTCCTGGTTTGGGGTTTGTTTAGTCTTGATCTGGTTTAATCCGATCTGGTTTAGACCTTTTAGTTTCAACCTAGTTTTGTTCAGCTTTGTGTTGTATTAGACGTAGTTTAGCCCTGATTTAGACCTGGTGCTGTCCTTGTTCTAATCAGAATCTAGAAATTGTCCATTAATCTTTGGTGAGGTCTCAAAAATATGATTTAAAGCTTCTTAAGACCCTGTTTGAAAAGTCATGGTTTAGAATTTGTTAATCCATTCTGGTCTAGACCTCATTTTGTCTGGTTTAGACCTGTTTTGATCCTAGTTTAGACCTAGAATGGGTGAGATGTAGTCCTGGTTTAATCCTGGTTTTATAATTTTGTCCAATGAGGTTCATTTGGTCTTCCGATAATCTATTTTAATAGATTTTTCTTTTGTTTTCAGAGAGTTTCGAATGCTCACTGGAGGTTTTCCTCAGAGGAGTCATGTAATGTTGATGTGAAGTATCTGGTTTAAACAAGTTTTGGTGGTTTGGTTTTGGCTTTGACGCTGTCTTCCTACCGGTGGAAGACCCTTTGTTGACGTGCGTCACACTTGCACATACACACCGCCAAACTTAGGTTCTAAACCAGGACCAAAAACAGAACTAAACATGGATTAGACCACCATTAAACCAGTACCAAACCAAGTCTACATCACGGCTAAACTGGACTCTAACCAAAACCAAAAAAGAACAAGTGTGAATGTGCCAGTTGGCTGTTTTAATCCTGGTTCAGACCTGGTTCAGTCTTTGTTTTTAGTCCTGTCGGCACCTTTACATTCTCAGAAGCACTAATCCCTGATGGTTTTGGCTCTGGTCCATCTGGGATCTCCTGACCTGTCCTTGCACACTTCTCTGGAGGACACAGAGACTAAACACCACCGTGAGTCATGATTTCTGACACTTCTCGGTCCGTTATGTCATTCTGAGGTAGTCTGATCTCAAGGGAAAGGTGACTTCACATTAAAAAGCACCACGGCACGCATTAGGCGATCATGGTAATGCTAAGTACAAGGAGAAATGGCTGTTAAGGGCTTAGCTGAGGTACCCTCCCGAGTCTACGTTACATCATCACTGTGATAATTGTTTTAAATGCTTTTGTCTTACCTTAAATGTAGTGATCTGGGATAGTAGGCACACGCTCAGACGATTGACTAAAGAAAAATGGTACCAAAAATAAAAAAGTGAATTATGGTAAGCTATTTTTACATGTAAAGGACATTACTGACTCACGTTTTGGAGTAAAATCCCACTTATTTACCTCTACACTGCAAATTTCTCTGATCTGGCCAAGATTTTAAAACTTATATCAGGTTATTTATCTTGTTTTCAGATTTATTATTGATTTACTAGTTCTGAGATTGCTTCATTCTAGTCTAGAGGTCGTTTATTTTAAGAAAACTTGTAATAAGTAAAATGATCTTGCTGCATGGACAGATAATTTCACTACTTTTAAGTCATTTTCTGATAGATTTAAGTGTTTATATCTTATTTTAGCCAAGCTTTTTCGCAGTGTATTTTCAATAAATCAATACCAAATTATTTGAAACCTGAATATTAAAGGTTCACTATGTAACAAACAGGTCTGCCACCTTTTGGTCTCCATGGAGATGTTATTGTTTTGCATGAAATGTTCCACAGTACACCCTGAAACGTATGAAAACTCACAATTATTCACTTTCTGATGTTTTTTTAAGCACTTTGAAATACATGCATTCTTACTGTGAACAGAATCACCACTCCATAGATCAGACTTGCATCACCAGAGCGATTGATAAGTTTAATGAAGTACTATGGAACATTCTAGGTAAAGCAATAACATCTCCCTGAAGACGAGCAGGTGGTGGACCCAGTACCAGAAACGTTACATAGAGCAGCTTAAATATGGCGGTACTTTATCACTTTTTTGTTATTTTTTTTTTTACATTTTGTCTACTTAATTTCATACATTTGGGGTGACAGTAGCTCAGTAGGTAGCGTTTGTGCACTGATCCTAAGGTTTGCGGTTCCAATGCCGCTCTCGACATAAAGATCATTGGTTTAGCTCTCCCGAGTAAATAGGGACATCTGGTTACCCTGCCATAATGTCATATCTAACATGCGTTTAAAACCGACATTAGTAAAATCATCAATCATGTAAAAACTCTTCCTTTACCTCTGCCTGGAATCTCCTCTTCTCCTCTTTATTTGCCTGCTTTATGGATCCCTCAGTGGAGCCAGTATTCTGGTTCTAAACACTATGGGCCTGTGAGCAGCTTTAATCAGAGCTTCTCAGGTGTACGCGTATGCCCTGGGGTACGCATGCATATTCCATTAGACGCCACATACACAAACACGAGGGCGCGGGGGAACGTTAGCCAGCGCCGTACACACACTAACTCTAACTCTGTCTCATTATGGAGAGCTAAAGTGCTGAGGTGTATGCTTTCTGCGCGGCTACTCCTGTCCTGTATACGGCACATATGGTTTTATAATGATGTGACATGGAGCTGTTAGCACCGGGGACTGCGGCTGGTGAGTAAGTGTGAGACTTTTACAGCACAGTGTTCTTTAATAAACAATAGATACTACGTACTGTATGTGTATAGGCTCTATTCAGGTCACGAACCAGGAAGATGTTTGGGAATGCGATGACAACTTCCGGTGTTTTGAAAACCGATACGAGGACGAGTACAATCATTTCTGTACTTACTGATACCGATACTTTACCACTCTCAGAAATGCATGCAAATAAACCGGGAATAAAATGCAAACAACCATGATATTCCCTCTACACACCAGGCTGTCTCCCTAAGAAGAACTCTGAACTTTTCTTTCATTTTATTATTATTATTATTATTATTATTATTTAATTTAGCTTTGATTGAGAATGAGAAACGTAATTTAATTTTCTCATGTGTGAATATAAAAATTTGATGATAAACTTTTTGAATCTTGATTATGTGTTTAATGCAGCTTTACACACATTTGGTTACATTTCACAGAAAGAAAACTTAAGACCGCATGGCTCATTTGCATACAGTATAAGTGCTGATGTGGTTCAGCTTTATCGGACTAAAGAACTCGACTCAGTGTAATATGAGTGTTCTTTCTGTGACAGAGGGATGTTCTGCTGATGGTGAGACTGTTCTGTGCGTATGTGGCGTTGGAGATGGTTCATGTTAAACTTTTCACAGATCGTATGAGTGCAGCAGCTCTTTCAATGATGTCGCTACAGTCGCTTTATTTATGTTGCTCTGGTTTCTCATAAACCGGATACTGGCTTATTCAGGGTACTGAAACCGGAATACTGTCAGCAAATGTTTAACGAGTACGAGTATATTATGGAAGTATTGGGCCGAGACCAGATACCAGTATCGGTATTAGTGCATCCCTAGTTCCCGACACTGGGCTCGACCGACTGTGATCAAACCCACTGAAGTAAATGTGATCATTGTTAAAATGAAGACTGCAGACGTATGTGCTGTTTGGAATCATCTTGAATTTGGCGCCTCGTCTCTTCTAATCACATGTACCCAGTGCACTTGGAGTTGTGCGTCAGTGGGAAAATTATGAAAACTGAGGTATGGTTGGAATTGTTGATGCGCCAAATATGGAACGGAATGCTACAATGACATGGAGATGAAGAAAACTGGGACATTTTCTCATTTTTCCTAGATTTTTTCAGATTTACTACTGCAAACAGAGCCCGCTGGAAGTTGACATCTCATGTTGCTGCGTCCGTCTGTCTGTATCTAGTTAGAGCATTTTACGATAATCAGGAAGCGCGCATAAGCATGATAACTGTTGCTAACATTACTGTCACAGCAAAACACCACACTGGCTTTTGAAAGTTACTTAAAAACTCATCACAGGGAGTACCAGGAATTAGGATGCTCTGAATGCATAAGGGAAGTGAGGAAGAACTTTGGACCACTGCAAACTAGTTCTGTTTTTCTTGTTTTGAAGACAGTAAAAAACAGATACAGACCTTTAACTTTTGACCAAGAGTAGAAAAAGGAACATAACAACTTACCCTGACACATAAGTTTCTTTCAGACTTGTCTCACTATTCAGAGAATCACAGCGTCTCCTCTTCATAAAGTTTGTCCAAGTTTTCGGTTGTTGTGATCCATGTCAGACACCTTTGATTTGCAGAGGCGTGGAGAATTCTGCTCTGTCTGCTCTGGGGTTGTGTAACGCTGTGAACTCTTCGTCAGGCCGTATACGAAAGGCATGACACTGTGGAGTCCATCAGCTTTACTCCCGTGACAGACATATAAATACTGTAATATGTCTTCACTCACATCAGGCACACTGGCTCCACTCTGCAGTCTCCAACGTGCTACTGAGATGTGAAGATGAACTACCAAAATAAAACACACGGGAGCAGCTCACACTTATGGTTTTCAAAATAAATATGACTGAAAAAAAGACATAAAAGTGATCAAATTCACAGGTAAATTATGATCAAACATAAAATACAACCATGAAATAGTGACAAGTGTGTTTTTAACTCTTTTACAGTGCAAAAAACAAAATCTAGTCTAGTTAAGATGACTTGAATTAAGAAAGTTTTATCATGATTTGAGTAAATTTCACTTGACAAGTAAAATGATCTGCCAGGGAAACAAGACTTTTTGTAGTTAAAATAAGAAACAAAATTGAATGTTGCTTGAATTAAGAAAAAAACACTTATTCCACTGGCAGATCATTTTACTTGTCAAGTTGAATCTGCTCAAATAAAGTAAAATGTTCTTAATTTAAGTCATTTTAACTTACCTAGATATTGTTTTTTTTCCAGTGTACGGTTGTGGAAAGTATAGAAAATTAGATACTAATTGATAAAAACTAGATACTCATTTGAGCAGATATCGATACTAAAACTTCACACATTCACAGAAATGAACCTTTCCTGAATGGCTTTAGAATGATCTTGAGTTGAGTGACCAGATTTCCAAAATTCAAAACTGGGACACACTCGGGTTGGGAAGGTTGATGTAAATAAAACTGTCAAAAGAGCGCGTAATATTATTAATTCTCAACTCATTTGTGGATCAGTCATAATCGGAAGGACTCCTGTCGGTTTTCATTTACAATTTTCTGTGTTTTAGCTCAACAAATGACAATATCTACACCTCTTTACACCTCTATAAAAGCACATCGACTTGTATACGCCCACGGAGCACTGTGGAACCTACCTGGACCACTGAGATTACACAGATATAAGACCACATGGGTATAGAAAAGAAAGTACTATGATTTAATGTTGAAAATCACATTCTACTAACTGGCAGACTGGGTTTCGAGTCCAGACCTAGATGCCATCCCATATGGACCTGTATGCACGATATGCACGTGTCCCTCCATGTGCTGTGTGGGGTCATTTATTTTGGTCCAAAAGGGAAACAGTTTTCGCTGTGTCCTTCTCAGATGCAGCAGAAAACAGAGGAGGGGTTTATCTTTCACTCACTCTTTATTTTACATTGATAGATCCAGAAATTACACAGATAATCACTTCAAATAATTTAGAATCTCTTTTGGCTTCACATCGGCTTTAATCAAATGCACTCATATACGCACACGCGACACGACTCGCGATATACACGATCTATTTCTCAGACTTTGACTCAGAAAACGGGCCGTTGAGACATTTCTAGGTAATATAACATAGTTTTAGTGTCCAGAAAGAGGATGGAAGAGGAGGAAAAGAAATCATCATCAAAGAAGGAAAAGTTTGATAGCGTAAAAATAGACTATATTATAAAATGCAAAATAGCCTGAGAAAGCTCTGTACTTATTTTCACTGAATAAAAATTCTGAGCTGTGAATCATTGAGCGAAATTAACTAAAACACTTCATATATGAACTCCAACCGTACAGTAGTTTCATTAACATCATAGTGTTATATTATACTCATTATCAGAAAAAAATTACATACTTCTTTTTGCGTCTTAAATTGTATCACAATATGTGGGAAAATTGTATTGTTGCGTCCCTAATGATGTCCCGGACCTTTGCTTGAGGAGATTTTCTCTCACTGGACCTTCACAAATTTTAGTTGAATACCCCTGGTCTAAAGAAAGAAACATTTTTTATTAAACTGGAATCGGTGTTGAGTATCAAGTCTGTTCTGTAGTATCATGACAACACTGATCTGCTCTTTCCAAGCCCATGTACAGCCCCGGAGTTGTAGCCCTGTGAAAAATGCTCTTGATAGCAGCGTGGTGTGTTATTGTATGCAAAGTGCACTTCACTGTGGTCCTCATGACTTTTTAACTACTCGAGCTGCACTTGGATCACTCTCTTCACTTTTGCGAAACACAACACGAGCTAAAGTGAGAAAGTGAAGTAGAGTAAGTGTAGTACTGTATTCATAGTGACTTTTGGTGTTTTTGAAGTAAGTTATAGGACGTTTTTTCTTATGTTTATCCAAATCAAAAACATGTTGTTGGGTTTTGTTAAAGTAGTTGTCGTAATCCTAGTTCAAACTTCAGAATATTTACCATCTATTTACCCGGGACAGTCCCAGTTTTGAGCCCTGTGTCCCCTGTCCCAGCAGATTTATCCAAAACCACTGATTTGTCCCAGTTTTATACAAGAAATGTCCCAGTTGTCCCTATTTTTGACCAATCTGATCCCTGCCAACAGTAAAGAGAGGCATAAATTATAATTTGTTTGGGTAAAATACAGAAAAGTTGCTTAAAAATGTCCAAAACACAAAGAAACTAACCCAAAAGTGTTTTCAAAGCTCATAGACCGTACACTTGCACTGATAATTTGCTGCACCATTTTTTTGTTTTCATATTGTAAAAGCTGATTTTAGGGTCAAAGATTGTTGTGTGCCTGCTCCTTCTAATTGTAAAGCGTTTTTTGTCAGTCACGAACCAGGAAGTAAGACTAGTGCGCTGTTAGCATGCTAGTTGTTAGACACTTATAAACTTGTGGTGAATAATTAAGATGTTCTGAATGCATAAGGTAAGTGAGGAATAACTTTGCAAACTGTTTAAAATAACATCCTGGAGGTAAACACTAGAAGTATTTTTATTTTTTATTTTCTGATCTGTTATAATGTAATTTCCTCATCACAAACAGACCTGGAGTTGAGTTTTATTTAGGGTGACCAGATTTTCAAAATAAAAAACTGGGACATCCCCATTTTTTGGTCATTGTTAATAATAATAATTGTGAATCGAGTGCATAATTAAGGAAACTTGTTACGCAGAGACCATTCATGACGAACATGAGTCAGTATAGTCACATTTTCTTTGCGTTTTGGTTATTTTTAAGCAGCTTTTCTTTATTTTACCGAAACAAGTGACAATTTATGCCTATCTTTACTGTTGGCAGGGATCAGATTGGTCAAAAATAGGGACTTCTTGTACAAAACTGGGACAAATCACCGGTTTTGGATAAATCTGCTGGGACACGGGACACAGGGCTCAAAATATAGTGGGTAAATAGGGATGTCTGGTCACCCTAGTTTTGTTTCATTTGCATGTTTAACACACAAATCCTGCATATTTAAGCTGAGTTCATGACATTACAAGGGGGAACAGAGCATTTTGAGCTTTGGAGAAGTAGACAGACTAATAATAAAGTGTGAATGAAACAAAACACAACTCCAGGTGTATATTTGAGGAGGTAACAACATTATAACATGATTTAAACCTCACCTCTGTGTAATATAGGACCTCTTTCAGTAGTATTATTGTACTTTAGGTAGTCGCGATCTGTAATATTTTCTTATAAACTGGTTCATTTCAATTTGGCTGATGTTTATTATTTAAACACTAAAATTCCTTAAGTATCCGTTGAAAATATCTGTGCTGCTAATTCGCAATTTCAACATTCTCCATACACCATTATAGCCAGCAGGGGGCCCCGGACACCTAATCCGAGCATTCAAATTCAACGTAAAAGACAATTTGCTGCATAAGAACAGATTTTCCCTGCGTACAAGGTTTGAAATCAATACAACTCAGTCTAAAATTGTTTGATAAAAAAGAACGCTACGTAAAACCGTAATATGTCTCTATCTCCTCCATTGTTCTGTCGCGGTGCACAGCTCTCCCCGGGGCACTTAGGGGAATTGTGGGTAATTTCACAGCGCAGACATAATTAAATTCAGGTGTGAAAGCCGAGAGGCGGTTGTGGCGACGGAGAATCGGTCCCAGAATGTTTTACCGACACCCGGGTCCCAAAATACAACGATATTAAACGGCTGATTTTCTTATGGGGAATTTAAAATGTAAAATGATGTGCTGCTAAAGGATTATAGACAGCGTTTTGTTTTTGTAAATAATGAGTAGTGACCATTAGGGGTATGCTGTTACAGTATCGATATTGTGGGCCGATATATTGAGTATTTTTTAGTATTTTTTTGGCCCATCCCCCAAGTTTTTAATGGTCTTAATGATCTAAACAAAGGACTTTTCTTCATTTGATTTTTTAGTTTGTGTTTAAAGTATTTTTTGATATATTTTACTAAATTATTTTGTTATTGCTCTACGGTTTTGTTGCTTGTTTGAACGAAGAAAAATTTTATGCAACATATTTGATATATTTGTTGTTCTGAGGATTAAAATTGGCGTTTTTCATATTAACTTTGCACAAAAAATGGTTTAACAAAGACTTTTAGTATCACAGCCATGATTTATCCTTGATTTTTTATTGAATTGATTTGAAATATATCAAATTGAAAGCTCACTGCATCAAGATATGGATCATATCTACTTAGTCTTGACCATAGATGGTATAAAGAAGTGGACTAAGGGACTGTGACGTCACCCATTGCGTTCCAGTCAAATGAAGCTCATTGAGGCTGCAGTTATAGAGGGAATTTGGCGCGGAGTTCAGGAATAGGAATATGTATTTATTTATGGACAAAGTCAAAGTTAGCTTTATTGTCAATTTCTTCACATTTACTAAACATACAAAGGACTTGCAATTAAGTTTGTCACTGTCCCATGCGTAGACAAGACAACAAACATTAAAAGTGCAAGACAGGACGACATTTATGTGGACAGGCATGACAAATAATATATTCTAACCTCTCCTAAGTGCTACAGATAAGTATTCATCACACATATGCTATGGATAAAACTCAATTACCATAAAAAATGAATAAATTAGGCTAAACACTAGTGTTCAGTACAATGCAGCCAAGTTCAGATCAGGTATTAGCAGCAGTATTAAAAGCAGCAGATGGTTTAGTGAAGAGCATAAGGCAGTTTCGTATGTGGGACTAGTGCAAATGGTAAATAGTGCTAAAGGCATATGCTACAAGGCTTTGTTGGGGTGGTCGGGGGAGGTCTGGGAGTTCTGTTCTTGGAGAGGTGCCGATTTCTAGCAAAATAAAAACACCAGGATCATGTAGAGCGTATTAATATGCACATTTTAAGACCAAAATGACGAGGCTCAGCTTGTTTACGTTACTCTCAGCTGTAAGTGGGACATATTTCTGTTGTTTTATATGTCACAAAAATATGTAGACGCTGCATTTTACTTTTATGGGGTATTAACTGCTAACACATCACATATTTAGATCACTGTGTTACCTTTTATTGTTTGGAAAATGCTGTATAATATGTACTAAATAAGCAGCAAAAAAGATAGCAAGAGGCAGATGTGAAATAAGACATACTGTAATTATATAAATGTAAAGGTACAAGTCAAAATAAAATGGACAAATAAGTAATGAAATATAAAATCTCCGCTGTATACAAGAGTTCACAGGAACGTCAGGTAGCTGTGGTTGTATAATGCTGGAAAGTGTTTTGAGTGTCTTGAAATGCGCTATAAAAATCCAATGATTAATTAATGCCGATGCTGTTGTGATGCTTCGACCAATCAGATTCAAGTATTCGTTAAGATGCTCCGCCTTTTCCCGATCATTTCCCGACAGAGAGACTGCAGATCGATGACTGGATCGAACTACACACATCCGTCTAATTCTGGTTATCTCTCGCTGTGAGTTTAAAATAACCCCACAGCCCCACAGCCCCTCCTCACATTATAATGACACTGTACTGCTCTCCCGGAGCAAAGAGCAGCTTCACACAGCACAGAGGCGGACCGCACGCTGGGAACGCGATGGGCTCGGCGGGGAGGTCGTACCCCCAACTCCCAATGCCCCCGCCGGCCTTTTGCATCACCAGACCCACGCTGCTACTGCGCTGTGATGTTTTCAAAGTTTGTGTGACTGTTACTACTGCTTATTTCATTACAGGTTTGAGAAAATAATAGATCTTACTTCAAACCTGTTTAGTTTGAGTAAATGGTAAAGTAGACTGGTAAAGTTTAAAGGTCCTATATTGCGCATATTTTACTTTTATGAGCTTTGAGATATGTTAAAATATTGTTTCCTCGCCACAAACAGACCTGGAGTTGTGTTTTGTTTCATTCAGATGTTTGAGTAATCCTTTATTTTTAGTTTGTCTACATCTCCAAAGCTCAAAACGCTCTCTTCCACCTTGTGATGTCATGAAGCGGTAGTTTTCACGATAACAGCTCCTTTTACCTTTAGTTCAGTAGAGATTTGGCAGTTTCAGGTCTGAAATTATCCAAATGATTCTAGTAAAAGTGTAAGGCAACAGTAGCTCAGTTGGGAGAGCTTTTGTCCACTGATCCGATGGTCGGCTGGTGTGATTCCAGCTCCCACAGATAAATACTGTTGTTGTGTCCTTGGGCAAGACACTTGACATACCTCGCCCCCAGTGTCTGTGTACATTGGTGTATGAATGTGTGAATGGGTGAGTGGTTCCTTGTTGTAAAGCGCTTTGAGTGTCTTGAAGGTGGAAAAGTGCTGTATAAAAATGTGACCGTTTACCATGTGGCATTTAAAAACACAGTGGAGCACTTCCTGTATTACCACATGACATCACAAGGTGGTACAGAGTCTGTTTGAGAGAAGAACTCAGCTTAAATATGCACAATTTGTGTGTAAAACATGTGTGAATGAAACAAAACACAACTCCAGGTGTGTTTTTGATGACACCATTATAACATAGATCAGAAAATAGCGCAATATAGACACTTTGAAATAAAAATACTTTTTTTTTTTCTTTCATTAAGACTAAAAATCAGGTACAGTGCCTTTAAAGGTGCACTTTCTGGTAGGGGTCAGCCACCTGCTTGTCTCCAAGGAGATGACATTTATTCATACATTTATTCATTATAGACATTTCTATTGCTCAAAAATACAACAGTTCCTTCTGTGAATAGGGGCGCCTCTCCACAGATCTGACCTGTAATGTAGCATAGTGCTGTAACCTGCTGTCTCCCTTGTGACAGATCTATGCTGTGGAACATTCTAGGCAAAGCAATAACATTTCCACGGAGACAAGCAGGTAGAAATGTTACACAGTGCACTTTAAACTGACTCTGGCTTGTATAAAGAATATTCCAACGCACTGGTCCACTGTAGAACCTTTCACTGCTCCGCTGGGATTCGGGGTCTTCCCATTACAGCTCTGGTCTGGTGGATTTCACTGTGGGCCAGCATCGTTTCTCCTCCGCCTCCGTCCGCTCCTGATACCCGACATTAAATATTAACGTTGGCGATTGTCTGACAGCAGAGCCCGAGTGAAGCGGCCGTGGTGGAGGAGAAGCTTTCTGTATTCACCGTGTCAGCAGCTCCGGATGAGACCGAACTGACACGAGAAATGCACCAATTATTATGAACAGGATTCAGGAGGAGAGGAGAGGGGGAGGAGGAGGAGAGACCTGCTCTGGAGAGGTTATATGGAATTGTGGGATTAGGTGCTGTATGTGTGTTTATTTTTAGATTGTGTTTCAGTGGGGTAAATACACTGTATAACCAGGGGCTGTACTCAGTTGTTTTCATCTAATAGTCAGTGCTGTCAAAAATATTGCGTTATTAACGAGTTAGCGCAAAACCATTTTAACGGTGCAAACTAGATTTTCATAAGCTGTGGCCACTGATGTGACGTTAGAAAAACTACAGGATCGGGCTGTAAACAGGAAGCGAAACTATTTGTATGAAAAACTGAGAAGCCCTGTCAGGTGCACTGATGTTATTCGTACGAGGAAAACATGAAATAAGGTTCGCTCCAAAAAATGTGACAAATCTGCGCTCACCTTCGATAAGGGCTGTGACAGAGGCAGAAGTTTTGTAGCCTCTCATCTCCATCTGTTCTCACTGCTCTGAGCTGATGTTATATTCATAAACTCGCGGAGGAGCGTATCGCAGCAGGACTGTATCACTATTGAATGGATATTTCTACCGCTGGACTTATTTTCTCCAGTAAAGCATTAGCTCTGTTGCACCACATGTAAACAAACAGCACCGTGTGATGGCGTCATCATTCGTACAGCAGGGTTTGGGTGACAAACAGTTGCAATAAAAAAAAAAAAAACATTTGCACAAAGCCTATCCACTTTCCTATGTTGATAAGAGTATTGAAACGATTATACAAGGCGCAAAAATGTCTGATTAATTTGCGATTCATGAGATTAATAGCGATGAAATATTTTAATCGATTAACAGCACTAATAAGAATGTAAAATTTTAGGGGTATTACCTGCTAACACATAACATATTAGGATGATCATGCTGCCCTTTATTGTTTGAAAATGCTATTATCTCAGAAAACATTCTCCCCTCCCTTTGCTCTCCATGCAAAGTCACTCCCCCTTCAGAGCGCCATCACAACACAATCAGTGTGTATCCCCCTAATGAAAATACTGCACATCACATCAGGTTTGTCAAGTCACTGTGTACAGTTTTGCATAATTTTTTTGTATATTTATGGAGAATTGTTGTGTGGGTGATGTTGGCTCGCAGTTTAAAATGTACTTACGTTTTTCATTGAATACTTAACATGAGTAACTTCTCTAGTTTTCAGACTTATATTGGACGGTGTAACAGTACTGAAGTGTTATTCTTCCCCCTGTGAGTACAAGTGACAAGCTTCATGTTTTATGTTTTTACGTTTCTTTCATCGCTCCTTCAGATATGATTTAGTTTGTCTCATTTCTGAGGCTCTGGTTTTACTACTTGCATCACCAAAACAGCGCTGATTTTTCATATTTTGCAGAGTTTGGTGGCTAACCTTCAGTGACAAGTACAAGTACAAGTGACAAAAGCTTTATGTTTTATGTCTTTCATTTCTTGTTCCTTCAGAAATGATTTAATTTGTCTCATTTCTGAGGCTCTGGTTTTACTACTTGCATCACCAAAACAGCCCTGGTTTTTCATATTTTGTAGAGTTTGGTGGCTAAACTTTATTTATTTATTTATTTATTGGTTTATTTGTCAGGGACAGTGTACATTAATTAACATAGCTGTAAATGCACCAGAATTAGCCAAACTTAAGTGACAAGTACAAGTGACAAAAGCTTTATGTTTTATGTCTTTATGTTTTATGTCTTTAGTTTCTTGGACCGCTCTTTTCAGGTATGATTTAGTTGAGTCTTTGGTGTTTCTACTTGTGTTATCAGTCACCAAAACAGCTCTGGTTTTTCATATTTTTCAGTTTTTGGTGGTTAAGCTTGAGCTCACTCTTCCTTTGAGCTGCATTAGAGTCACGTTCCCTCCGGTACTGTCCTTTAGAATCCATGTGTCCTGTTTACTCTGGAAGGGTCCATAGTTCTCAGCGGTCGCAGGCTTTTATTCATATGCTCGTTTTAATAAACAGCCTGTTCCTTCGTGCTCTTGTGCCGCTGTGAAACTGGCCACAGCGTGAGGAGCTGTCACACTCTGACAGGACACTGAGCGCCTGCAGCATCTCAGACCTGTGCTCCACACTCCACGTACTTCATCTACACTTCACCCTCTCCTGGTTAAGAAGCCCCTGGACTCCTCTGGGGAAATAATGTGACATTTCATGACTCATTTATATATTATTTATTATTATGTATTTATTATTTATATATATTTAAAAAATAAAAATGCATGACTAGCATTGTCCAATTTAAGCACTTTTTTGTGAATGCATGCAAACCCAGGATCTAGAAATGAGGTGTCAACTACTGAATTTCAAAGATACCAAATATTATTTTTAATTTTTTTTATGTTTATTAAGGACATCACAGTCACATTTGACAAGCCAGATGTGTTGCTTTGAGTGTTTTAGTTTCCAACATCTGTTCATAGAAAAAAAAAAGCTACCTGCATAAAAAGAGACAAGACACATGACAAACAGATGAGAAATATACAGCATTATCACATTTTCAAGCAT
>CM068362.1:7505721-7508221 GCA_034769755.1 Odontamblyopus lacepedii
ATGAAAATGTACACCGGCACCCGGCGTTTAAAGGGGACCCGGCTCTTATTTGGTACCAATACTGGTATCGGGTATCGGCCTGATACGTCCATAATATACTCGTACTCGTTAAACATTTGCCGATACCGCACACCGATACCACTATTACACAACACTTTACGCAGTATCCCGGGTTCAGTTTCCCGAATAATCCAGTATCCCGGTTATGAGAAACCAGAGCAACATAAATAAAGTGACTGTAGCGACATCAGTGAAAGAGCCGCTGCACTCGTACGATCTCTGAAAAGTTTAACATAAACCATCTCCAACGCCACATACGCACAGAACAGACTCACCATCAGCAGAACATCCGTCTGTCACAGAGAGAACACTCATATTCCACTGAGTCGTGTCCTTTAGTCCCACAGAAGCTGAACACATCAGCACTTATACTGTATGCAAATGAGTTGTATGCAAATGAGCCATGTGGTTTTAAGTTTCTGTAAAATGTAAACAAATGTGCACAATCAAAGCTAAATTAAATAATAATAATAACAACAATAAAATGAAAGTTCAAAGTTCTTCTTAGGGAGACAGCCTGGAGTGTAGAGAGGAAATATCATGGTTGTTTATATTTTTTCCTGGTTGATTAAATATATATTTTTTGCGCAGTTGTAAGATTGGTTAAGTATTGCATTGGTACTCATATCGGCAAGTACAGAAATGATTGCACTTGTACTCGTATTGGTTTCCTAAAAAGTGGTATTGGTGCATCCCTGTTCTTTACTGTAGTTTGTGCTGACGTACTTTCTGTATTACTTTGTGAATTACTTTGTGCACCAGTTGTGCTGTACAAAGGAAAGAAAGAGTCTAATAAACTCAAGCTTCAGTCGACACCTTCTGGGTCTGTGTATGTTAAATATGTCTGTGGAAAAATGTCAGAAATAAAAACCTGAGACCGAAATAAATTCATCAGTGAAATACACTCAGATACAGTACACCTCTTAGGAACCAGAATCTATATATACATTACGGTTGTCAAGGTGTCAGGCTAATCAACACCTCCGTCTATCTGTCCATCCATCTCTCCGTCACACCCCACCCTTTCCCTCTCGCTCTTTCTCTCCCCCTTCACCCCCTCGCTCCCACCCGCCTCCGCAAACCTCTCCCTTAGGTGCCGCCGTGTCCCATCTGCCGTGTTTACCACAATTATCCCGATGGCGTGTGGACGGCAGCGTCGGGGGAGGTCCGGGGAGGGGTCATTGTTTTTATATTCCCACCGAGCCACTCCCTTTTTTTGGTTAAGTAGTTGTGGGTTGGTTTTGTGATGTAGGATTAGCGTACATGCTAAATGGGGTTTATTTAAAGCTGCACTATGTCACTTTTCTGTTCAGGGGTAGGCCTCTAGCTTCAATTTGTTATCGCTTTGTCTGAAAAGCTCAATAGTGTTACATTAAACTGATCTATTGTGCAATTTATTATGCTTTTTTCTTCAATACCTTGAAAAAACATGTATTCTCCCAGTGAGTGGTCTTGCCTCTCCACAGATCTGGCTTTAACTGCTTGTCTCTATGGAGAAACAACAACAACAACAACAATGTAAAAAAAAATATATATACATAAAAAAAACACATAAATAATACATAAATAAATAATACAAAATGATTAAATAGAAATAAATTAAAAAATAAATAAATAGAAATAAAAATAAATAGAAATAATAAATAAATAAATAAATAAATAAATAAATATTGCTAATAATACCCAGCAAAAACATGTATTCTTGGGCAATCTGCCTTGTAACTTAGCCTAGTGACATCACCTTTTTGTCACCATGGAGATAAATACGATTAATGCCATATTGTGGAATATCCCAGGCAAAGCAGTAACAGTAACTCCATGGAGAACATAAATGGTAGATCCTCCTTCATAGTTCACCTTTAATATAAATAAAATATAAAAATACAGCAGTAGTTGGCTGTAACAGGCGAGTTATATATATATATATATATATATATATATATATATATATATATATATATATATATATATATATATATATATATATATACACATATATATATATATATATATATATATATATACACACATATATACATATATATATATATCTGTGTGTTTATATATATATATATATATATATATATATATATATATATATACACACACACATATATATATATATATATATATATATATATATATATATATATATATATATATATATATATATATATATATATATATATATATATATATATAGTCTTATTTACACGAATCTGACAGTGTAAAATTATTGGGCATTCTGTATTATCTGATTCTTGTTTTCCATTAGAGATTTTCCCAGTTTTGGAGGATATTTTAGTTCATACAGTATAATAAAGACATACTGAACTGTGTATTCCTTAGGTGTTTATCAGCATGATTTGTATTATTTGTTGTAGGACACTTTCTATTGAACTGAAAGACTTTGGCATTTGGTTGCATTCCTTGTGTTGCA